>JARHVA010001132.1:3457500-3632500 GCA_037957365.1 Torreya grandis
CATATTCTCCACATGTTATTATATGTGTTACATTGCTTACATATCTTATATATAACCTAATAACTTTAACTACTATTTTTTAAGACAAGTAATTTATAGGATTCATTCCTCACCTCATAAGTGGGAATACATAGTGTCTTGTCTTAGACATTAAGCATTTACATTCATAGAAAATTCATATATTTTGGGTACATATGATTTATTGTTACTATGATGACATATTCTCCACATGTTATTATATGTGTTACACTACTTACATATTTTATATATAACCTAATGCCTTTAACTACTATTTTTTGAGATAAGTAATTTATAGTCTTCATTCCTCACCTCAAAATTGGGGCATACATAGTGGCTTGTCTTAGAAATTAAGCATTTACTGTCATAGAAAATTCATATTTTTTGGATACATATTATTTCAGAATAGTACAAGTTTACATATATTTTGATTGCATTTACTTAGATTAGGGGTGTCACATATTTCATATGTTTATGATATATTTAAAATATTTTATTAGATTATTATGCAAATTAAAATATTCAGATTACACATGTTATTATAGTGAGGCATATGCATGACACATATTCATGATTTCATAGATATCAAGATATATTGGCATAGTTTACTAACTCAAGTTACTCAAATTACCAAATGGAATGAAAACTCATGTCATTCTCTACTTAGTATTACTCATATTTATTTATTTTTAAATTACACTCAAGCATTACTCATATTGAATCACATAATATGTATGCAGTGGATGATTCACAAAATTTACATAGACTCTCAAACTTTTCTCAGAATTATTGAAACCCTTAGTGGATTCAATTTACTTACATTTATTAGAGTTATGTGGGGCTGAAGGTATGAATAACATAACTTATAGTTACTTATATATTTAAAATGAGGGTTCAGGCATATTCAGCTCAACCCCTCAGACATATTCAATGGGAATGATCACCCCAATCTCCATTATCTCCAAAAGACATATCTCTAGAAGAAAAGCTTGCTTCACATGCATAAAACTGTATTCATTCATTTATATACCATTTTAGATATGTTCAAAGTTGTTACTTTTTAATTTTACATCATAAGTAAAAACCTATTTCTAAATGTTTTATTGCAAGTTTACATGGATCATGGTGTAATATATAGTACATACTTAACAAACACCCATTTCAGTTATCCTCAAGTATTATCTTCTATCCTTTTAATCTCATAATTCTATTACTAAATTAAACGGGGGGGAATTTAGACACACATATTTTTTATTTATATACTTGAAAATGTGTAATTACACCAAACCTTCACCTATTCGACTTATGCTCACATACATGACTCGTATTCACCAATCCTCACAACCATTCTCTTATATGCATGTCTAACCCTTCCAAATTGTCATTATTTTTATACAAGATATTTATACTCTTTGTCCAATCAAATTAATATCATTTTCAAACCATCTCTTGGCCTCAAGTCACTTTTCCTATTTTTTTGGAGAGTTTCATCCCTCTAAGATAGGTTTGTTGTCGTGGACTTGTCCACTTAGGGCGTACATATCCCAACACCAATTAAAGACTAGTTCCCTAAAATTTAAAATGATCATAAGGATCAACTAACACATTTTTCACGTTGGTTTAAAGGAAATAACCTAAAGAGTTAGCTATATAATCAAATCAAGCCTAAGCATTTTCCTATGGGGCATTTATCTATAAATTTATCAAGTTATCACTGAAAATCCATTTACACATTAAGAGGAACTATCTAAAAACTCCCAAATCTAAAAAACCTAAAATTAAAAACACCTAAGTAATTTTGAACACTATTTCAAGGTTAGTTCACATGTTTTCAAATGTTTAAATTGATACACAAGAACAAACAACATATTAAAATTACATAGGATTACACACAATCAACTAAGTGGGAGAACTACATATGGTTTTTTCCCCTCATCATGGTATTGGACATGTATGCAACACTTAGTGATAATGAGTGGATAAGGTTTGATCAACCTTTCCATTTTACTTACTTTCCCAGTTTTATAGTTGTCTTATAATGCACATGTAGGGTTTGAAGCAAAGAGAAGGTAAATAGGGATATTCACACATACTTATATAAATATAAGTATATATGCACCCTCATCAAACATAGCATAGAAGGAAAAACTGTATTAGAATAATACAATTATATAGGATAACTCTAAAAAAATTATATAGTGTCATGACTATGTAGGCATCTAGGGGCACAGACTTGTCAAGGCTGACACAAATGCTTTGTTTCCATATCCAAGCACTCACAAGAATTGTTATGATTTTTGTTGACAACTATAAACTCTCATAGACATACACACACATTAAACAAGATAAGTACATAATTCCTCTATTATTTTTTAAAAATAAAAAATTACTATATTTAGCTAGTTACAATCATATTTGTTTAGTAATTACACATCTTAAACAATCTTGTTTATTCAATAGTTTTATAATATTAGGGTCACAAGTATCCCAAAAATAGATAAAACACATGTATGTCATATTTTTCATTTAAATACTTTTAAATTTTTTAAATTAAAGATACTTCATGAAAGAATAGTTTATCAAATTCCAATTCTTTAATAGATGTTTGCATATCACCCCATTTTGTAGTCATATCATAAGCAAATCATGACTCGTTTTGTCTTATGGTTTTGTAATAAATTGTGTGTGCATATTTAATGTTAAGAAACTATTTTGAGACTACATTTTGTTTGATAAAATGGAACATATATAAAAAAAAATATTTCCATTCAATAGGTCTCATTATATAAATGTTTTTTATAATTAACAAAGAATTCGACACATGGATTTGACCTTGATTTTTTTTTCATTTTTGTTGTATGCCAAAGCAAATTCAGTAAGGAAAATATTGTTGATAGATGTTAGGCGTGTAATATATTATTATATAATAGATAAAAACATTATGTTTTCAAAGTGATTAGGCTCTTGATGTGTAAAAATTGATTATTTTTTAATGAATGTGTGTTCTTCACACGTAGAATTGTTTAGAATGTACACTTTCTTTAGTTTTTGTTCAATGGAATGGCTATAATAATATGTGTAGTGTGTTGTAAAAAGTTTTTTTGATTATTATCATCTCATTTCCCATATTTTGTATCATTTTGATAACATCCACATATAATTTATGGTGTTCTACATGTATTTTTATAAGTGCTTCCATTATTGGTCATTCAATATTAGTCATGTATGAATAAATCAATATATTATGATATACATGATAATTGAAAATGAGTGGCATGAGAGAGGGAGAAAGAAAATTTGAAAAAATAGGGGAGAGATTTAGAATGATAGAGCAATGGAAACTCAAGGTTGGAAGGAGTGACAGGTGGGGGCAATCATGGTAAATAAGAGTTGAATAGATTTCTATTAGAAGAAACTGGTGAGGAGAAGGAATGGTGGAGTGAAGTAGAGAAGACATGAAAGATAGGCACCGAATGGAAAGGCAAACTTATTGGGAGTAAATCCCAAGTCCCTGAGAAGACTCTAAGGGATGTGGAACAAGGGAAGACAGTGGGGATTGGGGTTAATGTTGTTCTTATTAGAGGATACTATCTTTTAAGGTATTTTATTTCTGGTGCAAGTGAAGAGGAAACCCTTGAAAAAAATTTAGAGGATTTTGGGGACAGAGTGAAGATTGGAGAAGTGATGGTTTTGGAATGGAAACCAACCCTTTTCATGGAGAAGGTTGAAATTTTGATGGAATGTTCCCTATTTTTCAAGTATGTAGGAAAATGGTTAGTGATCGAGGTGATAGAATTATGGGTGAATGATAAGTGGGGATTATTAGTGTAGTTTTTTATTTTTATCTATTATTTAATTAGGGAAATTATATTTGTGCATACATGGAGTTTTCCTACATTTTTGGGATAGGCTAGCTTATGTGGAGATGTGTGTCATAGGTGTCATAAGAATGTCATAAGTAACTCCCTTGATGGGAGTTACTTCTCTATTCTTAGCACCTTGTCACCACCTTTCATGGAGGAGTTACAGTCTATTCTTGGGGTGCCTTGACCACCTTTTGTGTGGGAGTTACTTACATGCTCTCCTATATGTATTCTTTACTTTGGCCATCTCATGTTAATCAGATTTTGGTTTTCTCCATTTTGTCTTTTGCAATTTATCTTCTTGTATAATTTCAAATTGCTTTCGCATCCATGTGGTGTGCACTTGCTTCATCTCATGTGATCATGTCTCCATTGCATTCACATTATCTATATTCTGGCAAAAACTCCGATATAGTATCAGAGCCACCCCGGTAATCGTGTGTCTGGTTATGCTATTAGTTTATTTTGAAATTCTTACTTTGCTTTTTTAGTAGTTTTTTGTTTAACTCCATTGCATTTGAGAGTTTTGGTAGAGTTTCTTGAAAAATCATGCAAATCCATATGGAATTAGGTTAAAAAAATTACTTCTGTTGAGAGCCACCCAGATCTACCCTTTAGATATCTATGTTGGAGGAGGTAAACCTGCGTTGGACTATTTTTTTCATTTCAAATCTGAAGGCATTGGATTTTACATTAAATTTGTATGGATTGTACAGATTGACTTCACTATTTCAAAGTTGGTGAGTAGTTTGCCTGCTTCCATTTGGATCTTGCCCTTGGGTCCCATGGGCGCCTAGGCATCAAGAATGTTGAGCGACCACTGGCAGTCGCAGAGCAGGAAGGAGCCAATGTTGAGGCCAAACCAATTCTTGTGCTTATAGACAAGCAAGTCCCCAGCTATGTGGATCAATAAATACATGGCAGATAAAGCTATTTGCAGATAAAGATCTACGAACTTGATGCACTCGGGCGCTGTTGTTGTGTGCAGGGAGGTAGCACTTTTTCTCTGTCCTTTCTTGTGTTCTTCAGCAACACCATGCAAATAGAAATAGCTAGATTTCACTAGAACCAAGGTATTTGATATTGTGCTCACTACAAATGTGTTGAAGATTCATGCCCCAGGCACCGAGTTTAGACCTTTTTGGTTTCCAATGCCCATGTGGTGGGCTGTCTCTCTCTCTCTTGTTGTTTAATTGGTAATTCTGCTTTTGTCCAATAATTATTATGATATTCATAAATCAGTAATTTGATTTTTTGAATTAAAGACAAATTGGAAATTAGCATTCAAAAACAAAAAGCAGTTTAGAGGTTTTTTTAAAACTTGTATCTTCGACCTACGAAGACGAAGAGTGAGGCCCAAGTTGGTAGGAGGCTAATTCCCCCTCACAAAGACCTCCTTTGGATTCCTAGCTCTGTGCCAAATCTAACGAGTGGTTGGAAGGCCACTTTCTCTCTCAAAATAGGCATTTTTTTAATGTTTTAGTGCTTTTTTATGCAAAAATACTAGTTTACGAGAAATTGAACATTTAATATCTTGCAAACGGTAGCTCGGATTTGGGTGCCATTTTTTGAAAAAGTGTTTTTAATTCAATTCTCTACAATGTAGGTTTTTTATTTGTCAAAAATACTAGTTTATAAAGTGCCTAAAATTTGGGTCTCCCGGGACGCATTTTCGGCTGAGTCCGACATCCTGTTTGCTTAGAGTCTTGCACTGATTGCTCTAAGACACATTCTCGGCTGAGCTCAACATATTTTGAGCATGCACTTTCATATTTTTTTGGGGGGCTCAACATTTTAGGGGGGTGTGATTTCTTTTCACAACTTGCAAATCTTTGCTTTCATTCTCCTTTCTACATAATTTCACAACTTGCAATCAACACAACTTCACCTAAATTCAGCTTAAAATGGATTATTTTCAACTTAAACCCCTAACACCCTTCAAATATCATGAATATAAGGATAAAATTTCAATCATTCTTAGAAGCAAAGGGTTGTATAGGATCACCATGGGTACTGAAGTAGAACCCAACACTGATGTTGAAAAGGTCAAGTGGTACAACCATGTGATGAAGCCTATAGATTATTGAGCTTGTCTATGTCTCCAAAACTTCTCTTCCATTTAGAAAGCTCTAAGACTCCCAAAGACATATGGGACACCTTAGAACTCTTATTTGGGAAGCTTGATGAGATGAGAGGTCATGAGCTCAAAAACAAACTCATAAGTCTAAGTCCTAGCAACTTTGACACCTTACAGGACTTATTCACTAATTTTAAGGCCCTTAGATTAAAATTGAAAGAATTTGGGATAGAGAAGAAAGATGATCAACTCATCTTTTCTATTCTCGCATAGTTAGGTCCAAGTTATTCAGTCTTTGTCTCCACTTTCTATGCCACAAAAAGTGCCCTTGGCACTACATGGAAAATGCCTTCTTTGGATTCATTCATTTCTGACTTGACTAGGGAGCAAGATAAGCTAATTCAAATGGGCATAATGAAGTCTATTCAACCCCAAGATTTGATAGCTGGAAATGGTAAGGATAAGACTTCAACAAAGGAGAAGAAGAAAAAGAATAAAGACCAAGAGAAGAAGAAAGAAAACAACAATCTTGCCAAAAACAACACTGATTCTTCCTCATCCAATGCTAAACCTAAGAAGGAGAAGGTTAAGTGTGCCTATTGTAAAAAAATAGGGCATGATGAACACAAATGCATGAAGAAACAAATAGATCACCTAACTCATCTTCTAGAGAAGCACAACATAGGTGTTCCTGAGTCCATCAAGCAGAATTCATCTACCCAAGATTCTAACAAGGCAAAAGGCAAGGGTAAGGAGAAATAAAAGGGCAAGGCCCTTGTAGCTACTACATCTTCTACATCATCATGGGTCATTGATTTGGGTGCTTCTCACCACATGGGCTCTTCACTAGTTGAGTTTTCATCTTTAGAGCCTTGTAACATGACTTCAATTAGTTTGGGTGATGACACATCAATTTCTATTATAGGGAGAGGGTCAGTTGAAATGGAAGGAGGAACATTCAATAATTCTCTAAGTGTTCCTTCTCTTTCAACCAATCTCTTATCAGTGTACCAAATCACTCACATTGGTCAGGGCATGAGAGTTGAGTTTTCACCAGATTTAGTGGCTATCAGGGAGTTGCATAGTGATATTATAGTGGTAGTGGGTAGGGCAGATCACCAAGCAAGGTTATACACCTTCTCACATTTTGCACCTAATTCTTCTCCAATAACATTGCTAACTCATTCAGATGGAGTTAGTAAATTGTGGCATGAGCGGTTTGTCCACCTTAACTACCACTACCTTGAGCAACTTTGCAAAAATGACATGGTCATTGGCTTGCCTCATGTCCAATTCTCAAAAAGACTTTGCGAGGGGTGTTCCCTTGGGAAGCATCCCAAAGCAAAATTTGACAAAGGCAAAGCTTGGAGGGCTTCACAACCTTTGGAGTTAGTCCACAGTGATGTATTGGGACCCTTTCCCAAACCATCTTTCACAAGGACCAAGTACATCCTCACTTTCATTGATGATTTCTCTAGGTACACTTGGATATATTTTCTCAAACAAAAGTTTGAAGTGTTTGAAAATTTTCTAGACGTCAAGGCTCTTGTTGAGAAATAGAGTGATAAATCCATCAAGGTTCTTTAAACTGATAATGGAGGGGAGTATGTCAGCAATAGGTTTGAGCAATTTTGCACCACAGAGGGGATTGATTTGTAGTGCACAGTCACTTACAGTCCTTCACAGAATGGGGTTATAGAATGCAAAAATAGGCTCTTAAAAGAGATGGGTAGCTGTATGATTCACTCCAAATCTTTAGCACCATAGTACTGGGTTGAAGCCATCAATTGTGCTTGCTAAATTCAAAACAGGGTTCCTCACAAAGCTTTGAAAGGGATAACACCCTTTAAAGCTTGGCATAAAAGGAAACTTGATCTTGAGCACCTTAGGGTTTTCGGATCCCCAGCCATGACCCACATACCAAAGAAGAAATGCAAATCTATGGAACGTCAGTCCAAGCCTTGCATCTTTGTAAGATATCTGGATGGTATTAAGGGGTATCACCTTCTATATCCAGTCACTCATGAGTTGTTCATTGAGAGAAGTGTCCATTTTTAGGAGAGTCCTAGAGACTCAACACTTGACACTTCTTCTCCCTCATCAGATCTACTTCTTCATGATGATTCCTCATCAGATTCAAATCAGCCATAGCAGGTTCATGAGCCAGAGACATCTTCTTCTTCTTCAAGTTTAGACAACAAGGATAGTGATGTAGGGTCATCCACCTCTAGTCAGTCAGAGGATGAGGAGTTAGCACCTGACTCACCCACTTTCGGGCCAGTTTGGGCTAGACAGACACTTGAGAGTGCTGGCACTTGGGTAGGAGATCCTATAGATGATAGACATACTAGGGGGGATTTTTAGAGAGATCCACATACCTTCTTTGCTTCAATTTCAGATCCACAGACTTTTCAAGAGGCATCAGGGGTACCTGAGTGGGATAATGCTATGGAGGAAGAATATTCTTCCTTAATCAAAAATCACACTTGAGATTTGACTTTACTTCCTAAGGGAAGAAAGATGGTTCGATGTAGGTGGATATATCAGACCAAGTTTGTAGTAGATGGGTTAGTTGATAAGTACAAGGTGTAATTGGTTGCCAAGGGTTTCTCATAGGTGGCAGGAATTGACTACTTAGAGACCTTTGCACCCATTACAAAGATGACTTCTATCTGACTCACCTTGGCTATTGCTGCAACACATGGTTGGGATGTGCACCAAATGGATGTAAAGAGTGCATTTCTTCATAGATACCTAGAGGAGGAGATCTACATGGAGCAGCCACCAGGATTTGTTTAGGATTCTTCCTTAGTATGCAGATTTAAGAAATCTATCTATGGCTTCAAACAAGCCCCTCAAGCATGGTACGCCAAGATGGATTCCTTCCTTCTCACAATGGGTTTCACTAGGTGCCACTTTGACCCCAATGTCTACTTCTTGTGGCAAGATGATTCAATCCTAATTTTGGTTTTATATGTTGATGACCTTTTGATCACCAGGAGTTCTTCATCAGCTATTACAGTGGTGAAGGCATCTCTCGAGGATAGATTTGACATGATAGAATTGGGTTTGTTGCACTACTTCCTTGGCATCGAGATCTCACAGTCAGATTCAAGGATTTCTCTTGCACAGCCTAAGTATGCTCTTGACTTATTGGCTCAGTTTCACATGGCTAATTGCAAGCCATCTCTGACTCCCTTTCTATCAGGAGTCAAGCTTGAGGCTAACTGTTCTTCACCATTGGTTGATGTCACTCGATATTGACAACTGATTGGTAGTCTCATCTACTTGACTCACACTAGGCCCAACATATCATATACAGTGGGACTTGTCTCTAGATTTATGCAAGAACCTCATGAGCTACATTGGAAAGTAGCTAAGAGGATCTTACATTACATACAGGGTTCATAGAGATACGGGATTCATTACAAATTTGGCATAGAGGTTGACTTGGTTAGATATACAGATTCAGATTGGGCTAGTGATTCACAGACTCACAAGTCCACTTCTAGTTACAATTTTTATCTAGGTTCTGGTCCTATTAGTTGGTCTAGCAAGAAGCAGAATGCTATTGCTATATCATCCACAGAGGTAGAGTATAGGGGAGTTATTAATGTAGCTATTGAGGCTATTTTGCTTCAAGGGATTATTTTTGAGTTTGGCATTCCTATCAGGCAGCCCACCATCATTTATTGTGACAACCAGAGTACCATTCAAATTTGTAGGAATCCAGTTCAGCACTAGTGTACCAATCACTTAGAGATTCACATGCATTTCATTTGGGAGCTTATTAATAGTCACGTCATTGACTTGATATTTTGCCATTCTTCAGAGCAGGTTGCAGACATCTTCACCAAACCTTTCATCGAGAGCAAGTTCATTCATCTATGAGCTCTTCTTGGGGTGCGATCTACATCTACAATAGTATCATCTTTAGGGGGGCCTTCTAGCCTCTTCACTTCTTTTATGTCTCTCTTTTGGGGGGGAGTTTTTTCCTACAGGTTTTCTTCTTTTCTCTATCTTATGAGAGATTTCATTTGTACATGGGTACCTCATCAGGCCTAGTTGTCGGGACCCATTTTATATTTCCACACTGCCCACCTAAGTTGTGCTTACGGGGGGTATTATTGTAGTTTTTTATTTTTTCCTATTATTTAATTAGGGAAATTATATTTGTGCATACATGGAGTTTTCCTACATTTGTGGGATAGGCTAGCTTATGTGGAAATGTGTGTCATAGATGTGTCATAGGTGTCATAAGAATGTCATAAGTAACTCCCTTGATGGGAGTTACTTCTCTATTCTTATCACCTTGTCACCACCTTTCATGGAGGAGTTATAGTCTATTCTTGGGGTGCCTTGACCACTTTTTGTGGAGGAGTTACTTACATGCTCTCCTATATGTATTCTTCACTTTGGCCATCTCATGTTAATCAGATTTTGGTTTTCTCCATTTTGTCTTGTGCAATTTATCTTCTTGTATAATTTCAAATTTCTTTAACATCCATGTGGTGTGCACTTTCTTCATCTCGTGTGATCACGTCTCCATTGCATTCGCATTATCTAGATTCTGGCAATAACTCCGATAGGGATATGGCTTAAAGGAAAGTTTTTTTTTTCCAAGGGTTTATTTGTGGTTTTGTTTAATTATCAAGAGGAAAAGGAAAAGATATTGAGTAATCCTTTCTAGTATTTTAATGGAGTTGGGTTGTGGATGCAAGAATGGATCCCTAATTTTGATCCTTTGGTGGCCTAGAAAGGGTTTTATCTAGTCTGGGTTTACTTCTATGGTTTACCATTAGAATATTGGATCAAAGAGTATTTGGTGAAGTTGGTAGGTTTAGTTATAAACCTTATACAAATGAAAGAGAAGTTGATAAAAGGAGATCAAGTAACATATGTGAAGGTTTGAGTTTCTTTGGATTTGGATTAAAAAATTTGGAAAGAAGTGTGATTAAATCTGAAGGTCAGGTTTAAAGGTAGATAATTTATATGTAAAAATCCCATTCAGATGTTAAAAATACCATCACCTAGGGTACATCTAAAAATTATATAAAATGGGAAGGAGATCCCCTTAAACCACATCACTTGTAGTTCAACCTAGGTGGATACCAAAAGATAAAAAAGGGGGTTTCAAGAAAGGAGTAATGGAAAGGGATATCCTTATAGACTTTGTGGATGGGAAAGAGGAATATTTTAAGTCTAAGTTTTTGAAAATTGGTGAAAGAGAGTCACTACTTGATAACCTAGTATCTAAAGAGGCAATCTCTCTAGCCTTGATGTTGAAGAGATGTGATTTTATTGAGAAAGAATTTCAATCTATAAGATTTTTATTAAATCAAACCCACTAGCTTTCTATAAGTAAGACTCAAATGGGGGAGGAGGGAGTGGTGGAATAAAAAAAATTATTGATGGAAGAGGGTTAAATAGAATTAGAAGGAGAAGAAGATGAGGATTCAGAAGGGGAATTGAATTTTATAGAAGTGTTGACAATATCTCAAACTCAGTCTCTCTATCTCATTAGAATTGGGGTCTTTAGAATAAAAAGGGGATGGAAATCAAAAAATGAAAAAGTGGTAGGAGAATTTTTGGTAGGAAAATAAGGTACTTTTGAGTCATTTGTTGATGCTACAAGGTGAGGGGTGGAAATCCCTTCTCTAGGTTTATGAAGGTGATATATTGGTATGTTAGGGGTCTGAATGCCCCTAACAAGAGGTACTTGGTTAAGCATATCTTTAGTGTGGAAGATCCATATATTGTGATTCTCCAAGAAACTAAATTGAGTTTAGTAGAATCTTAGGTATTGATTAACTCTAGTTGGTATTGTTGTAGGGTTCCTTTGTAGAGGTAGTAGGGGACTCAAGGGGACTAGCAATTTTATGGTCTCCTTTCCCAACTAGGTTAGAAGTTGTGGAGGCTGGGAGTAATTGAAAGTTATGTAGAATTTCAAGTTTCAATTTGTATATTCACTTTATGATGTTAAATGTCTATGGTCCTTAAGGGGTGAATTTCAAGTTCTAGTTTTTACTTGATTTGTATGATGTTTTGATCATGTTTTTGGTTGATAAAGTTATTTTAGGGGGAAAATTTAATATGTTTTGAATTCTAGAGAAAAAGGAGTGGATCATAGTTTATCCCGCAAGCAATACATGGTATTTATGGGTTTGTCCTTAATAATGACCTTAAGGATGTGGAACTAAAAAATAGGTTGGTTTACCTAGAATAATAGGAGGATAGGTATTGATAATATTGTTGATCATATGGATAAATTTTTAGTATCTTATAATTGGCTTCAAAGCAAATAGAAGGTGGATAGCGGAGTGTTGTCTCATTCTTGTTCAGATCACCTACCAATAACTATTATATTAAAATATGATAAACCTCCTAAGAGATATCCCTTTAAGTTTGAATTAATGTGGCTAAGAGACTCGCCCCTTTTTTTTGAATTCATCAATGGTGGTAAATGTGTCCTTTGCCAATGGGATCCTTGATGTATCAACTATTTAAGAGACTACAATATATTAAGGGTAGGATTAAAAAGTGGAATTAGGAGCATTTCAAGAATATTTTTCGAGAAAAAATGAGGGTGGAATCAAAGTTGCACAATCTCAATGAGAAATTTTATTTGATTGGAATGGATACTCAGGCTTATGCAAAGGAAAAATTGTTGATGAAGGATTATGAAGAGTTGATTCAATGGGAAGAGGTTTATTAGAATCAAAAATCTAGATATAATTGGCTTAAAGATGGTGATAGGAATTAGGCCTTTCTTCACCTATCAGCTCAAGCTAAAATTAAGGTGATGCTTGTCATAGGATAGAGAATGGGGATTTGTTAGATTCCCTAGAGGAGATAAGGGAAGAGGATGTAGCTTTCTTTCAAGAGTTGTTGAATGGTGAAGATAGGTTTAATTTGGAGGCTCAAAGATCCCTTTTGGATTTGGTTCCTCTTTTGATTATGGAGGTAATGAATGATAAATTGTTGGCTCCTTTTTATTTGGAATAAATTAGAATGGTAGTGTTGTCAATGGCAAAGGAAAAAGTGCCTGATCTAGATAGTCTCCTAGTGGAATTTTTTCAATTATTTTGGGAGGTGGTGGGTGAGGATGTGTGGCAAATGGTGGAAGAGTCCAGAGTAAGAAGGAAGTTAGCCCCAAATTTGAATGTAACTTTATTTTCTCTATTACCAAAAGGGGAATATAAGGTCTCTTCCAATGATTATATGTCAGTTGTATTGTGTAATAATGCATATAAAATTATCTCTAAAGCTTTAGCTAGTGGGCTCAAACCTCTACTTGATTTTCTAATTTATAAAGAACAAGCAGGTTTTGTTATAGATAGGTATATCCAAGAAGGTATAATAGTGGCTCATGAGATTATTCATTCTCTATCTCATAATTTTTAGAAAGGGGTGTTGGTTAAATTATATATTAGTAAGGCCTATGATCAGGTGAATTGGTGCTTTTTGATGAGGATTCTAAGTATATTTTGTTTTAGGAAAGATTAGTGTGATTGAGTTTTCAGTTGTATTGTTGGGCCTAAGTTATCAGTTTTGTCAATGGTAGTCCAACAAGTTTTTTCAAATTTTTCTGGGGATTGAGGCAAGGGTATCCCCTTTCCCCTTTTCTCTTCATTTTGATGGCAAAGGCATTGGGCATAGTTATTTCTTAGGCTAAATCAATTGGGAGACTGAAGGGTCTCAAACTAGTGGATAATGTGGAAAGTATCTCTCATCATCAATTTCATATGATACCTTCCTCTTTGGATAGGTTTTGATTGAAAAAGATGAAGAATTAAAATATATCTTCAAGTGATATGAAGATGCCTTTGGGTAGTTGGTCAAAGAAGGTAAATCAAAAATTTAGTTTTTAAATTGTAATTGGTTGGTTCAAAAATATCTAATTAGGATTTTGGGTTTTAAAATAGGAAAATTCCCTAGCAAATATTTGGAGGCCCCACTCTTTGATGGTGCAATAAAAGTAGGTTTGTGTAAAGATTTGGTTCATAAATTCAAAGTTCAATTATCCTCTTGGAAAGGAAAATGGCTTTCATTAAGGAGACACATCACGTTGATCAGGCAATTTTAAGTGCTCTCCCAACTTATTGTTTTTCTATTTTATGCCCTCCTATTCAAGTAATCAAGTCACTAAGTAAGACTATGAAATAATTTTTGTGTCAAGGGATAGAATAAGTTAAAAATATTATTTTGATGAAATGGGAGAATGTTTGTAAGAGGAAGCAGAGGGGTGGAGTGAGTATTAAGGAACTTTATCTTCATAATTTAGCATTAGGAGCTAAGTTGGTCTGGCTGATGATTTCTAATTCTAAAAGTATTTGGTGTAATCTACTTTGGGCTAAGTATCTAAGATCACAGGATCCAAAGAGTGTGGTTTTAGTGGCTAAACTACCCAGAGGCTCTCATGTTTGGAAATTTTTACATAAATGTAGGTTGATTAATTCCCAGCATGTTTCTTAGATGATAAATTATGGTAGGAAAGTGGAGTTTTGGAAAGATTCTTGGAATGACCATATAAACTTAGAAAAAATCTTTGAAGGATCATAGATGATATAATTTTTGAAAGTTCTCTGGGATAATAAAGTGGAAGACTATTTGGAAGTTCAATTAGGATTAGTTAGGCCTTGTAGTACTTGGAAAAGATTGGTCAATCTTCCTAACCCACAGGAATAAGGAAGGGCTTTGGAGGCTTGTATTTAGAAGAGGAAAATTTTAATTAATAATAAACAGGATTAAATTCATTAGATTAGAGAAAAAATAAGATTTATTCAATCAATCTTGAATATCAGATGGTAGAGGCTGCAAATGAATCTATGGCATGGGCATGATTTTTGTGTTAGGGCAAAGAAGGTCTAAAAAAAGCTGGTGTTTTTGCTTGGTTGGAAGTTCAAAATCACATTCTGACTCATGATATATTAAATAAAATGGGACTTATAGGTCATTCAAGTTGTATGTGTAAATTATAAGAGGAATCAATGAATAGTCTATTGTTTAAATGTCCCTCTGTAGTTTGGTGTTGGTTGTGGTTGTGTATTAAGTTTAATTGGTCTTGGGCCTGGCCCTCTTTTATAAGGATGGTTTTTTCTTCTTGGAAAATAGGTGATGTGAAGAATTGTTTTTATAGTTTATGGATATGTAGTATAGAGATATTTATCTAGACTATTTAAAAAGAGCATAATGCTTGTATTTTTGATGATAAAGAGAGACTAATGTATGTTGTGTTACGTGAAATAGAACTCTCTATATCAAAATTAATTTATTCTTGGCTAAAGATAAATTAAGTATTTTTATCCCAATGGGATATGTAGATATGTGCTAAATGGAAATATATAGTACCCTAATATAACCCCTCAAGTTGTACTTAGAATAATGCAGTAATTTTAAAAAAAAACTAATTACTAACATTAACCACATAAATAACTTAACCAAAAAACAGTACTTCTAAATTCAAATACCAATATATATATATATATATATATATATATATATATATATATATATATATATATATATATATATATATATATATATATATATATATATATATATATATATATATATATATTACAACTGAAAGGAAAGCAAATATATTAGGACACAGCTATGATTGGTCTCATAATAAAATAATTGTTGTTTAAATATAACAAGAATATATTATAATTACATTTCCTTTATTCATTTAGCCTAATACAATAAATAAATACCATGCCTTCTAGAGGTCAAGTCGATCCAACTCATGTATATCTGGATCTTGAGTGTAGTCTCTAGGTATGTAATACTATTAAGGGAATGGATATCATCATCTGAGTGCTTTTCCACACCAATAATAACCAATGATCCCCTACACAATCCACTATTAGGGAATTGTGCTCCCTTTATAGATAGGTAGATAGAAAGGTGTAAAAATCTAAAGAATAAGCAAGCATCCAAGTGTGTATGATTTATAAAACTAAACATGTAGTGTATCATAAAAAACCCATTCTATTACAATATATTTCACTAACATGTAAATCAAACATACCAAAAGATAATGTCTCACTATACATTATTTAACCACAAAATTCATACTATTACATTTTCCTAGTAATCATATCTCATCGCATGCTAAACATAGGGGTAAGCAAAGTGTAATTTTATTCTATCAACTCAAGAATGATTCATACATTATTTTTTAACTCATATAGGAAATAATGCCTATAGTTCATACCACCTGGGTATGGTTCACATTTAAATGCATATTTTAAACTAATATAATAAGATCCAAACAACTACACCTCATGATATCCCATAATATTATAGTCTAGTGTTCTAAGACATAACTACTAGTTTTCCCACTATCAGTCATACAAAATAGTCATAAATACAAGGAAGCATATGATTTTAATCAAGAAATTACATATAACAAAGAAAGTCATACAAACATATATACGTCTAACCCAACATTCATTTACATTCATAAGGTTGTATACACACTTGCATCATGTCTTATTAACTGTTACAAACATATTGTTCAAGTAATAACTAGCACATACATTTAATCAATCAATGTAAGTGAGAGTTGAGACATACAACTATTGTATACTTAAACATGAACAATCAATTTTCATGTATCCTATGATTGTTCATATTTGAATATAAAATTGATTGTTCATATATGTACC
This sequence comes from Torreya grandis, assembly GCA_037957365.1. Lineage (NCBI taxonomy): Eukaryota > Viridiplantae > Streptophyta > Pinopsida > Cupressales > Taxaceae > Torreya > Torreya grandis. Next base: position 3,474,135 of record JARHVA010001132.1, read on the forward strand.
ATTCAGGTAAATACATTTCAGTTAAAGTATCCTATGATATCTCATACTATCATAGCTCAATGTGTATGATTACCCTACTCAAACATGAATAATCAATTTTACACTATAATTATTTAACAAGAAAGTATAAGATTATACCACCTGAGTATACCTTAGTCTATACTGCACAATAATAATCAGATGAAAACATAAACTCTAAGCACACATCATGATGCACTATATTATTCTAGAAATATCTATCACTTGCACATAAAATACTCTCACAAAATATATTGCACACAAGTTTTCATATTTACATGATGCTACTAAATTTGACCCTACCGACATGTTTACATAACACTACTTTATATTCTTATATTCTTCTGCCTCTAGTCAATTGATTAACTGGAACAAAAGTGTTGTGTTCTTTATTAATACCCCTATCCAAAGGCAAAGTAAAATTGCTAAAATCCTTGGATGTTTTATAGGATCTCTCCCCTCTTCTTACTTGGGTCTTCCTCTTGGTTTGAAAGTCCCTGATGCCATTTGGGAGGATCTTATTAATAAGTTCAGTAAGAAACTTGTGGGATGGAAAGGAAATCTTTTAAGTCAGGTAAGAAAGTTAACTCTTCTCAAAGCTTGTCTTCAAAGCATACCTACTTATGCTTTAAGTCTTTTCAGAATTCCTATTAAATTTGCTGAGTCTATTGAAAAAATTCAAAGAAATTTTCTATGGACTGGTACTGAGGAAAAAAGGAGAATGCCTTTAATTGCTTGGGATCATGTTTGCAAACCTTTCAGTGAAGGGGGATTGGGAATTAGGAAAATCAGAAGTATGAATAAAGCTCTTTTAGCCAAATTGGGATGGAGAGTTTACCATGACAACAAAGAGTGGAGTACCATATGGAAAAATAATTACCTCTTCAATGCTAAATCCCTTTCTGATTTCTTTTCTTATCCTGATGTAATTCGTCCCTCTTCCATATGGGGGGTTGTTTAGGGGACCAAAAATACTTTAGAAAAAGGATGTTCTTGGAAAATTGGTAATGGATGTAAGGTGAAATTTTGGGATGATGTCTGGTTAAAGGATTATCCTTTGATTGGATATTTTCAAGATAAGGATTTAGTTGATCGATGTAAGCAGAGATATGGTATACTAGTTAGTCATTATTGGCAGAATGATTATTGGGTGAATTTAACTGATGTTGATCAAGGCTTTAGTAATATCCAATTATCTCTCAATGATGTCTCTCTTTATCTTTATCTTGAGGATAAGATTATTTGGCATGATGATCCTAGTGAACAATTTAAAGTCTCTATTATCTTTGTTTCAAAGGAAAAGGGTAATCAACCTTTGTGGTCTTATGCCTGGATTAAGGGGCTCATCTCCAAAATTAATATCTTCTTTTGGAATATGCTTCAAAATAAAATTTTGACCCTTGACAACTTGCAAAAAAGAGGAATAAATGTGGTTAACAAGTGTATTTTATGCAAAAATGGATTTGAAGATAGAGACCATATGTTTTTGAACTGCTCTTACACCCAGCAAGTTTGGACTGAGATCCTTAATTTTTGGGGTATAACATGGGTACATCAAAAAAGTGTGGAACTCTCTTTTAAAAGATGGTGATGTCCCTCTAAGAATTCTGATGTTCATTTTTTATAAAAACTAACACTTTCTCATATATGGTGGGGTATATGGAAAGAAAGAAACAATAGAATATTCAGAAGTAAAGAACTTCCAGGATGGGTGATTGGTCAGAATATTATTAGAGCCATTAAGGAGAATTTTAAATCACAGAGGGATCCTGATCAAACCTTTCAATTTGATAACCCTTTATGCTCTGAAAGGCCTAATTTGAAAATTGATAATCCAAGATTGATCATAAAATGGTATGTTCCTCCTACTGGATGGATCAAAAGAAACTTTGATGGAGCAGCTAAAGGAAATCTGGGAAGAGTGGGATCTGGAGTATTGAGAGATCATGTGGGAAATGTAATTGATGCTATTGTTGTCCCAATTGGTAAGTTGAATAGTCATATTGCTGAAGCTACTGCAGCCCTCTACACCATTAAATTAGTTGTTGAATTGGGATTTTCTAAATTATAGTTGGAAGGTGATTCTTTGAATATTATAAACATCCTAAATAATAAAAATTCAATTTCATGGTCTATTGAGGCTACGGTTATGGAAATTAAAGCCTTAATTCAAAAAATTGAAAAAGTGACCATATCCCATACATATCGAGAAGCCAATGGGGTCGTTGACTGGATAGTTAATCATGCTATTCAAATGAGGCATAAGGTGAGGTGGCTTGATGCATTAAATAAGCACGTTGATCTCAAAGCGCTTATTAATTATGGTGGCATTCATTCTAAAGAGGGAAAGATCTACTTGGATTAGCAATGTAATGATTTGGTGGAGTGGTCTTGCGGTGGATAGATTACCTTCACTGAGCAGGTGCATTCATGATAATGTAATGTGGTTACTGCATGTGTCAGCATATAGGCAAATTCAATTTCATGAAATAGAAAATTGGCTCCATTTTAACTCTTTTGTCTTCAGTGTTTAGGTGTTTTTGGACTTTTGTTTGTTTTGCAAAATGAAGGGTGAACCGTGGAAGCAAGAGCCTAAAAATTGTGAAGACTGGAAGGCTAGACATGATGTATGGAAGATTCTTTAGAAAGGGAAGGTGGTAAGTTATCTGGAGTGGTTGCATGGATTTAAACCCCACATTACTACTACCTTCTTCAAAAATTGGGTTGATGACAGAGTAACTCTCCATGGAGTCACTGTGAAGCTTACTGAGGATTTCATTGTAGAGGTCACGGGGCTTCCCATGGGTGGTATTAAATTCTCAAAACAGACCAGTATCTCTAATGCAGCCTACAAAAAATTCCCGAAGATGGATGCAGAGGAGAAGCAATTAGAAAATAATGGAAATTTATTCGATTTGTAGCAGATAAAAGGAATTTGGAGAGATGTGTTATGTTGCATCCATGAGTACTATATCCTTGATGGTAGGAACAAAAGAGTCCATAAATTTCATTTTGTCTTTCTTAACCATTTTAGGTACAAAGATATAATTTCTTTCCCTTTCTATTTGTGTTTTTCATTGCTTCAAAGCCTGTTTGCCCATAGAAAGAAGGAGTCTCGCCCAATTTTACATGAAGGCCTGATTCTTATCATAGAGGGTTTTTGTAAAAATAATGCTATAGCTTCAACTCCTTATTCTAATAAAAATAAGGATTCACAGTGTAAAAAGGATGAAAAAGTTAAGGGGAAAAAAAAGGTAAAACCAAAACCCTCTAGTTCTAAAAAACAAATTGCTGAAGAGGAATTTGAGTCAGAAAGTACAAAAAGTTCTGAGAAGGATGTCCTGGAGGAAGAGGAAGGGACGGATATTGGGGAGTTCAGTTCTAATCTGGAAGGATATCAGGAAAATAAAGAAAAATTTGAGAAAGGGAATGAAGGGGATACAACTGAGGGAAATTCAGAACAGAGCAATTCTGATCATGAGGATAATCAAACTGTGTTGGGCAAAGGTGTCAAAGACACAAATATTTTACTTGATGAACCAACTTCTATAAGAGAGGAGGAACATATGGTTTTGGTTTCCACTCTTACTATGGAGATTAGGGAACAAGAAAAGGATGATCTTGTCTAGCATGAAGACCCTGTTGAGACTAAAGAGGAGAAACTGATGGAAAGGGAGGAACAAATTGAAAAGGATGATTCCCCTCCACATGAGAATGCAGAAGACATTTGTGATGCTTGGCAGAGGGACACTAAGCTATCCTTCCTAAATTCGGCCAAAGTCAAAGCTGATTCTACTCTCCAAGTTGATTTGTGGATCTATAATGAAATAATGGGGCTGAAGAAGAAAGTGGAAATAATGTAACACAATCAGGAAGCTGATCGAACCAAAATAAACAATTTGGAGATGCAAATGAGAGATACTCCAATTAAACTTAAAGATTATGAGAATAATCTTAGAATGATCATTAAGGAAAGTAGAACGAAGATGGAGCAGGTAACATCAAGCATATGTGCTATTGCAGCTAGCCTTGGAAAAAGAGCAAATGAAGAAATAAAATCTTTAGAGGGTCTAAGTAAGAGGACCAAGTAGATTTCAAGGAAGAAATACCTGCAAGATGCTGCTACTTCGGCTGCTATATCCATACAAGATACTGCGACGATTGGAAAGGAGGCTGTTAAGATGATTCTGGAATTGTAATAGAAGACTAGGGTCTTCTTTATTGATTTTATTCTTGTTCAAGTCCTATTTTATGGATGTTATAACTGGTACTGATATTTGGTTCTTAGTTTTAAAACTTATTTTGAGTTTCCAGGTCTTTGTAAAACCTGGGTACTTTTTATGGTTTAGGTTTGTGGTTTCAGGTCCCTGTAAAACCTGATTTTGATGCTGATATTCAGTAAGATTTAGGAATGCTCTTCCTGATGGATGTAATTGCTTTATCTTTTTATTTATGTTATAGGGTTTTAGGGTCCATTCAAAACCTGCTTTTACCTTAATCTAAAACACTACTTTGCTACAGATATACTATTTGACTCTACTAGCATTCAAAGGAAAGCCATAGTATAGATTTAGATCATATTTTATATCATCATGGATATAGTGTTAATAAAACATAAGTATAATAACATTACCAAAGAAATGTCTAACTTTGCTATAGTTTACCTAAAACATAGTGATATTTCTAAAACTATAAAAATCTAAGCATAACCATCATATGAAAATGGCTTACAAGGATATATAGTCACATCTATAATCACTGATTAATTAATGCTCACCAATTAATCTGACATAGATTAGAGGGTTTAAATAAGGTTTGAAAATCAATCATCTCATATAATCTTATTCTTATGTCTTTAATATAATGTTTATCTTTAAAAAATTATTTATATTTACTCTTAATTAATAATTCTTCAACATAATTACCTCTTTTCATTCTCTAATGCTTTAATCCAATTGATAAATATTTACTTGACATATTTACAGGTATTCATTGACAAAGTATTAAGTAAAGCTTTTAAATGAAACAGATTGCAAGTCTATCTACTTAGCCGATCATGTACCTATATTTTTACTATTTCATTTTGAACCGAGTAGACATATCATTCCAACATTAAATTATTGATCAAGGGAAATACTAAAACTCTCATAAGGTTCTCATGATAGTCACGTTCATTTTTATTTTAAATGGCACTCTTGTGCTAGCCATAATACTTAAATCTAAGGCAAAAATAAAGTTCCATCAAACATTTGATCTTGCATTAAAGAAAAAAACATCTTTTCTTTTACCAATTTCATTTTTTGGAATATACACGGCCTCAAATTGAATAAAGCTTATCCAATTCATTTAAACTCAATGTTTTAATTATAATTTGTTGTGTTTTCATTTAAAGTCTCAACACTACATTATAGATTCAACATTTCTTATAAAATTGACTCGGGTTACATTTCATTAACAAAGCATTCACCTAAAAGACCTAACACTTTGCTTATATGACTCAACAACTTTCATTAAATAACATTAGTGTGTTATATTGACTCATCTTTTCATCTTCATGACTAGGCATTAAGACTTCAATGACTTATTATGACAGCTCAATGCTTTAATAAAATGACTTCAACACTTGAAAATATATATGCAATGATTTAAATCAAATATATACATAGCCTTTTGAATAATATATAACAATAGTGTTGACATATACATAAAATTTTACATAGACATAGTGGATTTACATATTGACTCAGTGTTTCAAAAAATACACTTGGCGTTTTAATATAAACTCAATGCTTCTATTAAACACCAAAAGATATATATATATATATATATATATATATATATATATATATATATATATATATATATATATATATATATATATATATATATATATTAATATATACAAATAGTGTTGACATATACATAACATTTTACATAGACACAGTGGATTTACATATTGACTCAGTGTTTCAAAAAATACACTTGGCATTTTAATATAAACTCAATGCTTCTATTAAACACCAAAAGAGATATATATGTATATCATTTTATTCAAATAAAAACACAATGATTTCATTCAAACATAAATACAATGATATCAAAAAAAATTACTGCATGACATCAAAAAATGGCTCAACGACTTCACTTAAATATATAATGATTTCATTAAGTGTGACTCAACAATAATCAAATTAATGATTGGGCATTTTATAAAACTGACCTATCAAATCATAAAATTGTCTTGGCATTTCATTAAAAAGCATAGCCAAATTGAGTAAGACTCAATCAAATTAAATGGAAACACATCACTATTTAAGATGCCTTACTCTTATATTTTATATTTATAGCAAAGAGATAAAAAATGCAGTTTATAGAAAATGAAATGCAAACTATAGATAATGAAATACAGACCATAGATAGTGAAATACAAGCCAATTATTTGAAATGCTCATAAAAATACCTTATATCTATATATTCTTTACACCATCAAATAGAAGTTGTTTAATAATTAATTCAAAATCCAGGTGTTATGCTTTGTTGAGGTGTTACACTTTTCCAAACTTTTATTTATTGCTCATTTATACAACACTATCTCAAAAGATGGCCTCAAAACTTTGATAATTGTTGGTTCTCTTAATCCTTCACCTCTTCTCCTGTATTCTCCTCCTATTCTCCATATATATTTTTTCAAAACTCCCTTTTTCCTTAATTTATAAAGTTAATCCTTTCCCTCCATCTAATGTGCACTTACTCTTGTATATTATTCACCTTCTAGTTTGCTTTTCATGCATAATATTTTACTCTCCTTTTTAAATTACTAAACAACAATTATAACCTCCTAAATTTGTAATCTAGCATCCATAATTTAATATTAAGCATAGAATTTTTTTATTACTACACCATAGTTCTCTTAAGTCATCATAACCTTAAGTTAAGTTTGACAAATTAAATAATGTTATCTATTTTCCTAACTTCCATGTAATTTTATGCATGTTTTATTAAGACTAAGTTAGATTGCCATCACTCAAGTTTAGTAAATTAAAATAACTTAAGCTCTTTAAGAATAATGGTAATAGTTTATTTATCTAATAGATAAATAATATTTTAATTGTTCCCAATAATAAGATAAATGTATAATTAATTATTCACATATAGAAATTAAATATCTACTTTCTTGATTTATTATAAAAAATCAAGACAATTAAATTTAAATAATCTAATGCATATTAAGAACTAAATATACATACTAATATAACCACATAAAATATTTTTTTAACATGTTACATATTTAATTTTTTTAAATCTAATGTGCATGTATGTAGGGTCACTAGCAATTTCTCTGTCATCGCTCAATCATCCCATCTATCTTATCTTCTCGGATGATATTCTCCCTCATCAAGCTATAAAGGTAGGATATATCTTGAATCCACCTCACAACAAGGAGGTAGTTAGTTTGAGTCATCATCTAATCAACCAATAATGTAAAACTAAAAAATACATATCCATAATGTATAGAATAATTAAAATACAACTGTCACATTATGCATACTAATCAACAATATCATTATCCATACCAATATATGTCATAAACATTCAAGTCAAAGAAATGATAATCAAATAATAACCATATTAATCTATATATTTAAATGTTATTAATTATAGGGTGAAATCGAGATGTGACATCCTCCCCCCTAAAACTAGTCATTGACCAGATGACTCTTATTCAAACAAAAGTTCTGATTAATAAATAAATTTTAACAGCATAAACACATAGTATCAAATATCATATCATGTAAATAAATGTAAATTTTACTTGAAAAACTTATCATAATTCTCTCATTTAACACTATTCTTAGAGTATTAGTCCCAAAAGACCCTGCTCTATGATATTTTCTATTATGTAAACAAGTTTTGCGAATGTCACTTACATTGATTGTTTCTATCATGACCACCCTAGGGTCCAAAACCAACAAGTTAAGCTTATAATAACTCAATAAAATTTTCAATGACTTCCCAAAAAAATATGAGATCATCAAAAAATTCAAAATAAATGACCAAAGAGAGTTCCAAAAAACCTTCCATCCCCTCTGCACATTTCTCTAACCTAGAGAATATATTTCTCTGAAGAAAATTATTTAAGAAATTTGCAAAGAATGATGTATATATGTTAATACTATTGATACTCCATGTAGCTTCAGATAAGTATAACATGTCAATATTATCACTACTCAATCAGAGCTCCCGATAAGTATGATGATGAATAAGAACTGGTAATAATGTATACAAAATCATAGAATACCCATCCACAATATACATGCTTATGGCCATATGATTGAATTTGATAAGTTCCACATGTCAAATCTTAGATTCAACAAGTATGTCTATCAAATCCAACTTAGTACCAATTTGAGTCAATGTGAGGCTAAGTAGGATACCGTCCTATCACTTAGAACTCATGTTCCTAGTTCACCACTCTCCATCAAGTCTCCATGACCTGATGATCTCCTCAATGTGCAAAAAGTACTATGAAACACAAATATGTACTAATAAATCATAAAAAATAACACTATATGCTAAATAATTCTAGATGTACTAACATACATATAAGAAAAGTCATATAATCATTCTTAGATTGTATCAAGTTGCCACTAGATAAACATAACTATTATCATAATTCTCAATTTAACCTATAATATTATATTCATAGTTAAGTGGAAATAATGTCAAAATTATCATAACACATAAAGGCCAAAGATTATATTGTCCTTACAACCTTATAAGTGAGACAATGTCTCCTTGATTGCACGACTAGCACACAAGTTAAAAAGTTTTATCTAAACCCTATAGACTAAGAATATGTTCTACACATCTTATACCTTACTTGATCCCAAATAAAGGTACACATATAACTCTTCAAAACAACATGTTTCAAGAAGAGAATAATATCAACCTAAACAAAGGTATATAACAACATAATAATTATAATCAACTAGAATTAATTTAAGGTTTGAAATTCCTTGAGGTAAATTTAGTAAGTTAGATAAAATAGTGAATCTAAAAGTCACAAAGTGAAAATTAGAGAAATAAAATCTCATAAACAAAACTTCTTACATACCCTCATATGGTAGAAGGAAACATTGCAATCCACGTTGCCAAACACTACCTACATACCAAACTTGTAAGTGTAGTATTGTAACCTACCTTCACAGAAGGAAACATACTAACCTCAAAGATGCATAAATATTTCCAATCCTACATATTATCTCAAAAAAAAGTAGAAACCATTATCCCATAACTTAAGGGAATAAGATAAAAACAATAATTCAGAAACAATTTTTTTCTTAAAGAAACACTAAATCATCATCCTGAGAATATGAATCTTCTCAATAGATTTAAAATGATGTAAGAGGAGAGTGAGAAAATAAAAACTCACCTCTAAGCTATATATGACACTTATTATCAATTTTATATAAATACAAGGATGTTGATCTACATAACAAACTCCTAATACAAATGAATATCAACTAGGACATGTATATTCAATTATAAGAAATTTTCCACTGCACTAGGTGGTGTCAATCTAGAATGGTCTTATAGGATTTCCTACTCCTAGGATTTGTGTAAGACACAAAACTAATACATATATACTTAAGTGGAAAACACTTCATGCTTTTAAAAACACTCACAACACAAAACATAAATGATGAATGTGATTTGATTACCAAGAAGATGTAATCATACTCGAGGTGTTTAATCTAAAGATCAAAAATATGGTAGGAAAATCTTGTTCACAACTCAGGAACTATGCTATGCACTTACCTACCCAAGAACCTTATAAAACCATCACCAATTAGCCACTTGATAAACCAACCTTTAAAAAAATATTAAGGGGGTATGAATGATCTTAGAGTACACACTCAATCTGCCATACATAAATTCTCAAATCTCTTTTTAGTAAAACATAAATAAACAAAAATGATAATGGACTCATTAGGTCCTAGAGTTTTAACCACATCTCTGATATCACATGACACAACCCTTCAAGTTATACTTAAAATAATGCAAAAAAATTTCTTTAAAAACTAATTACTAACATTCACCATATAAACAACTTAACCAAATAAATCAGAATAATAGTACTTCTAAATTCAAATATCAAAAACAATATATATCTTATTATAAATTTGAGGAAAGTAAATACATTAAGACAAAGCTAAGGCTAGTTACATAATAAAACTATTGTTCAAATATAATAAACATATATTATAATTACATGTTTTTTAGGCATTTAGCCTAATACAATAAATATATACCATGCCCTTCAGAGGTCGAGTCGATCTAACTCATGTATCTTTGAATCTCAAGTTTAATATCCATTATGTAGTACTATTGTGGGGAGGGAGAACATCATTCGATTGCTTTTCCACACCAACCATGAACCAAGGGTTCCCCGTACAATCTCCTATCAGGGAATGATCATTCCTTCATGGATAGGTAGATAAAATGGTGCAGAAATCTAGAGAATAAACAAGTACTCGAGTGTGTATGATTTCTAAAACTAAACATGCAGTGTATCATAGAAAATATATTCTATTACAATATATCACCCTTACATGTAAATCAAATATACCAAAATATAATGTCTCACTATACATTATTTAACCACAAGATTCATACTATTACATTCTCCTAACAATCACATCACATCACATGCTAAACATAGGGGTGAACAAAGTGTACTTTTATTCCATCAAATCAATAATGATTCATACATTATTATTTAAATCATATAAGAAATAATCCCTACAGTTCATACCACCTGAGTATGGTTCACATTTAACTGTAAATTCCCAACTACTACAATAAGATCTAAACAATTACACCTCATGATATCACATAATATCATAATATAGTGTTCTAAGACATAACTAGTAGTTTTCCCACTATCAACCATATAAAGTAATCATAAATATAAGGAAGCATATACTTTTAATCAAATAATCACATATAATAAAGTAAGTCATATAAACACATATAAGTCTAACCCAACATTCGTTTACATTCTCAAGGTTGTATGCATGCATGCATAATGTCTTATTAATTTTTACAAACATACTACTTAAGTAATAACCAATACATACATTTTATTAGTCAACATAGGTGAGAGTCTAGACATACAACTACAATATGTATCATTCAGGTATATACATTTAAGCTAAAGTATCCTATGATATCCTATACTATCATAGCTCAATGTGTATGATTACCCTACTAAAATATGAACAATCAATTTTACACTATGATTATTTAACAAGCAAGTATAGGATTATACCACCCGAGTATACCCTAGTCTATACTACATAATTATAGTCAAATGAAAACATAATTTCTAGGCCCACATCATGATGCACTATTTTATTCTAAAAATGTCTATCACTTGTACATAAAATACTCTCACAAAATATATTGCACACAAGTTTTTATCTTTACATGACGTTACTAAATTTGACCCTGTCGACATGTTTGCATAACACTAATGTGTTATAGATATACTATTTAACTCTACTAGCATTCAAAGTAAAGCCATAGTATAGATTTCGATCATATTTTTATATCACCAAGTATATAGTATTAATCAAACATAAGTATAATAACAATACCAAAGAAATATCTAACTTTGCTATAGTTTACCCAAAACATAGCAATATTCCTAAAAGTATAAAACTCTAAGCATAGTCATCATATAAAAATGGATTACAAAGATAAATGGTCACATCTCTAATCATTGATTTATTAATGCCCACCAATTAATCTAACATAGATTATATGGTCTAAATAAGGTTTGAAAATCAATCGTCTCATATAATCTTATTCTTATGGCCTTAATATAATGGTTATCTTTAAAAAATTATTTATATTTACTCTTAATTAATAATTCTTCAACATAATTACCTTTTTTCATTCTCTAATGCTTTAACCCCATTGATAAATATTTACCTGACATTATTCACATGTATTTATTTACAAAGTATTATGTAAATCCCTTAAATGAAACAAATTTCAAGTCTATCTTCTTAACCACCCATATAGCTATATTTTTACTATTTCATTCTAAATCAGGTAAACAGATCATTCTAACATTTGATTATTGATCAAGGGTAATATTATAACTCTCATAAGGTTCTCATGATAATCACATTCATTTTTATTTTAAATGGTTGTCACAAATTGATTGTGTGGCCCTTATAGACACTAGATTTTGGCTTACTTTAACATGTTTTCAATAGCATTTACACTGATGATGGTTGAAGTTGGTTTTGTTCTCAGATAGTTATGATGCAGGCACCTTGGATAGATGAATAGATATGTTATATCATGGTTGATGATCACATTATATTCAATATATCCTAATATGCATACTACTTACGTTAGATTTATTTTATCCTATTTTATGTATATGTTACTTTAACTTGGTTATGTTATTGTATGATGTTGATTTAGCATGTCTCACTGATATGGATTGACATTAATCACTTTTGTAGCTATTGATTATGTTTCACAGGGCATGTGTGGGTTCATATTTATTAGGACTAACTCTTCTCCTTCTCAGTTATAGTTGATTATACTTGATTTATCATCGCATATATAATGATTCATTCTGAATTATTATTATTATTATTATTATTATTATTATTATTATTATTATTATTATTATTATTATTATTATATTGACATACTTCAAGTACTCCTAATGTCTTATTTGGTGGATGCAATCACTAAGTTGCAAGCTAGGCTTGACATTGGGTTTGGACATCTCAGGTATATTGAGGGTGACTGAGTAGTTAAAATGTCACTCTGATAGGTATAGCGTGTACTATGTTATATTGAGCCACCATCATTTGTATTATTTTATGTTATTATTTTTCATTTTATTGGTCTTGCCTCATATCGCATGTGTGCACGATGTTATGGTCCTTACTCAAAGTATCAAGTTAGAATCATTACTTTCCCTTCCCTTTTTTGCATATGCTTGAGGTTTCATTTTCTTACTTAGTTAACCTCCCTAGGTGTCATAGACACGTGTTTTTATCGTATTAGTGACTTGACATTTTTAACCTAGTTGGTTAGAGTTCAACTAAACCCCTGTGGGTCTCTCAACCTTAGTCATCATATTATCAACTCCTCCCTTTGTGGATGATTGACCATCAAGAGCTTGATCGACTTAAGGGTTTGATAATAATTATTATTTATTGATTTTTATAATTGGGTTAATTTTGTGATCGCTGATGATCATTATTATTTTAATGATTTTCTTTTCTAAACTATCATTATCTTGAAAGATTGATATCTAATATTACCATTTTATTAGCTTGTTGTTCCCTTTAATCATTATTTAATGAATTTATTTTTATTATTAATTCTTAATAAATCATGTTTTGTTAATTAGTTATTCTAATAATTTCATCAATTAATATTTATTTAATAATACCATTGTTATTACTTAATTAATGTTTTGTTATTTTATTTCTAACTTAAAAAATTTATTATACATTGTTAAGTAAACATTTTATAATTATTTTATGATTTTATTGTTACTATATATTAGTATTGTATTCATATATATTATGTTATTTTATGTCCTTGACTTGTTGTATATGCCAAGGCATGGCATTAACTAGGGGATTTGACAGAGGTATGCGGAAGGCAGAACATGGTGGATGGAGTGGGGAAAAGTTTACAAGGGAGAGAGGAAAAAGGATAGGTAGGAAGGAAGATAGGGAGAGAGGATGGCATGGCGTAGGGTAGAAATGGTGTATGGGGAAGAGGAAGGAAAGATGGAGGCATAGGGGTAGAACATAGTAAAAGAAAGGGGAGAATGTGTAGCAGGAGGAGAAGGGCATGAGGCTAAAGAGCTAGGTGTATAGAGGAAAGAAGAAATTTGGGGTGAGGCATCATAAACCCAATGATTCATATTTCCTTGTGGTACCTTTCATCTTGCAACATTATTACAATTAAGTCTAGTTATGACTCTTAAACTAGGTTATAATCTAGTGAGTACATCGATTAGAGAATAGTCTTACCTCTCCTTTGCATTAGAATATTAATACATTACTTTTGCATTTTTATTGTGTTTGTATTATTTCCATATTTGTATGAAAACAAGTCATCATACCTTGATTTATTGTATGAAATGTTCATATGGATTCTACCTAATTATGGAGTGTTACCTAAAAATGATTTGGGGGTAAAGGCTTACCCTATTTTCTTATGTCTCGTAGTAGAAACTTGATGTGATTAATATGGGTTTAATAAATTTGTTTGTGCCTTAAAACAAAATCCACTCACCATACCCTTTTACCCTGTGTGAACTAACTGAATGGGATTTGCTTGGGAAAAGAGGTGTTTGGTTGTAATGATTGGGTTTAAGTGTATGTTTGAAGATGAATAATAATTATGATCTAAATTGTTGCAGTCTTTTACTTTGGGGTATTTTATTTGTATGGCATTTTATATTTGACAGAATTTATGGGTGAAGCCCTTGTCAAAATTTGTTAAAATCTTAAGTGGAACTCTATTTATTTTTAAATCACGGGTGGGGAGAGATGTATAAATTGTTTTAAACATTTTGACCTATATGAAATCAGTTAATGGCTATAGTATAAATAAGTGACTTGGATAATATTTAAATCTTATAATGGATTAATATTTTACCCTTATGACACTTGTTTGAATTAAAAACCACTTGGGTTTTAATGTCTAATGGAGTTGGGTTTGTTATATTCTAGTTTGTCATTATAATATTTAAAAAATAAAATTAAGGATAGACTTGGGTATATTAAGAATTAAAAGACCGAGTTCCTATTCTTTAACAACACTTTTACTTGAATCGAATTTGATTGGAGTTCTCATTGAATCGGTTGTGTGTGTGTATCTATTGAATGTCAAGTTTTAACTTTTAGATATGTTCCTAGTTTGAGATGAAGGTATATATATTTTATCTAATATGGAACCAGTTGGTTACACACACACACACACACATGTATGTATAAAACATGGAATGGTTCTTTCCCATTTTTCAAATTGGTTACTCATAATCCTTGTATGAGTTCATTTCAGCCATAAAATGTTGTAGGTGGTTTTGAATTAATATTTTTACTGACATTTTAATGGTACGATCTTATTTAAGTTCTAAAGTATGCCTTGGGAATTATTCATGTCGACGGCTTGGATGAGTGTCATTGTTTTATGTTTTTGCATTGCTTTTTTTGCCTCTGTGGCAGTTTTATAAGTCTTTACTAGTGGCTCAGTATTATATGTATATTTTTATCTCACCTGAGTACCTGGTTGTTAAAACCCTCTACCAAGTTTATGGTTGAGGTGGTAAGGGCCATCAATGGTTAGGCTCATAAGGCTAGTTTTGAGGGGTGTCCCTCTTACAGTGTTTGTCCTTCATTATGGTACCTGGATTGCATATGGGAGCTTTTTTTTGCTTGTAGTTGTAGATATATGATGTTGGGCCACTAGATATTGGTTGATTTCCCATTTTATGTTGTAGTTCATTTTATTACCTTATGCAGTTTTGTAATATGGTTATGTTTTAAATGAACATTATTGATTTAACATTAGAGGCATCCTTGATGATATTTGCTTGATTCTTATATGATTAACCAATTGTATTTAGTTCTTTAGTATGCATTTATATTGGAATTTTTAACCATGTGAATGGTATTGAAATTATAATGCATATTATTACACTTGATCTTTATATGTTGTTGTATGTACATGACTTAGTGGTATGTTGGTTGCTCTTAAGTAGGCATGAAAGTGTAATAAGGTTATCATTAGAACAACTAAACTCTAGTGTCTTTAACCTTGAATTTTATGATAAGTAAGATGGTGTTACCTTTTGGTATGATGGAAATGTTCATGTTATTTAGAATATACATTGAAATGTTGAACCTATCATTTGTACCCATGTATCTTACTACTTAGATTATGGATTAACTAATTATGAACAAACATTTGAAACCATGTATGTAATTACATTGTGTCTTCATTTGATATTTAATAACACTATGTTGAAATTAATTAGCTAGTAATTTGTATCTATTTTCAAAGTTGATATTTATGTTATAACTAGTTCATACTGGAGATGGTTGTTTTCACTATTACAAGCTATGTAAGGAAAGTCCCTTCTTTTACTAGATTTTATGATATGTTTGGGAAGACACACTGTTACATCCATGAAATATTTTTATATAATAGTTGAATTTAATAAATTTAATATGTTACACTGGTGAATATCATCCTGATTGAAGTAGGAACAAGTCATATTAGTTCTTGATGATTTATCTTAATTATAACATGTAAGGTCCCCATGAAGTATTAGTGATGATCAATTATATGGCTTAGAAGCAATCTAATAATGCTAAATGTCTTTGAACAATAAAGACATGATTCAATGAGTGTACAAACATGTTCTTGTGGAACTAGTTATGATTTCCCATGGCATGAATAATTGGAAAACCATTAAGTATTATATTTTTAAATATATGTGGATGATTAATATCTTTATTAGTTCAAGTAAGACTTATTTAAATCATATGGGACATTGAAAGAATAATCAATTCTTAGTTATTCGATATTATTTCCCTTGACTTAATAATGAATAGCAAGTGGACTTACCTAATGAATTTTTGGAACCTTGTTCCTTACACTTCTTAATTCCACTCCCTTGAATTGGTTTTAATATCATTTAAGTGAGCTTACTTCTATTTCTTAAGCAATGAAGTAAGCCAAATTAATGATCTTGGTATGAGAACCCATATTGTGGATTATGGATTATGCCATTAATGGTGTTGTAGATATTTTTAGCTCTTGGCATGTTTTTTAAAAGTCTAGCAATTTAGATGATTATTATGCACCTCTTGATTAATAGAAGTTAGATATATGGTCATTGATGATTTTATGAGAATAGATAGTCATTGGTTTAGTTTATATGCATGTTTAAATGTATAAATGCACCTTAGAAATGAAATATTTGATATACCTTGTGTTGTAATTATTAAAATATGAATAAACCTAGGATGAAAAGTATTAATCTATGGAACCTTAATGTTAACACTTGATTATGTGATTAAATAGTCCACCTTGGCAATGAGTTGCTAAATCATAATCTTATTTATAAAACACATAAGTCATTGCTTTATACTAATTAAATAATTAACTTATGTGTTCATACACAAGCCATTTAAATGTCATAAATACATGTGTGTATTTAATAACATGGTAGAATAACTAAAGGATAATTAAGCAACATTTAAGGGTGAGACCCCTATGGTTAGCTCATGGGATGGTGATCTTGTAGCATGATAAGTGATCTTGTATCATGAGAAATAATAGATTTTACAATGCCAATTGTATGCATAGTGATTAGGATGCTCACATGTGTGAGGTCATCCATGCCAAGCTCAATTCATGGTGTCTCATTTAGTTAATAAAAACAATTCTTTCTTCATAGATTTATATCCTATGTGTGTGGGTGATCTTCATCATTTATGAGGATAAAGGCATAATGTTTTCACAAAAAAAATTGAATCTTTTAGCTTATGTTGTGTCGGTATTATCAGTGGATTAGAGATTTCCACTTGCTGATCGCACAATGTGTTAAGTATTGTTAAACAAGCTAGTGAGATGGACCCTTATGTTCAGTTGTTTAGACCTTCATGCTTAAGTATTTCACTTCCATCAGATCTTATTTTCTTATCTATAAATTGGATACCTAGACCTTCATTAATGTGCATGATTCCATTCTAGATGATTATAATCTCATCCATTTGGGCCAATTGGGAGGCTGGTTGTGGGCCACTAGTACTTTCCTATGGAGTGGTTGTGATGCATTGCACTACATTAATCTTATGTAGTGGGACATTTTTGTTGTTTCATTGTGTATTATAAAAGATAATTCAAAAAAAATGGGGTTGTTTTAATGGTACTCTCATACTAACTGTAACACAGAAATCCAAGGTAAAATAAAGTTCCACCAAACATTTGATCTTACATTAAATAAGAAACATATTTTCTTTTACCAATTTCATTTTATGTAATATACAAGATCTAAAATAGAATAAAGCTTATCCAATTAATTTAAACTCAATGCTTTCATTATAAGTTGTTATGTTTTCATTTAAAGTCTCAACGTTGTATTATAGATTCAATGTTTTCTATAAAATTGACTTAGGTTACGTTTCATTAACATAGCATTCACCTAAAAGACCTAACACTTTGTTTATATGACTCAACAAATTCTATTAAATGGCATAAAGTTTTATCTATTGACTCAGCCTTTCATCTTCATGACTGGGTGTTAAGACTTCAACAACTTATTATGACAGCTTAGCACTTTAATAAAGTGTCTTTAGCACTTGAAAATATATATGCAGTGATTTAAATCAAATATATACACATCTTTTTGAATAATATATACACATAGTGTTGACATATACACAAAATTTTACATATATATAATGGATTTACATATTGACTCAGTGTTTCAAAAAATACACTTGGCATTTTAATATATAAACTCAACGCTTCTATTAAACACCAAAATATATATATATATATATATATATATATATATATATATATAGTATTATCTACACACACACACAATTTTATTCAAATAAAGACATAATGATTTCATTCAAACATAAATACAATGATATCAAAAAAATATACCCAGTGATATCAAAAAAATGGCTCAATGACTTCACTTAAATATACAACGATATCATTAAGTATGACTCAATAATAACCAAATTAATGATTGGGAATTTATAAAACTGACCTATCGAATCATAGAACTGTCTTGTCATTTCATTTAAAATATCAACCAAATTGAGTAAGACTGAGTCAAATTAAAGGGAAACACATCACTATTTAAGATTCCTTACTCTTATATTTTATATTTCTAGCAAAAATATTAAAAAATGTAGTTTATAGAAAATGAAATGTAGACCATAGATAATGAAATACAAACCATAGATAATGAAATACAAGCCAATTATTTGGAATGATCATATAAATACCTTATATCTACAAATTATTTACACTATCAAATAAAAATATTTTAATACTTACTTCAAAAGCCAAGTGTTACGCTTTGCCAAAATTTCATTTATTGCTCATGTGTCTAACACTATCTCAAAAGATGGCCTTGAGACTTTGATAATTGTTATTGCTCTTAATCCTTTTCTCTTCTCTTGTATTATCCTTCTCCTATTCTTCATATATATTTTTTCAAATCTCCCTTGTTCCTTAATTTATAAAGCTAATCCTTCCCCTCTATATGTTTTAATCTTACTCTCGCATGTTATTCATCTTCTAGTTTGCTTTTCATGTATAATATTTTACTATCCTTTTTAAATTACTAAACAATAGTTATAACCTCCCAAAGTTTTAGTCTAACATCCACAATTTAATATTAAGTATAGAATTTATTTATTACTATGCCATAGTTCTCTTAAGTCATCATAACCTTAAGATAAGTTTGACAAATTAAATAATGTTATCTATTTTCCTAACTTTCATGTAATTTTATGCATGTTTTATGAAAACTAAGTTTAGATTACCATCACTCAGGTTTAGTAAATTAAGATAACTTAAGCTCTTTAAAAATAATGGTAATAGTTTATTTATCTAATAGACAAATAAGATTTTAATTGTTCCCAATAATAAGATAACTGTATAATTAATTACTATTCATATATAGGAATTAATTATCTACTTTCTTGATTTATTTTCAAAAATCAATACAATTAAATTAAAGGAATCTAATGCATATTAAGAACTAAATCTACATAATAATATAATCACATACAAGATTTCCTTAACATGCTACGCATTTAATATTTTAAAATCTAATGTGTGTGTGTGTAGGGTCACTAGAAATTTCTCTATCATTGTCTAAGAGTCCCATCTAGTCTATCCTCTCCGATGATGCTCTCCCTCATCAAGATCTGAGGGTACAATCTATCCTACATCCACCTCACAAAAAGTAGGTAGTTAGTTTAAGTCATCATCTAATCAACCAATGATGCAAAACTTAAAAATACATATCCACAATGTATAGAATAATTAAAATACAACTATCACATTATGTATACTAATCAACAATATCATTGTCCCATACCAATATATATAATAAAACTCAATTCAAAGCAATGATAATCAAATAATAACTATATTAATCTATGGATTTAAAGGTTATTAATTATAGGTTAAAATTGGTATGTGACATCAACCCTCCCATTAAAGGTTCAATAGTAGATAACTCTAAAAAGAATAATAGATCTTTGACTGTGTGACACCCCCCAAAGTTGGGTTGGTTCAAGTTAAATTTTTATGAATCTTGTCATGGCAATCTGGGGTATTCAAGAGTAGGATGTGTAATTAAAAACTATAGTGGCTCTTTAATATGAGCAAGTTCCTTCAAATTTATTGATGGAACTAATAATGAAGGGGAAGCACAAGCAATGGTGGTTGGGATTAAGATAAATCTTGAGTGTGGAGTAAAGTGTTTAGAAATAGAGGGTGACTCTCAAGTTCTAATTTAAGCTCTCTCTTCAAAAGGCTAAAGCATGGCACTTGAAAAATATTTTATCATAGGTCTAGGTGAAGTTGGGGAACTTTTGTAGCCGATCTTATGCTATTTATTTTGTGAAAGCAATAAGGTGGTGTATTATCTAGTGAATGTAGGGACTAATCAAAGGGAGG
Organism: Torreya grandis; assembly: GCA_037957365.1. Taxonomy (NCBI): domain Eukaryota; kingdom Viridiplantae; phylum Streptophyta; class Pinopsida; order Cupressales; family Taxaceae; genus Torreya; species Torreya grandis. Next base: position 3,494,931 of record JARHVA010001132.1, read on the forward strand.
ATGAAAGGGTAGATAACTGCAAAGAGTGTTGGTATGATTGCATCAAAATATAATTAATAGAGTTGTAATGATTAGTATTTTTTAGGCTTGTGGGAGAGGATGGTGGATATTTCAATGTTGGTGATTTTATTGTTATGATGTGGTAATTGATGTGTAATTAAGCCAGGGCATGTGAAATCCCTTGGATGATGGCTTTATCAATTGTTCTACCCTTTTGTGAAGGTATTATGCATTTAGGTGACATAACTTATAAGCTATGGAAATGGTGTTAGAGCTTTTGGAAACCCTAGTGTGGCCATTTTATTTTGGAGGTGCTAAGTTTAGAGATATGGGCTTCACAGGTGGTGTTTCGAAGACATAATTATATAATGTTTTTTGGTCTACATCATTGGAAGTAGTAGAGGAAATAGAAAATATTTTGTGGGTAGAACTAATGGAAGAAAGCAAAAGAGTGATGATAAATTTTGACCTGGCAACCTTGTTTGCTAGTAATCTACTTATGGTAATTGTAGATAAGGATCATGTAAAAGATCTAGTTGCTTTATTTTTTTGGTTAAATTACAAGGTAACTTTGTTTTTAGAGTTAGAAAAAATGTAGGTTTATTGATCTCCCCTTTTTAGGGAAGGATGGTCTTGGCTTTGTCCCAATGTCAATTTTTAAGGTGTTAGAGGAGAGGTTTATTTATCTTTTAAATTTTGTTGAAGAAATGGACTATCTATGTTCTGGGGAAGAGAAAGGGATAAGCAAATGAAGTGGTCCTTCCAAATTTTTAATAAATGATAACCCCTCTTCCTTAGTTTGAAAATTGATGAGCAGTGTGAAGGATGTTAGAGAGGTTGTAGGTGGTCAAATGGTTGATTCAAGGTTTTGTTCATGGAAGTTTTTAGGTACCTCCATGGTGGGATGAGAGAGGGTATGGTGAAAGCACTATGGGTATGTAGAAAACAATATAAAAAGTGTAAATCTCCTCTATTTGTGGTGTTGAATGGAGTTGATATAAAAATAGGATCCATGTTGTAGGCACCTTCTTATCCACAGCTATTGTAAATTCAAGGACCAGAGGAACTGGAGAAAAATTAGGTTCAGAGCATCAATCAAGTTCAGAGTGACACCTAGGGTGATGACCAAGTCATTCTGATAGACTAGATTTTGGTATTTTTTAATATTTTTTATCATTTGGTTTTAGATAGATTATAGGTAATGACACTCTTCATACTTTTAAAGTTTAAGTATTTATAAATACTTAATGGTAGTATGTTTTATTTGGAAAATGGTGGTTAAATGCCTTAGAGGTTTTTTCATTAAGCCAAACCAATTTTTTTTTATATATCTTATGTTTATGGGAAAGGGAACTAAAAACCTTGAAACCTATCTTTAAAAAAATATTAGTCATGTATGAGCTACAATAGGTTAAAACTACATATGCATGTCAGAGAACGAACTTCACATTTGTATTTGTTTGCCATATTGGTGATATTTACTTATAAAATCTATTCTTACATACTTTAAATGGTTTCCTCTTCTTAAAAAATTGTTGTTTTATTGTTATTTGGATTTTATGTACATATTTAGTTTCATTCATGCTAAGTTCATTGAGAAACATGTCAAAGGAAATAAAATTTTCATATCATGTTTTTAAAGAGTTGAAAAAATGTATTTTGCATTTTCAACATATGTGTTAGTTTATCCTTATGTGGCTCCAATATTTTGGTTTGTTTCATTGGTGGTTGAGGAAACTTGTATCTAAATTTTATATGTTTTATTTTCTTGCAAAATTTTGTATGATGGTGTTTGTGCAATTTTGTAATTTTCAAATCAAATGCTTTAGTGTTACAAGGTATGTACTTCTGAAATCAAAGTATCCAAAAAAGGTTGGGATACTTAGTATTTGTATCATGGCAAAGACAATTTTTATTTGATACAAATAGTCAGGTGAGATACATCCTTTCTTGAAGTCAATGTTACTAATATTAGACCTTAATTAGTTGTTTGAGACTAGATTTGTGTTTCACATATTTTGCTAATAATTTTCAGCCTTTTAACTGGACTTTTCTAATTTAAACCCACATGTACCTATTGAATTATTTAATAATGACTTAATTATTTTAGAATTTTTTTTGTATTATGGTATGTGAATATATGATCACAATGTTATAACTTCCATTATGAATTTTTTTGGTATGACATTGTTTTCATAGTGTTTTCTCCATGTGGTTCAATAAAGAAAAATGTTGGGAAGTCTGTTTCATCTAAAAATTTGTCTTGAAAAATGACAAGTTATCATTACACTTCACCTACAGAAATATTTATTAATTTGTCTTAAAGGTCATGAATGCATTATGAATCTATAAACCAAAGAATCAAAATTTCACCAGTTTCTTCATCATCAGTATCTTCATGTATGGGATCATTATCAAGTATAGTTTTATGATGTAGAGGCCACTGCTATCTTGATTTAAAATGACAATATACACTTACCTCATGAAAATACCTGAATATGAAATATTCTCTGACCCTTTACTCTAATCTTTGATTGTTTTTTCTTGTCTTTATGAGGCTTTAAGTCTCCTTGTTGCATGCATAGTCTTCTTATCTCATTTAATATATTCACCCCTTATTTTATATTTGCATTATCTTTATCTAATCATCTTCTCCACATCATCAAAAACATCATCTCCACAACTTCACTCTCCACTCTAGTTCAAACTTGCTCCTTCTTTATAGATTTATAGACCTAAAGGCCTCATTCATAATTTAAAGGCTCTTGCCTCCATAATAGGACCTTATGGCCATTCCCATATATAATTTCAACTTTTAAATTCATCTAAATAGAAAACACAAACCCAAAGTTAGCAGTCTCAATAATTCTCCACTTCCTCCCTTTAAGATCTCCTTGCTAGTAGCCCTATATTGACACAAAGCTCCAATGTATGAATTATCCACAAAGATCCACAACAAATTAGAACCACTTTTGAGTACCCATTAATCTCTTCCTACTTTATGCAATGTTTCATGACTCAGCTCTTTGGGTAAGCCTACTAACTCACCACTCCTTTCTCCCACTTAGGTCTCTCTTAGGCCTAGTTTAACCCATAATCATGGAAATCATATAGTATGACCATGTACAAACCTAAAACTTATTCTATAATTTATAAAAAACTAAGACATAATTAATTACCATATTTCAATATTTTTTAAGGGTTTCAACAAAAGTTATGGGAGATTCCATCTCAAAACCCTATACCTAGTTTTAATAGGCCTATGTAAGGCTAAGAAGTAACAAAATGAGATAAAATGAATTATTGAATACTTCATACACTAACAAGACATATTTAAGATCTATCCCAATTGAATTTTTCTACTCCAATAGCTATTTTATCTCAATTAATCATGAAAAGACTCCTTAACTCATTTTTGCATAACTCTGAGACTAGTGTACAAGACTGTGCATAGAATAGAGAGAATTTTGAAAGAAGATCTCATATTTCCAAGTATACTTAAACATGAACATGATTATAAACCATATTAAAATAATATACTACTATTTTATTCATCTCAACATTCTTAAATTAACCTCACAATAATTATTGATTGTCTTTCCTTATTGATTGAGCAAATAAGGTATTATAACTGTGTGAAGGTTTTATTGGTTTTATTATATTTAAAGTATATTTTAAGACTATAAAAATGTTTTAAAACATAAAATATTAATTATAAAAAAATATTATGACACCATCAATAAATAAACCTTATAAACCATCAATAATTCACTCACTTGTCTTTTAGACTGTATAATCATAGAGTACTCATGACAGGACTATGCTATAAGAATCCACTTAAAATAAATAATAGGAACCAACTATTTTAAAATATTTTATAATATAATATTTCTCACATGTCAATAATCACACCAATACTACATCAAAACATTCTTTCTATATTAAACTCAATGAATCCAAAATGGTCATGTAAAAAATTTTAATAAAGAGAGGCAAAATTCCTCAACATTTGATTTTTATTGATACTTCATTCACTCTAACCCTTAATTCCTTAAAAATATTATTATTTACTACCTCATAATACTCACACTCCTACCATATATATCTATTTATATCTCCTTCCCAACTAAATCATGCAAACAACTTCCCTTTTTCTTGTCGTCTCCACATATGGAAGGCAGTTACAAATATTATTTTCTTGATTCTTGAATTATATTGCTCATTGTAATGAATTTTAAGTTTAAGTACATTTTTACACACTTATAATACCATTTATGATCCTTAAAATCATTGATCAACTTTTACATTTCACGCAAGACTCCAAAATAACTCATAAAGCTAGTTTCAAAATTCAAATTTTCAAACTTGGGATTTTGGTGGGAAAAATATAGAATGGATAGTAACACTTAAATTGAAGACTCATAATAACTCTAAATTTTTGGTGTAGTGATTTTTCCCATTGGTTTTTGCCTACATGGCCTTATGGCCTTTCTATGTCAATTAAGCTTCCTTAGGTTAGTTATAAAAGGGTCACATAGGCGAATTATATTTTAATATAATTATCTAATTAGGAAAATTAGAGGATTCTTCATGTTGCCCTAATTTTCCATATATATATCCACTTTTCCATTTTATAAGGTTAGACAGGTTAATGTGATTTTATGCAAGCAAGTCATATTTTGCAATATTCTTGTGTGAAGACAAGCTTCTTCCTCCTTTATAGTTCATTTATGATTTCATTGCTCCATACATAGATTTGTTCAATATTTTTTGCAAGGATCTAAGATCATGGCCAATCTGACATGGTATCAGAGCCATTTTTGCTAGTATTGCATCAATCTTTTTGGTGAAATGTTTCATACATTTGATATTCCATCAAATAGAAGGGTTTGGTGGGATTCCTTAGAGAATTCATGCAAAACTTTATACTAGAGCTTCATATTTCAAAAAAAACTATTCCATTGGTTTTAAAAGGTTCCAAAACCCTTGAATTGACTATAAACATGACCTATTTCTCAAACAGTCTAAAAATCCATACTTCATGTGTTGATGTGAAAAAACACCTTTTAGGTTTTCTTCCTTAGGTCAAAATCTCAAATGGGTCTCTTGCAAAATTTTCATTACTAAAATATTTTAGACATTTTTGGATTGCATTTATTTAAGTGTCATCAAACCTTTGCCTTACTCAGATCTACATGTGGTCATTACTTTGGCTCTATAGTTGATCTACTTTATGTTGCATGCATTAGAGAGTCCACTGACCAATCCAAGCTTTCAAAGGGTTGTTACTTAGCCAGCAAACCATCTCAAACTTATGGAGTTGCTTTATTTGAAAATTCATGAAGTTAAGTAAGCAGGGTGACAAAACCTAGATTACACTACAAAAGACCAACTCAGACTTGTGGAGTTGCTTTACTTATAAATTTGTGAAGTTAAGTAAGTAGGGTGCCAAAACCCATATTACACTGTGAAAGACCAACTCAGACTTGTGGAGTTGTTTTACTTAAAAATTCATGAAGTTAAGTAAAACAAGTCTAAAAAATTTATTTACAGTACTACAAACCAACTCAATTTTTTAAGGGTCATTACTTCTTACTCAAGTTTTAAAAAGGTCATTACTACTTACTCAAGTTTTAGAAGGGCCATTACTACTTAAAGTTCAAAGCAAAGCACTCTAGGAAACCCATATTACTCGTCTGAGACCAACTAGGGTTTTATAAGGTCCATTACTAATTAGAGTTGGAAGCAAAGTAGTCTAGGAAGCTAAGATTACTCTTTCAAGACTGACTCAGGTTTTAGAAGGCTCATTACTGCTTGGAGTTGGAAGCAAAGTAGTCTAGAAACTCTAGATTACTCTTCCAAGACTGACCTAGACTTTTGAAGGGTCATTACTACTTAGAGTTATGAGGTACCTCTACATTTTTTTGCCATTTCTATCTTTTTTGGTAAAAAAGTTTGGAAAAAGAATTCCATTTTGGGTGGTTTTTTTTTTGAAAGTGCATATTTTTTTAGGATATATGCATTGGTGATATTGTTTTAAGACCTTTGCAACATTTTTTTCTTCATGGTATAATGACTTAAGACTCATTGTACCTTTCTTAGTTGCATTATCGACTGTGCCCAACATCCCTCTTGTACTCTCTCACACTAATTTCTCATAGATGAATTCTTGGTGGTGCCCAATGTCCAATATTGAGCATGTGTTACATTGTAACTTAAGGGGGGGTCTTGTTGATAGTTCAAGGGGTACTTATACTATGTGTAATTTTTTCTTTTCTTTCATCTCAATTTTATAAATCATCTCAATCTAATCTACACTAATGGATCTAAACATTTAACCACTGACACCATTTTAGTATCTTAACTGAAAGTTTAAAATGTAGCTCACCTTGAGAGGTAAAGGACTCTATTGGATCACTATGGGTGAGGAAATTGATCCATCTATATATGCAAAAATGGTTAATTGGTATAATTGGTAGGGTATGGAGCTAAAAGCTTCACCTAATGAGCGAGTGCAGGAGTTACAGGCATTACACAGTCACCGGCGTCGGTCAAGATGACCGATGCCAGTCAGATGCAGACCAAGATCAGCCGATGTCGGCAGATTCAAGCAGGAAAGAACTGATGTCGGTTACCTGTGGCATCTAGAATTCTATTTCCGTGTGTGAACAGAATGTTTGCATGTTAAGGACAAACTGTTGGTTGTTAAGTCCGCATTTCTATTTTGAGTAGGACTATAATTAGAGCCCTTGTTTGGAGGTGCATCTATCAGTTGTAAGTGCATGCTCATGAATCTCTATAGTTATATAATAGAGATAGATCTTCATAGTTCATAGGAAGAGTAGAAGAGGACAATATTGTAGAAGTAGAATACAGATTATTTATCAATCCAGATTGTGGAGTTGATTGTAATTGAGAGAGAGGACTCTTGAGGGAAAGAGATCTATACATCTGAGAGAGGTGTGGAAGAAAGAATTTTCTTCAATTGTAATTCCTTCTGTAAAGAGTTGAATACAAGTTTTCAGGGTGGTTTCTTGTATCTCTTGTTTCTTGCTAATTTTGATTCTAGTTACTTATCTATATGATTTAATTTCGTGTTTATTGCTTTCATATAGTAATCATATTGTTGATTGATCCCCAACAAGTGGTATCAGAGCTTTGGTTCACTAACAGGTGGTTCAGATCTGGTTAGTGTGTATTGATTACAGGTTACTCATAGGGATTTCTGTTTGAGTGGGAGACGCAATGACAGAAGAAAGTAAACTTAGAATGGAGAAGTTTAATGGCAAGAACTATCAATTATGGAGAATGCAAATAGAAGATTATCTGTATCAAAAGGATTTATACTTACCGTTAGGAGGGACTGCAAAGCAGCCCAAAGACATGGATGATGAAGAATGGGAAGTTCTTGATAGAAAGGCTCTTGGATCAATAAGATTGAGTCTAGCATCTACTATGATATCTAATTATCATAGGCAAAGTCTACGATAGAGTTAATGACTACTTCAGCAAATTTATATGAAAAACCCTCAGCTTTTAATAAGGTATATCTTATGAAGCAGTTATTTAATTTGCAGATGCAAGAAGGTAGTTCTATATCTAATCATTTGAATGATTTCCATGGAATTTTGAATCAATTAAATTCAGCCAAAATAGTATTTGATGATGAAATTAAAGCTCTATTAATCTTATGTTCTTTACCTGAAAGCTGGCACAGCTTGGTAATGGCAGTTAGTAATACTGCTTCTGCTTCAAATATTTTAAAAGTAGATGATGTGGTTAGTGTAATTTTGAATGAAGAAATTCGTAGGAAAAGCACAAAGGAGACATCAAGGAACGCTTTAAGTTTTGAGAACAAGGGAAGACAAAAATAGAAGAGCAAGAAAGGGAGATCAAGATCTAAATCAAAGATGAGAGGTAGATCTAAATCCAGAAATGGCAGGAAGCCACAATGCTGGAATTGTGGAAAGATTGGGCACATAAGCAAAGAATGCTGGTCAAAGCCTAATTGGACAAACAACATGATGATAAAGAAGAAGCAAAGGTGGCAGGTATTGTTTCATAAGATGCTCTTATATTCTCTTTGCATACTAATATAGAATCTTGGGTTTTAGATTCTAGTGCATCTTTCCATGCAACCCCTAATAGAGAATATTTCAGTGACTATGTCCATGGAGATTTTGGAATAGTTTACTTAGTGGATGATGAGCCTTGTAAAATTATTGGCAAAGATAAAGTGCAGCTGAAAATGAAGAATAGCAACACATGGGTGTTAATAAATGTCATGCATGTTCCCAGCTTGAAGAGAAATTTGATTTTTGTAGGAAAGTTAGGGGATGAGGGTTGTACAATAACTCTCACAGCTGAATCTTGGAAGGTTACCAAGGGTGCACTTGTATTGGCCAAAGGTAAGAGAGTAGGTACTCTCTATTTATGTAATTGTATTACTGACAATTCTCCTTTTGTATTATCTACTTTAGATGTAGATGCAAAGTTGTGGCATCAAAGGCTTGGCCACATGAGTGAGAAGGGAATGACAATTCTTAAGTCAAAAGGTATGTTTCCAGATTTAAAAAGCATAGATCTAGATTTCTGTGAAGACTGTATTTTTGGAAAACAGAAGAGAGTGAGTTTTCTCAAGACTGGGTCAACAAAGAAGAAGCACAAATTGTAGCTTGTTCACACAGACGTGTGGGGACCAGCCCAAGTTGCTTCTATTGGAGGATCACAGTACTATGTTTCCTTCACAGATGATGCTACAAGAAAGGTATGGATCTATTGTATTAAGAAGAAATCTGATGTTTTTGACACATTTATGATTTTGAAAGCTATGGTTGAAGCTTGGGATAGTCACAAGCCCATAATGGATCACTTTCGAGTGTTTGGATCACCAGTAATAACCCGTGTTCCCAAGAAGAAATGCAAGGCAATGGACCCTCAGAGTTAGTCTTATATCTTTGTGGGGTATCTAGAGGGTGCTAAGGGATATAGGCTTCTCCATCCTAAAACTCATGAGTTGTTCATAGAAAAGAGTCTCAAGTTTCATAAAGGCCCACTTGAACTCACTACTAGCACTCTAGACTCTTCAAAAGTCTCACTAGACATTGATTCTACCTTAGATAGTGACTTGGATCCACCTCAAAATCCTCCTGATGATCAAGATGACTCTTCTTCTTCTTCAAGTTCAAGTGATGAGATTAGTGATGAGGATTCTCCTCCATTTGACACTCACACTACAGATGATGATGACTCACCTCTTGATTCTCTAATCACATACAATTTTGGTCCCACTTAGGCCAGACAGACACTTCAAAGTGTTGGAAAATCAGTTATAAATCCATCAAATACAAGGTGAACATGTTCATAGTTTCAATGGACTTCATATGTGCCCCACTTTTCAATTTTGAAAGGTTAGACAAGTTAATGTGATTTTATACAAGCATGTCATATTTTGAAATATTTTTGTGTGAAGACAAGCTTCTTCCTCTGCAATTTATCTATGATTTGATTGCTCAATCTTTTGTGCAAGGATCCAAGATCATGGCCAATCTGACATAGATCACTCCAAGGGACACTATAAGACCCCTAACACCCTTCACAAACCAAAAATGGATATAATAACCTTTTAAACATAGTATTATGATGAAACTTACATGGAAATTTAATGATTGGAAATGATCTTTATATTATAGGTGGTGTAACATTTCAACAATAATTATTTGCATTTCTTATATGTACCATGGCAATGATTTTTTACTATATCAATGTTTGTTACGACAATAATTATTACTCCTTTCAATAATAACTAAGGTTTCTTGTATGAATGGATCATTATATTTTTCATGTCTTAGTGAAACTAACCCTTCATTAAGAATATTTAGGATTGCAATAAATGGAAACAAATTATTCTAGCCAATACGCTTAAGGGATGAAATTTTAAAAACATTATTTTTTTCAAAGACCTATAAAAATTTGGCATTTTTTATTTGTTATTGATCTTTCATATTGAGTTTGAATTATGTTTTCATCTTTTTTGTTTTAAAATATGTCATGTTGAACTTGAAATGTAGCTATTTAGAAATCAGTAAAATATGAATTGGTATGTTTTTTTTTTTTTTTTTAATTTTGAATTCAATATCTACACTTTTCTTTACTCTTTTGATTAAGTCGTATTGTATTTTTCAGATGTTTAAGGGAATATTTGATGGATTTTTTAGATTTTTTTCCTCAAATTAAAATTAAAAATAAAACATTGGTCTGAAATCTACATTTGCATGTCCTTTATTTGATATTTTTATTCCTTTATATATTTGATTGATTTGGATTCAAGAATTTGTTTGACTCATACTATTTTAATTGATGAAAGGATTTACAAAAAATTTGTTGTTGAAGTTCTTTCTTATTTAGCCAAAGTATCAACAAATAGTTGTGGTGAAATGTTTTTAGACAATGCTTCATAAAGAACATGACTTATGTCCATGCTTTCCCAAAAATTGAATTTATAGATGATTTAACCATAATTATTATAAATTGAATGTAATTAAGCATAATGTTTTAAATAAACTTGAGACGGGTAGAATAAATATAAAAGACTAAATTCAATAAAGTGAAATGAATCAAAATAAGACTAAATATGAAATGAAATTACAAACTTAGGTATTTCTATTTAAAATATGACTATGTTGATTAATAGATGATTGGATCAATAAATTAAGAGTATACCCTACAAGTGCCCATAAGCTAGAACTGGATCTGAAAGAGATCAAGATCATCCCATTTGGATCAAGGACAACTAGCACTTCTAATATGAACTAGTTGATCCTAAAGTTTGTATAAAATAATAAAATTAGGTTATGATCACTTTCAATAACTTAATTTATGTTTGTATGCAAATATTTGACCTTTGGAAGTGTGTTTAAGACCTAAAAATAGCTTCTCCAAGGTTGAAACCCTAAGACAACTTATAATGATTGAAACATGTAAATAAAAAAAGAGTGGAGTGTAATGGGTTAAGCTGACCTCCATCATCCCTATGATGACTATTCACTACCCAAATATCCAATACTCCAAAGATGGAAATCAATCCCATGTAGTTCTGCCACTTAGATTGATTTATATGATTGTGCTCCTTTGACTATATAAATAGATCTAGGGATGGATTGAATAATTGATCATGCTTTGATTTGGATCTAATAAAACAAGATTTGGAATAGGATGAGGACCATTTTAAATAATTATAATCATAATTGGGAATAATAAATAATCTTATCTCATATATGAAATGGTGTAAGTATTCCTCTATATTAAAATTTCCAACTGGTATAATAAGTGACTTAAGTGTGCTTTTATAGCAATCCAAAAGAGGAAAACCTCACACTACCTATCCTAAAAATACAGATCAATCTCTGAGGGAGGATTTAAATTTGAAAATTAATTGTTAGAGGGGAAAAGGTCATCATTGACCCATAGGGGTCAATATTCACTACCACTATTGACCCAACTAGTGGATCCTATCCTATAATGCAAACATGTGAATTTTTGGATATGTAAAATATATACAAATGATTAGAGATATTTTTAGCATTTATGTAGGTTTAAAATATAAATTTATAAAGAAAATAGGTCCATACAAGGGTTTAGGATGGGGTTAGGTAGTGAAATAGGCCATGATTTAGTGCACACTTTAATTAAAGTGAATTATGGCCAAAATTGACATAATCAAGTATTTGCGACTAGATTTAGGTGTCTACATTTTCTCTCCCCATAGTCTAATGAAATTAATATATTGAAGTAAATATTTTACCTTAGTGTGTACAACACACTTTTCCTATGGGAGAAACTCTAAATTGTGCAAGGTGCTCCATGAAAAATATTACAATGATATAAAATTAGTTAATGATCATATGTGAAACTAAAAATTGAAATTTAGATTGAATATGAAAAGATTGAAAATAAAAGGAAGGATTACACATATATGTCTAAACCTAATGTTTCTCTTGTGGATTTTATTGGAGATTATGCTTCTTTAAAGCATTAGAGATTTGTTGTTTCCTATGAAGCACTTGGAGACATTCGTTCCTTAGCTGAACTAATGGAGAATTTGAGAGTGATCAAACCCCAAATTAAATTTTCACTTGTATTGAAAATAAAATTTATTGAAGGGCATAAAGACCTTAATTTATTTTATTGGTATTTTTAACCCTATGTTGTGAAATGGTTCAAAATCCATAATGGATTCATAAACATAATGCTATAAGACACTAAACTTCTAAGTTATGCATTGTGTACTTTAATTGAATCAACCACTATAGGTGGATTGTAGATTCAATTGCAACTTTGTTCCTAAATGAATTATAAAAATATAATGGATAACATTCAATTTCATACCATGTTCAAAGATATCAAGTAGTATTGAAAGCATGACATGAATGTGTGGTATGCCCCCATTGATAAATGTAGAATCTATAACTATGTGTAGATGCAAATTGTAAATTTTGTTTGTAATTTTTGCATGAAATTATATCATGAACTCAAATATATGTGAATTATACTTTTTTATTATAATATGAGTGCATATGCATGGCATATACCCCCATAATCTATGTCAATGATTGAATATTTTACCATTTTGAACCTTTAAAATTATATTTTATATTAAAATTTTGATTTTTTCTCTATGAAAGCTTATCTCATGTATGAAAATCCCAGTAAAATGCCCCCTTTTTAAGATGAGGAAATTAATTCTAAAATTCTCTCATCTCAAAAGAAACATTGATTGAAATATGTATAGTAATATGCAATCATTTAATAATGTAGCATATTTGACAAAAAGGTTAGCATAATAAGATATATGTCCTTTGAATTATGTATGTAATGTATGAGGCAAGAACTATAACATGTATCATTAAGCTCATAATAATATAATGTAAAGTTAGTATTTTATGCATTATTTAGTACATGATATGGATCATGACACTCATCAAACATAACAAGCTCCAAAAGCACATAACACGAAAATAATAATGTCATATAATAATATCAATGACCACGTACAATGGACATATTCAAATGTCACATAATAAGATATTGCACACACAAGGCTAAGGGTCACACACAAAGGACATTAATAATATCAAAAAAAGAACATATTCAATTGTCACACAAAACATAGGGCTAAAAGCCACAAAGAAAAGGACATGTTCAAATGTCTCACATACCAAATTCAATCTCAAAGAGATGTTCAAGTAATTTTACACACAAGGGCCAAGGGACACACACAATAGATAATCAAAGATATATTCTATATATACAAATAATAACATTAATAAAGCATATAAATAGAAAGATATCCTACTCTATGTATATGTAATGTGATCATATCTAATAAATAGCATGTCCATGTACACAATGTAAAATAGAGATGTTATGAATACATTTACAACTAGTATATAGCATAATAGTATAGGAGTCATAAAATGAAAACACCTTTATATATTGTAATCTATGGATAAGATTTATCCAGCTAAGTAAGGCTATTAAGTAGAAGCAAGTCCAACGTCTTAGTCCTCATAAAAGTATGCATGTCATATATAACACTCACGAATACTATTGAAATGCATGTGTGATATAAAAATAATATGTTATCTACTAATCATGAGATAAATAACATATCAAAATGATATAAATAAGATTTTTAAGCATGCCCAAGTCCTAATTTTATATTTTAATTATATTTTGAATGTTATTTTATAGTTTTAATATTTGGATTTTTTGTATTTTTTAAGTTTTAAAACTAAAAACAACACAATATAGTGAAAAGAAAGGTTTTGAAAGTAAAAAATGGGTACGGATTTGAACAATATACAATATGTGTTAATGTAAAATATGCACTAGAAATGAATGCATGGTCACATATAATCAATATACACCCACTATATATGTGAGTTGTAACTTTGTAAAATATGTAGTAGTATAAATAAGAATGCAAAAGATAGATTGTACATCCTAATTTCACAAAATATACATTTGTTAAATTATGTGGTATGTATGAGAAATATATAACTGGAAAATAAACATTTAGCATGAATAAGTATTGGTTTACATACTAAAACTAATTAAAATGTCTAAAAATTGGTAATATTAAGGCTCTATGTGCTCATATTTTATTTTTCGGTGAAAATATGTAAAGGATAGGAAAGTACAAAGTGGGATAGTAATGTTAGCCATTCTTGACACTTATTGGTTGATTCTAACCTTATATAATATAAAATTTTATGAATGTAAACTATGAAAACAAGATAAATAGTAAAATAAGCATAAATAGATCCCTATTTTTGAATGTTTAGTTATAGAAAGTAAAAAATAAGATCCAAGAGACCAAAAAGTTAACAAGATTGAAGGGTTTATAAGAATTGATCAAAACAATCACATGTGTAAGTAGTATAAGAACATGATGCAATAATCATGAAGCTATGAATAATCATATTTTTATTTTTTAAAATTATTTAAATGTTTTTGATTTTTTAGAATATTTAGAAGTGCAAAAGATAACCAACTATGCCATTGATATGAGAACCATAAGAATATATAATAAGTGTTAAATGAATTAATTTTCATGAATATAATGTTCTAGATGTGCATGTATCAAAACTAAAAAATCTATCATATGTTGTAAAGAAACCATCTAGATCACTACTTACGTAATATTGTGGAGTATCTTTAGGATATGTATAATGATGTCAAATACCAAGAATAAAAGTATAATATTATGCCAAATGTTCTATATTTTGAGGAACATTTTGATATATGTTAATCATTTATATAAAATGTGTTGTATATGATGGTGTTTGTTAAGAATTAAACACATTTTTCTGATAATCTTTCTTTCGCATTGGTTAATTTTTATACCTTTATACTTTTTATTAATTGGTTGAATAGAAACATTTTACTTAAGTGAAAAAATTAAAAATGTGCTTTGTTTTTCATAGATGTATCAATGAGCTATGGAATTGGATGGGGTAGAGGAGGTACCATAGATTGTAGAGGGTACTCATATATGATTCTGAAAATTGTATCAACTTGATTAAAATGAATGTATTTTAAGTATTTGTGTAATGTAGAAAGTAAATAATGGAGTTCTTTCAAACAAGGGTGTCCCAATATCATATCAAAGACCCCATTTTTTGGTAGAACTAGAAAAGGAGTATATAGTCTAGTCGGACCATCTAAAGAGGCATCACAATATGTCCCAAAGTGGTTTTTTGTTTTCCATTGAATGTCTTCACACTTTTATAAGTTATTTGTATTTCATGTTGTGTGTATCCTAATGAATTAATCAATTTCATTGTGCATGTATTATCAATTGATCCATTATCAAATTGCACACTATTAATGGGTTGTTGATCAATATAAGCTCATATACATAAAGAATGAAAATTAGAATCATCATCCACAATCTCACTATCATCAAAATTCATAGGACATAGTTGAGTAGTTTGAAAATTTTTACCAATAATTCAATATAATGGGTGATTATATGATTTTTATGGTGGATAAACATTATAAGTATGATGCACTATTTAATTATCTTTGCTTATATTATTATTTTTAAATGGCTCATTGAAAATTTTAAACTTCACATTTTTATTTTTTTGAGGCTTATTTTCCTTTTTATGAGTGCCTAATTTAATGACATTATTATCAATAATATCTTTGATAATGTGTTTGAGCTTGAAACATATGTTCGTAGAGTGATCATTACATCTATGATAATCACAATATGCATTATTATCAGAATATTTACCTTTTGGTTTACTCATATCAATCTATAATTGTGGAGGTGGATTAATAAGATTCAATTCAAGTAATTTTTGAAATAATTTATGAGAAAATTTTGGTAATTTATAAAATTTTCTCCTTGGTTGATCTAATAAAAATATTGTTAGAAAGCAATAAATAGCATTATTTTTGATTTTTTCATCATCTTTATTATTTGTTTGCTTAGTTTTATAATATGGTTTGCTTTGAAAATTTATTGTGGTTTTGAAGTAGATGTAGGTGCATACTTGAGTTTTTTAAAAGTAATAAGATTGACTTCGCTTTCTCTTATTTTGTGACAAATTTCTTCAAATGATCTAAATGCATTGAAAAATGATTGATACATGCAAAGGTGAAATTAAAATTTGTTCAATAATATCTTGTAATTCATTATCTAGCTAAATTGTTAGTCATTCTGGAAAGCATGGTCTTGTAACAAAGTACTTAATCATTGATAGGCTCATTAATTTCTTGATTAAGCTTATAAATTTATGCATAGGAAATCTTTTCATCAATGTTAATAGTAAAAAAATTAGTAAATTTATTTGTTAGTAGATTGAATGTTTTGACTAATTGAATTGGTATATCATAAAACTAATGCAAGGCATAATATTTTAACTTTCTTGTTAAGAACTTGATTAAATATTTTTCATTAAAATCATAATCCAAACATGATGCATGAAAACATTTGAGATGTTATTCTAGCTCTCATTTACTCTTGTATAATAGAAATTTAGGAGCTACAAATCCTATAGGTAAAAGACATGATGCAACATCAAGTGATAGTGGATTATGAAGTAAATCTTAGGAATTAAATGATTGGATAGATGTCGGTATACCTTTCTCTAATTATAGCACCATAGCTTCAAACATGCAATATTTTACTCAAGGGATTGTGTATTAGGTAAGGTAGGTGTTTTAAGATGTGTATCTATCAAAGGCCCATTGTGGGTCACTTGGTTAGGCATAGGAATAAATATCTGTTATAAATGTTGTGTTGATCCCAAGCCTAGATGTGTGGATTAAATAATAATATCGAAAATAGGAGGAACAAGACTCATGGTAGGAATTATAATATGTTGTTCAACATAATCATTTGGTTCTTTATATGTACTAGCATGATCATGTTTCTTTTGTTATTTTCTATTTACAAACAATAAAGAGTCAAGCTCTTCTAGATGGGTAATAATGTATTCACTAAATATTTTGCATTAACAAGTTCAAATCTATTGTTCTTAGCTAAATTAGATTATTAAGTATTGTCACTTTTAATGATAATACTAATTCCATCAAAATGGTGTAAATTGAGTCTTATAATATATTGAATAAATTATTGCTCTTTTTCCCATGTCATACTTGAATTTACAAAATTTTGTATTAATGATACTTGTGTCTTAGCATGTGATTTAGTTCATTTTTAAAAAGCTTGAAGAAAAAAATGACCCTCCAATATAGCCATATATTATTTGAAAAGAAGTTAATATAAAATTAAATTTAAGAACCTAAAAAAAGGATACTATAAACAATAACATGGAAATGAAATTTTAGAAATAAAAGGGAATTTTTTATGTATAGAGATTAGTAAATTATAATGAAATCCAAGATTAAAATAATATACTTTCAGTGTCAGATATCATATGTGAGGTCAAATAAAGTGATTTCAATGTAAATAATTATGTTTGAGATCAAATGTAATTTATTCTAGTGTGAGGTTTAGACCCAACGTCAAAAGAAAATTATTTTAGCATCAAATGTTTAAGAATTTATATAAACACTAGGACACTTGTTTTTTAATCAGTGCTCAAAATAAAAGCGGGTTCACCAATACATTTTACCAAAATTTGAATTAATAGGTGACTTAACCCTAATTCAAATAAATTAAATGGAATAAACTATATTATCATAAATCAACTTGTGGGAATCATAATGAATGTATAAAAGTCAACTAAAAAAAGTGAAATCAATCAAAATTAAATTAATTATGAAAATAAATGACAAACTTAGTTATTTATGTCTGATATCTAATTATGTTCATTAAAAAAATAATGAATCAAGAAAACATAAGCAAACCTTGCAAGTGTCCAAAATCTAAAATTGAAACTAAAGGAGGTCGGGATCATCCCATTTGGGTCAAGATCAATTCTAAATTGAATTGGTCGACCCTAAACTTTACATAAAAAAAGGTCTTATGTCACAATCACTTGAAAAGAGTGAATTAGGTTTGTATTCTCATATTTGACCTTCATAAGTGAACTAAATACCTACAAATAAATTCTCCAAGGTTGAAACCATAATAGGTTTGCAATGATTGAAAACATGCAAATAGAAAAAAAGTGTAGTGTAATGGGTTGAGCTAGCCCCAATCAACCCCATGATGATTATTAGTTACCTATGTATGAAATACTTTGAAGATGGAAATCAAGACCATATAGTTCTCCCACTTAAAATTTTTTATGTAATTTTAATCCTTTGACTATATGAATGCATTTGGGGATGGATTGAATAAATTATCATGATTTGTTTTATATTTGATAAAATAGGTTTTGGATTTGGATAAGGACTACTTTAAATTATCAAAATCATAATTTGGAAGAATATGGAAGTTTCATTCAATGTGCAATGGTGTAAGTATGCATTTGTATTGAAATTTCCAAGTGGTAGCATAAGTGGCTTAATTTTGCCTTTAAAAATGTAAAATGGGAAAACCTCATGCTACTTATCCTTAAAAATATGGATCAATCTATAAGGGAGAGCTCAAATTTTAAAAGTAAGGACCTGTTAGGAACTTGTGTCCTACCCTTCTCTTTGCATTGTTAGTGTATTAATCACTATGGACGTATATTCTTTGTAAGTCATCCATTGAGCATATTTTTGAATTATCCCACATAAATGAGAAGTAGTAGTTGTTAGAATAAATTTAGTATTCAAGTAAGTGTTGAGGTCCAATGAAGATCTAGGAATATCATTGTATTGAGCTTGTTCAAAGGAGGTTGACCCCTCAAAGTGGACTACAATCTAAGGTTATTTTGGGTTATTTTTCAAAGTTCATTTCATTATTAATTTATTTTCTATACTTCATAAATCTATGTAGAAGGATCCTCACATCTGGTATCAAATCTCTTTCTCAACCAATGGATATATTTTAGAGGATTATTTTTCAACAGTGGATTTATAGTTGTTGTGTTATTTACAAAAATATTTTTCCTTGCCTATGTTTTTTACATATTCATTGTAGGTTCAAATAAGGGTAAATACCTCTCTACATAACTATGGGAAGTACTTGGGCATAAGCTTTAAAACTCATTTTGAGGAGTACTATAGGGATTTTGAAGTAACTATTCTATTGAGAGGACCTAATAGTAAAAAAGGCAATGGTCCCATCTCTATTGACTAGTTTCCACCCATGAGGTGAACCAAGATCTATTGTTTAAGGGTAAATCTATGGCCAAAAGTTTTTTGAAGAGCAGTACTCATTTAGATAGCATTGGTGGATAGAGAGACTCCTTAAACCCTTAGGAATCCAAACAAATTTGGGGGCTCATATCCAATAGAATAGTTTTAAAATACCAATAGAAGAGTGATCATAATTGAGAATAATTAGTAACCATGCACTTGCAAATAGGATTTTTGTAGGAATAACCAAATGACAATTAGTTTTTCAAAAAAAAGAGTAAAAACATTTATATTTTTTCACCATATCTCTCCCTCTATAGTTTTGTTGAATCTCAAAATTTCTTGGAACACCTAAAAAATCCATTCTACACTTTTTTTTCCCTTGAGGGTCCATATCCAAATTTCACTTCTACTATCCAAATATCTCAAATTTTGATTTTTTTCAAGTTTTGCCATAGCTTCTTTAGTTTTTTCCCTCTTGATTCAAAACTTTACCACAATGTTCCTTTCCCTTTTCCACTCCTTTTTCCCTCTTGAACATATTTTCCAAATTTTCCATTATGATTTCAAAATTACCCTTACCTTCGTCAATCCTAACTAGGAGGTACCAAAAAACTAGTAAAATTACATTTACAAAAAAATCCTTATTTACCATGTCTTAGAACACATTTTTATATCCCTTTAAAAATAAATAAAAACAATGGTTATGGTATCCAATCATGTAGGCACAAATATCATGGAGGAAGAAATCACAACATTGAAATCCCATGTCACTAAGTTAACTGATATGATGCATGGATTGAATCAGTAGAATAGCCTTTTCTCAACAAATTACAAAAGGATCATTCTTTAGATAATATTTTCTATTCTCCCCACACATTACATGGGCCTAAGCTATAATTTTCATGGTTCAATGGTATAGATCCTACAAGATGGATCTATTGAACTGAACAATTCTTCAACCTTCATAATAGTTATTGTGTCAACAAAGCCCCAATTTCTTCCTTCCACTTGGAATAATAATAAATCTAATGGTATCATTGGTATCTCAATTTTAATGATTAAACCAATTAGAAAACATTTTCATCCTTACTTATAGGTAAGTTTTATCCCTCAACATTTGAGGACTTTACAAGAGCTCTCACTAAACTCTATCAGATAAGCATTGTTCATGATTATTAGATTGAATTTGAGAAAATATCTTATCACATTCAAGGGTTATGAGATGAATTCTTTAAGAGTTTTTTTATTAGTGGCATCATAGAGCTAATCTAAATGAATGTGAAATTTTTTTATTCCAAAAACATGATGGACACCTTAGGTTTGGCTAAATTAACAGAAGATAAACTCTCATCACAACATCAATTTCCCACTTTCCCACTCATAAAAAACATAGTGAACCAGCAACCAACCACAACCACACTAGTCAAGTGCCTTACTAAAGGAGAGATGTGAGATATTGAATAGAAATTATTATGTTATAATTGTGATGAAAAATGGGTTAAGGGTCACATGTGCATTACATAAAATATCTACTTTCTAGATGTGGAATCACCACCAGAACAGGGTAAGAGCCCAATATCTAAGAATTATAAGATGCTCAAGCAAAATAGATCCCCTCAGAGGATTCAATGGCTTAGGATACTCAACCCAAAATCTCTTTACGTAAACTAGTAGGTGTTACCACCCCTCAAACCATGAAGGTTAAGGGGTTATTTATAAATATCCCTCTCAAAATCCTCATTTACTCTAGTAACACTCATAATTTCATTGATTCCCACATTAATAATCAAGCATACTACTTTTTACACCCTTGTTATAGATTTAAAGTCACGATTGATAATGGGGGAACATTTCCATGTAAAGGGAAGTGTCAAAATGTGCATATCATGATAGAAAATTATACTCTTCACTTAGATATGTCTTCCCTACCCTTAGGAGGATGTGATGTGGTCTTAGGAGCATAGTGGCTCCACACATTGGGACCTATTATATGGGACTTCTCTAATATTTGGATGAATTTCATAGATAGTGGCCAACAACAAACCTTAAAAGGGTTATTACCTAGATCTTCTAACATCATTAGTTCCCATCATGTAAAACATTCTTAAGAAAGGTTCATATGGGGTTATTTCCTAACTGCACTCCATCCAACTATAGCTCCCCACTATTACTAACTACCATGTTTATTTACAATATATCCCCACTACTAATAAACATGTAACCATTTTTTTTATATCTAGCGGGTTTGTTCCCTTCACACCCTAAATATCATCACATTACACTCATTCTAGGAATCATCCCACCTAACATCCATCCATATTGATATACCCATCTATAAAAGACTAAGATTTAGTAGCTTGTATGTGAACTCCTCAAGTCTAGAGTTATTCACCATAACACTAGCCCATACTCTTCCCCAATGATTTTTTTCCACAAAAAGAATGAGTCATAACACATTTGTATTAAATTTTATGCCCTTAATCACTTTAGTATCAAATATAAATTCCCAATTTAGGTCATTGATGAGTTTCTTGATGAACTCCATGGGGCAAAAAAAAATCCAAATTAGATCTTTGTTTAGGTTGTCATTGGATCCATGTGCATGTTGATGACATTCTCAATAAAACCTTGTATACTCATGATTTTTACTATGAATTCTTGGTCATAACATTTGGACTTACGAATGCCCCTTCAACATTTCAGACATTAATAAATAAAATATTTTGGCCTTTCCTCCATCAATTTACCTTGATTTTCTTTGATGATATTTTGATCTAAAATTTCACATGGGTTGAGCATATTGATCATATTGATAAGGTGTTACAAATTCTATAAGATGATAAATTATGTGCTAATAATTCTAAGTGTTCAATCAGTCAAATAGGTAATTGAATATCTAGGGCACATTATTTCAACTGATGGGGTCCACTTAAATCTAGAAAAAATTAGTGTCATGTAGCATTGGCCTCAACTGAAAACTCTCAAGAGCCTTCATAGCTTCTTAGGCCTAATAGGATACTACCACAAGTTCATCAAGGATTATGAAAATATAATGGCTCCTTTGACTTCCTTATTAAAGAAGGATTCATTCACATGGGATGTCACAACTAACTAGGCATTTGTGACACTCAAATAGGTGTAACACACTAGTTTTAGCCATTCTAGACTTCACCAAAACTTTCACCATCAAAAGTGATGCCTATGGCATTAACCTAGGTGTTGTTCTTCTCTAAGAGGGTTGTTCCATTGCTTTCACTAGCAAATCCCTTTTTGGATGAAATTTAGCTTTATCTACATATGAAAAGGAAATGATGGAAATTATGTATGCAGTATAAAAATGGTATCCATATTTGCTTGGGAATGATTATTTCATCAAAACCGATCACCAAAGTTTGAAATCTTTCCTATAAAAATGGGTCTCATCACTAGCATAATAGAAATGTGCTATCAAACTCATGGGATATGACTATGAGATCACTTCCAAGAAGGCTAAAGACAATGTTGTGGCATATGTTCTATCATGCACATTTAAGGACCATACTTCCCTTTCTTTTATGTCCATGTCCATTCCAAACTTGTTAGAATCTGTACACCAAGGGTATGTAAGTGATCCCTCCTTACACCACCTCATTCAATAATTGGCCACTAACCCTTCTATAGTACCACATTATTCATGAGATGGTACTTCTCTACATTACAAGGGATTTTTGGTGCTTCCCTATAGCATAAACCTTCATCAAGCCATATTCTATGAAATACATGTTTCTCCATCAGTAGGGCACTTAGAATTTCTCAAAATATATGAGCAGGCATGTCAAAACTTCTTTTAGAAGGGAAGAAAAGGGGAATTTAAAAAAATGGTGGTTGAAATTGATACCTCCTAATGTAACAAAGGTGAAAAAATAGTGATTCCTATTTTTATCAAGCCCTTTCCAATTCCTACTAAGATATGGATAGATATTTATATGGATTTCATTTAGGGGCTCCCTAAATATAGAGGAAAAAAGTGATACTAGTCATGGTAGACCACCTCTCCATATATAGTAATTTTTGTTCCCTCAGCCATCCCTCTATAGCCTCTAAAGTTGTACAAGTTTTATAGGATCAAATCTTCCATCTTCATAGCATCCCTTCCTCAATCATCTTCGATCATGATGCAAATTTCACTAGCCATTTTTGGACTAAGTTATTTTGATGCATATGCACATAATTAAAGATGAGCTCTTGATATCAACCTCAAATAACTAGACAAATAGAAATTGTCAATAAATGCTTGGAAACATTTCTTTATTGATTTGATTTGAAATAATACCAATAGTGGGCAAAGTGGCTTCCCCTCATAAAATGGTGGTACACTACCTCCTACCACACTTATGCTAAAATGACTCCATATAAATTAGTTTATGATCAAGTTCCCCCAACACTTCTCTTGTAGACCCCTAACAGTTCACCTATTTAGGTAGTCAACACTACTCTTTGACATTTGGATCAGATTTTTAGAACACTGCAGGGCAATCTCCATCTAATACAGAACCAAATGAAGTAATAGGCTGATTAACACTATTTGGATTGCACCTTTCAACCCAATGATATGGTTTTTATTCATTTGTAGCCATATAATTAATCATCCCTAAAACTAAAAGGGTGTCATAAGGTTGTTCTAAAGTAGTATATGCTATATAATTTTCTTTGGTAGATTGGGTTTATTACTTACAAGTTGGAGCTTCCACCTTCCTCCCAAGTTCACCCAGTCTTTCATGTCTCCTATTTGAAGAAAGTTATTGGAAGCACCATTAGAGTACAAAACATTTTAGTAGAATTCAATAATGAAGGATCCATCCTTATCAAATAAAAAGTAGTCCTAGATAGGATCATTCACCAACTTTGCTCCCACTCAATCATAGAAGTCTTAACTCAGTGGCATGGTGCACAACTAGAAGATGCAACATGGGAACCATTATTCCAAATTAAGCAATGATTCCAACATATGAAGCTTTAAGGACAAATATTTTTATAAAGGGTAAGGGATGTTAAGAACATGTGTCCTACCCTTCTCTTTGAATTATTATTGTATTAGTCATTATGCACACATATGATTTGTAAGTCCTCCCTTGAGCATATTTCAATTATCCCACATACATGGGAAGTAGTAGTTGTTAAAATAGTTTTAGTATTTAAGTAAGTTTTGAGGACTAATGGAGGCATCCATGAATATTATTTTATTGAGATTGATCAAAGGAGGTTGCCCCCTTGAAGTGACCTACAATAGAAAGGTTATTTTGGGTTATTTTCCAAAGTTCATTTATTTTTTGTAGTTCATCAATCTGTGTATCAGGGTCATCACAAGACCAAGGTCAGAATCAAACCTTAAGGGTAAAGATCAAATACCACTATTAAGGCAATTGGTCAATCATGCCTTACAATAAAAATGTGTGAATTTTGGGATATGAAACATTTGTACATATGCTTAGAGGTGTTTTTATCATTTAGAACATTTATGTAGGTGATGAATAATAATTTAAAAAGGAAATAAATCCATACAAGTGTTTAGGATAGGTGAGGTGTCAAAATAGGTCTTGATTAAGTGGATAAATTAATTAAATTAAAATAGGGACAAAATTAGCATATTAAAGTATTTGTGACTAGATATAGGTGTCTATAGTCCAATACCATGCATTTAATATTATATGTACATTAGCTTTCTTCTTGGATAAAGTAAACTACAATAATACACATTGGTTGTGATTATCATAGTTGAATTTTAACATTAAGTAGAATGGATAACCATTGAGAAAAATTATTTACCTTGAATTACAATAATTTTATATGGAATGGCCATGTTAATGATATATCCTTGCCAAGTTGAAATTTTTTATATGTTATTTATGATGTTTTTATTAATATTTTTTTTGTAAAGAAGACAATGCTTCATTGTTTCAATACAAATGTGTATTGTATTAAAAAAATTCTACATATCAAGACATTGGACATCAAATTATTCATTACATATTTAGAAAATATAATTGAATAGGATCTCAATACAATCTTTGTTTTTACTTGTAATTCTAAATAAAACTTATTTTTATAGGCCATGTAAAATAAGATTGCAATAAGATTCAAGAGCCATGCAAGGATGCGATAGATGAACATTCCTGACTATAATATTGAAACTATTATTTTTATTCAATACAATGGTTCATTATGATTATGAAGAGGAATTTTATCATTAAATAAGACACAATATGTTAGTGTATGGGATTTTGTGTTGAATTGAAGATAGTTATTTTCCCTTGTCATTGACCATAGCCATATTGGTATGTATAACCACTTAGACAACCATTGTATGTGATAATTTTCACCCAAAAATTTTGTTTCATTTTCAATTAACCCAATAGTTGCAGAGATGTTCATTCATCAGAAATGTGTTTCACTATCATGAATATTATGCAAAGTGTAAAGTATCTCAAGATCCAGTTCTAATTGTATTGAAGTTAATGAATTGACATTTCTATTATAAAAGAAACATATAAAATAGTCTATTTTTTCATTTTAAATTCAATATAAGTGTGTTGAATACGCAAAAACATATAAAATGTATCAAATAATTAATCAACAACTCTATACTTGTATGTAGCTTCTCTAAAACGATGATGTTGAGTTAGGACAATATAAATGCTTTGTCACATTTTTTTAATTATATATCCCTCTACATTTATAGGATTGAATGACAATTGAATCTTTTTCTATTTATAGGTGGCCATAAAAAAGTTTTAAATTAATGATTTTTTAAAAATTTGGAAAAATACATGTGTGTGTGTGTGTGCGCGCGTGCGCACGTGTGTGTGTGTGTGTGTGTGTGTGTGTGTGTGTGTGTGTGTGTGTGTGTGTGTGTGTGTGTGTGTGTGTGTGTGTGTGTGTGTGTGTGTGTGCGCGCGCACACGCGCGCGTGTGTGTGTAATACTTAATGATTTTTCAAAAAAAAAAATACATATGCACTAAATATTTATATACATAATCTAAAACACAATTTTTTGATTGAATTCAATGACCAAAAATCAATATATTTTGAGGAGAAGATGGAAGTGTACCTGGTGTCTTTATGACAAAAAGTGGGACACACTATTATGCTTTGACAACACTCATAGGAATTTGGAGGGGGGTGGGCAAGGTGGAAATTAATTTTTAATAGGGCACTAGACGCTAAAATGAAGCTTAACATAAATGGTTAATTATATATGTTCATAATAAAAAAATCAGAATGGGAAAATAATAATTTTCTTCTCAACATAAGTCAAAATCTAATATCAGGATTTATATCAAATGTTTATTTACATTGTATCTTAAAATTAGTTTTATGATTTAGATTGCAATCATATCCTTCAAATTAAATAATAGTAATTTATGCATATATTTTAACTACACTAACAAGTAAAATATCAATATCTTTGCTTTCAAATGGGGAAATATTCATATCAACTATGAGTCATTAAAAATACTAAACAAAACATGGGATAAAATAGCTTAGAGAAAATGAATAATAAGAATCAACTCAAACAATATTAGGAATAGAATGAAAATATCTTGTTGTATGGTCCATGCTTAAACAAATAACTTGAGAAAATGAAGATAAAGAAGTGATGCACATATACTGGGATATTTTATAATAGTTTTTAGTTGTAGATAATTTTTAGTTGATGTCAAATAGAGATTTTTTAAAAATTAGGAAAAATGTGTGTGTGTGTGTGTGCGCGCGTGCGCGTGCATGTGTGCGTGTGTGTGTGTAATACTTAATGATTTTTTAAAAAATCAAAAAAAATACATATGCACTAAATATTTATATACATAATCTAAAACACAATTTTTTGATTGAATTCAATGACCAAAAATCAATATATTTTGAGGAGAAGATGGAAGTGTACCTGGTGTCTTTATGACAAAAAGTGGGACACACTATTATGCTTTGACAACACTCATAGGAATTTGGAGGGGGGTGGGCAAGGTGGAAATTAATTTTTAATAGGGCACTAGATGCTAAAATGAAGCTTAACATAAATGGTTAATTATATATGTTCATAATAAAAAAAATCAGAATGGGAAAATAATAATTTTCTTCTCAACATAAATCAAAATCTAATATCAGGATTTATATCAAATGTTTATTTACATTGTATCTTAAAATTAGTTTTATGATTTAGATTGCAATCATATCCTTCAAATTAAATAATAGTAATTTATGCATATATTTTAACTACACTAACAAGGAAAATATCAATATCTTTGCTTTCAAATGGGGAAATATTCATATCAACTATGAGTCGTTAAAAATACTAAACAAAACATGGGATAAAATAACTTAGAGAAAATGAATAATAAGAATCAACTCAAACAATATTAGGAATAGAATGAAAATATCTTGTTGTATGGTCCATGCTTAAATAATAACTTGAGAAAATGAAGATAAAGAAGTGATGCACATATACTGGGATATTTTATAATAGTTTTTAGTTGTAGATAATTTTTAGTTGATGTCAAATAGAGAGTACCTAGAAATAATAATGAAAGTACATGTTAAAATCTATAAATGACATTCACAATGACAAAACACATAATTTAGTATCCATTTCATAAAATAGGTAGCACTATTCCTATAAACATTGAACAAATACAATAGATGAGTACATCTCATTTACACTATAGAAAAAAATAAAAACAAACAAAGTATCAATGGTTTTGCAACTACTTTTTTCTTATCTCAGAGAAAAGATAATAACTTATCAATAATGATATCTAGAGACTACCTAATGAAACAAATAAAAAAAAATAAACATTAATAGAACCACAAAAAATATTGATTTTACTCTAGAAAAACTATTTCAAGTTCAAATTTTTTTTTAATTAGTTGAAAATATAAATTTTATAATGGTCAATCAAAAAGAAACATTGACCAATAATTTAAACTAAACTATCATGTTTAAGGGGAAAATGATATTTTATCTTAGATTGGGATTATGATTTTATGCAGTTAGGTTACATCAAATGCTAGACTTGTGGTGATCACTGCACATTTAAACTATAATTGTTAATACTAATTTTACATAATGCATTTCATAAAGTTCATTGATTCAATACCTGCTTGAAGTCTTTATGTGCTTTTCTAATTTTTCAAGGGTTTGAAATGTTTCATAGAGAAATTTTTCCTTAATTTGAATGCCTTTAAATCCTATTTCAAGTTTATTGACTTGAATGTGTCAACGACACAATCACAATAATAAACTTAAATATATTATAGAAATTCAAATTATTATAAACTATAGTAATTATGAAAAAAACCCTTACAAAATTAAAAAATAAAGACAGTTTAATTTTGTACTTATTGAGGCTTTAGTTAACAAATGAATTTGTGGTTGTTTATTTCATAAAATGCATTGATTCAATTATTAAAATACTAGTGTAATTAAAACTAATGAAAGTATGCTACAAAATAATTCTTGGTTGGTGGGTTCGAGGATCATCATCAAGGGTTTGAAATCTTTGATGGATTTCATTTGCATTTTTCTATATGTATACAATGTGAATCCATGAAAATATATAATGGATTGAACCTTTTTTTTTAATTTCCCTATTTGGAAATGTTTGGTTTAGACAAGATCAAAGATCATTATCACTCCTACTTGAAGCATTGTTATAATCTTGTGGTTTTACAAGGGTTTGAAATCTTTGACAAATATAAGTTGAATTATTTTGAATGGTTGTAACCATTGACTCAATTATATTACTTTTATTATGTCAAGGATGCATTCACAATAATAAACTTGAATATATTATAATTATTTAAATTAGTCCAACTTGTAAAGAAACATTGTGGGAAAACCCATTACAAAACTATAAAATCAAGGCAATACACCGAATAAATAAAAAAACTCACATTGTCTTGTAGGAACCAAAACCTTAATGGAAAAAAGTTAAATTATTCACACAAATATCATTAAGAGTTGATAGTTAGAATAAGTACAAAATTTATGCACAATGCCATAAAATTCAAAGCTAACTTGCAAAAAATTTAAAAAACATGTTGAATAACTAAAATAAATCACAATATAGTTATAAATTCAAATTTTAATTGAAACATCAACAAATATAGACCTATTCAAATCTTAAATTAAACATCAAAAAATGGAAACTTTATTTCTTCATGAGTTTATTTTAGAATCAATGATTTAAGGGACTATATTGAGAACTTAAACACAACAATGTAAGCTTAAAAATTAAATAATGTCATGCCCACTTCCATTGAGCCATGACTATAATGTAAAAATCTTGGTTTAAGCACAAGCAAGATATTCATATATGTTTTTTTTTTGTCTAATATCAACACAAATCAAAAGCCCAAGGCTAAGTCTATTAATCTAAAGCTAAACCCATTATCAAAGTACTCGATCATAGAGTTAAGATATATCTGAGACAAAATAATTGAGGTCAAGATCAATACAAAAGATGCTTTAGTTCATACTCTTATAACAATGGTTCAAGATAGCCACATGGACATGGTCATGACAATATGGTAGGTCAGATGTGTAAACTATTATCAAAATCCATCCTCTAGTCCTAGCCACCATGTCAACATCACTCATCAGGTCTTTAGTTCATGTTAGACTATACATTCTCACATGATGATGCCATGTGACATTATCATGGTGAATTAGGCTTATGGAAGATCAATGGTTGTCGACACTCCCCATGGATTACTATTTAGAGTTGGACTCCCATGATGCTGCCACATGACACCATCATGGTGATTCATCTCTTAGAGATCTAGGGTTTAATGATTTGTCTTTGAAAAATGCCACCAATTTTTTGGATCCAATGATGATACCATGTGGCATCATCATAATGAGTCAGGTCATGGAGCTATAGGGTGCCCCTAGGTGGCTAACCCTTAAGTCCCTAAGTTCCTATGATGTTGTCACATGGTGTTATCATGATGAGTCAGGATCAGGATGGTGGATAGTTATGGATGGATTGTAGAGAGGATCCTATATCTCTTTATTCCAACACATGATGCTTCAAAAAAGATCTTGATAAAGATGAATGAAAAACACTGAAGATAGATAAATAATCAAAATGCAAAAATTATTAAGTCACAAGATGAATGAATTATAGAAATTGATTGAACAAACTCATATTCAATTAATGATCATATAAACATAATGATTCAATAAAAAATAAATAATTGCATAGTCAAACAAAGGTTAAAGATTCACCTAGGCAACATAGGGAGTGACAGGGCAAGGCCAAATCACCTATTAGTAGATTATTGCTGAGATCATGACTTAAGCAAACCCTACATTCCTCAAAGAGACTCAATTAAACTAATGACAGATTATGCTCATTTTAAATGATTAGAAGTCTTATAAATTTTAAAATTTTGACATCGAAGGTAATAATCCATTATCTTGAATCGACCTATTGACCCTAAACCAATATTATCATTGGTTTAGTTGATAAATAAAAATGGTGAGGGGAGCTCAAATCTAACTATAAGATCTCTATTATTTTTAAAACTTCTCAACTCTAAGGAGTCTATTTGTCTACTTAATGGAGAATAATACTAGCATTGGCATTCAAGTCCATTCCATTACTCCATGGATAAGAGACCAAACAACATATTTACTAAGATGTATATGCACATAATCATGGATTAGTTTTTAAAATCCTTTTTTCTATTAGTTAGTCCCTCTAAGAGTCTTTATCACCCAAAACTATATGGTTAGGCTGCAAGGTTAATTTTCAAAATAGTAAGGGCAAAGCTATTTTGGGTTCACTCTTTATATTTATACTTCTTAATACAAGGAAAACTACATCCTTATACTTATATGGTTCCATAAAAGAGATCTTCTTCAAGAATGTTACTCATATAATAACCTCATTTCTATTCCGATTAGATAGTCAAGTATATTATATTTTACAATAACAAAAACATGACTATTTCCTTTAGGTTCTTCCCACACCTAGATGGGATAAACACCAAAAATAGGCATTGATAGAATAAGAACCAAAAAAGCATTGTTGTGTCGAATAGGCTATTCATAAAAATATTTCAACCAATTAAATCATGCTTACATTATATTAATAGAGTCATACATGCCTATAGATTAGCTCCTCACATTGAAAACTCCTTCCAGGAAGGTCTACAATCAAAACCTATTGTTGTTTACAATAACATTAGCTTAAGAATTTATTTGAGATCCTATATCATGAGGAAGATTCCATATCACAAATGAGTCAACCATAACAAGATTCAAATATTAGAATGCAATGTTATCTTTATTATTAATGACATAGGTAGTCTAATTCAATTTCATTCTTACATTGATGTGCCTTTACAATCGGTCATTCACAATAATAGTTTCTTATAAGTAGAACAAGTTGTAATTTACATGAAAATAGGTAAAACATTCAACAAATATATAAATGCATTGATCATGGCTCCAAATTTAGCTAGGCTTAGATATGAATATATAAATACATCCATTTAGAGTTTCTCCTTAATGATGAGCCTATCACTAGCAGATCCATAATTAGGTTTGTGCAAGCAACTAAAAAAATACATAATGTTAGTTGCTCACATCTTAACCCATAATATATTGTTGACATTAATATCCATAACATTTCACTGAGAGCAATAATCCTTGGCTTGAAACTAGCTATATAAAAGTAACACAACATGAATAATTAATAGCTAGTAGATTATTTCCTCCTTGATCCAAGTGAAACTTCGGCCAACAGAAGGAGGGATCACCTCCAACCTCTTTTCATCATCAAGTGATAGCTCTAAGCACCCTTGATCTCAATAATCCTAGCTCTAGGCATGTTTACATCATGGTGTAGGTAAATTAAAGAAGGTATGTGGTTTACATGTCTTAGAGTTAAGGAAATGGACTACTCACAAGAGTATAATACAAACATCTCATAACCAAGGAGGTTATCATACTTGAATCAAGTCCAATAATAACATAATCACAACATGATTAAACATAAGGATTTGAGCAACAATCATTCAACCAATAGCTTATGGTTCACTATGCCAGTCATGAGAGGGTTTGAGCATTCTACCATCACATCAAACATGAGAGGGCCAAAAATGTCAGGAAATCAAGGAACAACAAACATGCTCTGACTCCACTGGTTAGGATCTTGCTCCTCAGATAG
Source organism: Torreya grandis (assembly GCA_037957365.1). Classification (NCBI taxonomy): domain Eukaryota; kingdom Viridiplantae; phylum Streptophyta; class Pinopsida; order Cupressales; family Taxaceae; genus Torreya; species Torreya grandis. The sequence goes on from JARHVA010001132.1 coordinate 3,527,352, forward strand.
AGCACAGTATGATTACCAAATATATAAGCAATTGAATATGCGGAAATAACCAGAAACACAAGTAACTAGAATTCACCAATAGCACAGAATATGAGAGACAATACACTATCTTGTATTAACACTAACAGAAAAGAATACATCAAAGAGCCGCCACACTCTTTCACCTTACAGAGATTCGCCACACCTCAAGTGTACAGTAATTCTTCTCACACACACTCTCCTACACAAAAACGGTCCCAACAACCAACTCACACACAGAATTGGTGTTCACCTCACCAACCAGTCAGTAATAACCCTGCCGGTACATCAAGCACTCTATAGCACTTCAAGCTGATCTCTCATGAACCTGCAACCTGCAATTCAAAGACCAAGCTTACATGTAGATAACCCAATGAGCTTGCAACAACCTGCAACTCATAGATCTTACAACTAGAAGGAACTCTTCCTTTCTATCTCATGCCTTAAACAATACATGCCAATGGGTCTATAAATAGATCCCTAACTCAAACAATAACTAGGACTCTTAATTTAGACAATTATCCTCACAACCCAAGACTCTGGCTGGTCTTAACATGCAAACTCATAGTTCACTTAACTAACTTTCCGTGAAACGAACACTTCGGGAACACACAGGCGACCAACGTCGGTCCCTGCTGGTCTGGTTCTGCCGACGTCAGCCGACTTCCTGCCGTCGCCGGTTGCCTTCTGCACTGGATCCTGCCGACGTCGGTCATGCTGCCGACGCCGGTTCCTGTAGAACTCAGCAACCATTATTCCTCAGTTTGCAAAGGTTGAAGCTTTTAGCTCCACAACCTAACAATCTCCCACTTGGAGATAAACAGCTGCAACCTGTACCTGTACCTGTACACCGTCTAGTTTGTTTCCTTGGCTTTGTATCCCTCCTCAAGATCACTCTTGAAGACCAACCACCACAAAATCCATGATGCAAAATCTGTCATCCAAATTACCTGCCACATCCGCATCTACAACCATGTAGAAAAAGAACTTGACCCTGCATAGCATGTGCACCTGCTGCTGGTCCAACTGAACTGCCCTTCAGTATTACTCTCCCGGATTGACTCCAAACTTGTGACAACTCCCACTGCTTGGGAAAACTCAGGTTTAGTACATACCATGCACTCAACCTCACTATGTGAATCAAGACACCTGTTCTATGAACTGTCTAACCATCGGCGTGCTAACCGGCTTCACACAATCATCCTGAAACAAAGTCAACAAGACCTCCATGTCTCTAGATCACACTCATGCCAAAGAATCTTGCTGCTCCCAGATTCTCCATGACAAACACCTGAACTAGCTTTACCTTTAGTTCAGAGATACCTGTATATGTAACCCTGCAACAAGCACATCATACAGAAAATAGAATAGTGTAGCTAATACTATCCAACCTGGTAAAGAGAAACACAATGATCAAACCTCCATTGCCCTGCAGCTAAAACAAGATCATATACCCTGATCTTCCATCTCACGTATCCATTTCCGCTCTTCTTCATCCTCAACATCCATTCGTCTCTCAGTGCTTACTTCCAGCTGGCAACACTACCCAAAACACCTGTTTGGTTCTCCTCCAAGGAATCACATCCTCATCCATGCCAAGCTCCCACTGTTTCCTGGATCTACCTGTTCTGCTTCTTCAATAACTTCCTGGTCCTATGCCATAAGTGAGCAACAAGTAGTGTAAAGAAGGGAAATGACGAATTTAAGAACTTACTTACACCTTCAGTCCTCCATATGGGCGCTTGAGACTCCATGACAACTAGCTGTCCACCCAAAATTCGTCTCAGTAACCGATGCCGGTCACATCTCAGTCTACAGACGACCGATGTCGGTTCCCTGCGACTGCCTCCCTGCCGACGTCGTTTTCCCCTGGCCGACGCCGGTCTCTGTCTGCCCCGAGTCACCGACGTCGGGCTGCACATAGCCGACGTCGGTCCCTGTCCGGACGCCGACGCCGGTTTTCATGCCGACGTCGGTCTCTGTGTTTTTCTTGTGAGACCTGACTTTTTCCCGCGAGCTCTTTTTGGATCAAAACCTTGTCCAAATCACCCTTGCTCTGCTCAGAATTCCTCTGCACCTTATGCTGAACTCTGTCCGTCACTTTCTCCTTGAAAACCAAGGCTTTCCCGTTCTTGTCACTAACATCGGATTCCTCAAGAAACCTTACTTTCTTCTTCTGCATACAGGAACCACGATCCATGCCTTCCAAATCCGAAAGCATATTCTTTGACTCAAGAACCAGCATCTCCTTCTTATCTATGTGACCAAGCCTATCAAGCCACATCTCTGAATCTACAGCTGAAGTAGATAACCCAGAAAGAGAATCAGTAAAACAAGTAGATAGATAAAGCGTACCTACTTTCTTACCTCTAGCTATAACAAGTGTACCCTTGGTAACCTTCCAAGAGTCTGCTGAGAGAGTTACTGTGCAACCCTCTTCACCCAAGCTTCTTACAGAAATCAGATTCCGTTTTAGAACTGGGACATGCATGACCTCCTTTAACACCCATGTGTCACCTGTCTGCAATTTCAGCTTCACTTTGCCTTTGCCAACAATCTGACAAGGCTTACCATCCCCTACACAAATTTCTCCAAAGTCTCCTTGGACATACTCATGAAAAAATTCTCTATTTGGAGATGCATGAAAAGAGGCACCAGAATCTAATACCCAAGATTCTACTTTATCCAAAGAACATACCAGAGCATCCTGTGCAACGTAACCTGCAACATCTGCTTCTTCTCCGTGTTCTTCATGATGATCTTCACCCGATCTGCAATCTCTCTTTAAGTGCCCTTGCTTTCCACATTTCCAGCAGGTTATTCTGCCATACCTGGACTTGGATCTCTTGCCTGTCTTCGACCTTGATCTCCCACGCTCTGTCCTCTCTCTTGGCCTTCCTCTTCCTTCAACACTCAAAGCATTTCCGGATAATTCACCTGTGCTTTTCCTGCGTATCTCTTCATTCAAGATTACACTCACAACATCATCCACTTTTAAGACTTTTGAAGGAGACACAGTATTAGAAACTACCATTACCAAACCTTCCCAACTTTCAGGTAATGAACACAAGATTAAGAGAGCTCTAAGTTCATCATCAAATACAATATTCACTGAACTTAACTGGTTTACTAAACCATGGAAATCACTAAGATGGCTATGAATAGATCCACCTTCCAACATTTGCAAATTAAATAAACGCTTCATAAGAAATACCTTGTTTGAAGCCGAGGGTTTTTCATATAAATTTGCCAAAGATTTCATCAACTCCACCGTTGTCTTACACTGTGATAAGCTGGAAATCACAGATGAATCAAGACTCAATCTAACAGATCCCAGAGCCTTCCAATCAAGAACCTCCCATTCTTCATCTTTCATATCCAAGGGTTTGCTAGCAACCCCACCCAACGGTAAGTACAAATCTTTCTGATACAGATAGTCCTCAATCTGCATCCTCCATAATTGGTAGTTCTTGCCATTGAACTTGTCCATTCGTAGTTGACTGCTTTCTGACATTGCTCAACTCCCACTCAAACAGAAACCCTGTGAGTAACCTGTAATCAAAACACACTACCCAGATCTACACAAATCTGTTAGTATCCCAACCAAAAGCTCTGATACCAATTGTTGGTATCAAGCTCAAGAACCTACAACCAAGGCTCTGATACCACTTGTCAGGAAATCAAGGAACAACAAACATGCTCTGACTCCACTGGTTAGGATCTTGCTCCTCAGATAGAGCACAGTATGATTACCAAATATATAAGCAATTGAATATGCGGAAATAACCAGAAACACAAGTAACTAGAATTCACCAATAGCACAGAATATGAGAGACAATACACTATCTTGTATTAACACTAACAGAAAAGAATACATCAAAGAGCCGCCACACTCTTTCACCTTACAGAGATTCGCCACACCTCAAGTGTACAGTAATTCTTCTCACACACACTCTCCTACACAAAAACGGTCCCAACAACCAACTCACACACAGAATTGGTGTTCACCTCACCAACCAGTCAGTAATAACCCTGCCGGTACATCAAGCACTCTATAGCACTTCAAGCTGATCTCTCATGAACCTGCAACCTGCAATTCAAAGACCAAGCTTACATGTAGATCACCCAATGAGCTTGCAACAACCTGCAACTCATAGATCTTACAACTAGAAGGAACTCTTCCTTTCTATCTCATGCCTTAAACAATACATGCCAATGGGTCTATAAATAGATCCCTAACTCAAACAATAACTAGGACTCTTAATTTAGACAATTATCCTCGCAACCCAAGACTCTGGCTGGTCTTAACATGCAAACTCATAGTTCACTTAACTAACTGTCCGTGAAACGAACACTTCGGGAACACACAGGCGACCGACGTCGGTCCCTGCTGGTCTGGTTCTGCCGACGTCGGCCGACTTCCTGCCGTCGTCGGTTGCCTTCTGCACTGGATCCTGCCGACGTCGATCATGCTGCCGACACCGGTTCCTGTAGAACTCAGCAACCATTATTCCTCAGTTTGCAAAGGTTGAAGCTTTTAGCTCCACAACCTAACAAAAAAATATTCTAGCATGATGATAAAATGTTTAGGGCACTATCCAATGTCAGTAAATAAGAAAAATTTTAATCTCATGCAAGTAAAATCATTAGAAAATCATCGATCAAGGAAGACTATCTCCACTCTGAATCCCCCAAAAAAAGTAAGACACTACGATGTGACCAATACATATCCAAGGGAAGGCACATAAATAAAAGAAGCAAGGCAATCAGCCTTACTCCTTTTGAATGCAATAATTTAAAATAAGTCACACAAACTTTATGTAATAAAATAACATAGTAAATAAGTCATAAGGAAGCTTACTAATCGACTTCACTCTCTCTTGGAATCTTTCCTCTAGCCATCTACTATCCCTTAAATCTCCTTTTCTAGACTCTTATCTTACTTACTCCTCATTTTAAAAATTTCAAAAGATCATTCTCTTAGAGACCTACCTTCCTAAAAATAGGTGTTATCCTCCTCATAACCCAAACAAAATGTGGCAAGTGTGTGTTATTCCCTTGGTTTGACCAGCCATTCTAATTACCCTCCCATGCCTTCATAAATATATATTATTTTCCATTCCATAATGGCACATGGTGGATCTTACATAATCCTCATGGTTGTTTCTTATACTAACCCATCCCTTCCATTTGGTTTAACACATAAACATACTACTAGCCATTTTAGGCATTGACCTACCTCACCCCTATGCATTAAAGATGATAATCCAAATGTGGTTCTACCAACTTAGATAGTGATTATAATATATTTAGGAACTCCATAATTAAAGAGAAGGATAAGTGATATTCAAGGCATCCTATTGGTATCAGGTAAGGTTTAAGATAAGTTACATGTTTGAAATAGGATCACACATGATGTGAAAATGTCTGTCATATTCCTTGTTCCTTCATTGGTAATGACCTATTCCTTCACACTCATTGTATTCAAGAAATCTCTCTATCCAAATAGCTTAAGCTTTCAACATCAATAATTCTAGAGCATTCAGTTAATCCAACCAGACTTAGCTTATCTAAAAATTCATAGGATCATGGAATGAGATAAATATAGTATCTAACATGTACATAAACTCAATTACATCATATGGAAATAATTCAAGAATTATTAATTTAGTCTTCATTGATTGCATAATTTGCTTACCCTTGCAATAAACACCACCATGGAATCATAACCATTAGATTAGCATAATCACATTATATAGTAAGCAACATTTCAAATGTTAATATATGGTCTTTGTGAAGGTATTAAGAGTTCTTACCAGGATATGTTTATGCTAACACCCACACATGCCTTAACAAAATGTGAATAACATAAAAGTTCAAATTTGAGTAAGAGTATCCATAGTCTCATGACATCATTCATCCAAAGATGATCACCTTTTCATTATAATGGTAGGGATATTAGTCTTAGTCATGTAGTCATATGTCAATATCCATTGAAATCACTAGTTTTATCATCCAGTGCATTATAATCTTCCCCTTTAAATGGGCATCATCCTCGATGTAGGACAATTTTTTTCACCCATTAAGGCTTTCAAAGCCTCTAATTTGTAGTGTTACTAAGGGAATAGTCCATCCTTATGATATATCTTACTACAAGTACAATCAAAATCCACCATTTTGTTGACATAGCCTGATATGTGTGTGTGTCAAACTGCTAGAGGATCATGAATATGTTCTTATGTGATGTCCCATGGTGACATACAATGTGAAAATGTGTTCCTTTTCTTAAAACCCTAAATTATTACCAAGGTTAACATCTAGTGTTAAGGCCAACTGCCATATGGGACCAACATATGATTCCTCTAGGATTGCAAACATCCCTAGGGATTTCCTCATTTATAATATGAAAATGTATCTCAAGTAACATATGATACTCTAAACAATGTAAATACAACCTATATACACATAATATCTTCAAAATTTATCAATTATTGATGATTTTTATCTTACATAAACCTATTGAGTCTCAATCTCTCTGAGTGCACACCCTAAGGGGTGCACTAGGAAAGGGGTGGGTAGACCATTGATGTTTTGTAAGATTATTGTCCCTTATTACCACTTGTTATCAATCCAACTAGCTCCTAAAAACCATTCCCCTAAGTTTTGCCTCCTATTTTTCACCTTCTTCTAGTCATTTTAAACCTTCATTAGCCTTTTCCCTAACCTAAACCCCTTTTTGGCAGTTTACATGACTATGTCGGCCACATCGACCTTGTATTGTTATTTACAAAGCTTACTAAGAGCTAAGTTAGCATTCTTAGAGAGACAACAAGAGTTATTATTTATAATCTTATCTTCTACCATTCTACTTGAGGAGTCTTAACTTAGGGTTTCTATTTGGAGAATAATTTAGTATTATGTAGAAGTATTGGATGTTTTGGCCTTTCTTAGTGATCTTTAAAAACCGTAATAACCTCTTACGAATCATCTTTGGCTAATAAAGATATTGAGTCTTGATGGGTTCATATTATAGGTAAGTTCTCTAACTTTGATCTTCTCTTTAGTAGATAGAAGTAACATAAGTATTGACTTTTGAATAATAGTACTCTCTCCATGCATTAGGGTTTTACCTAAACATAACTTAATTAAGATTATCTTATGCATGTTTAATTTTATTTTTTATTACCCCCACTTTGTTTCACAAGCTCTGATGAGAACTATATTAGATTTTGCTTTACTTGTTAATAGTATAGTGAATATAAAAATATAAGACCTAGTTAGGGTTATTGCATAATTTTACTTGACTAGAGGCTTTGGAACCCTCTCTAGTGATATTGTTATGGTAAAATATCCCATAATTAGGTCTATCATATTCATATTGGTCATGACCCTAATTATCTAATGTATCCCTAATCAGAAGTGTAAGTAAGATCTATCTTATCTGAGCTAGGATTGATTTGTAGAATATATTACATTTCCCATTGCATACATTCTAGTTAACCTGAAGTGAATCTAAAAATTTCATGTTTTCTTTCACACTTTCATTTCTATAATTATATTATTTTTCCATATTTTTGATACTATGTCAACTAGGATGATATAGTTCTAACTTTTGTGCATAGGTTTAACACACATTCATATCAAAATGACTTTGTTCTTTCTATATAGGTCTTCATCAGATATAGGTTACTAGATTAGATAGGTTGGCACAGTATTATTCTTTAGTTCTAGATAACAAACTAAGTTGAACATGTCAACTTAGTCTTTTAGTCAGCATCTAGATAACAAACTAATTCAAATAGGTTGACTTAGTCTTCCAATTAGCCTCCAAAATAACAAACTAAGTCATGCAAGTTAACTTAGTCATCTTATCAAGCTTTAGTAAACAAGGTTTCATAAAACTAGGTAGAACCAATTGACTTAGTTTGTATAACTTACAAGTAGAATTCGAGGCACTACACCAAAAAAAATTTAATCCTAATCATCTTTCAACCCACCAAGGTTCCTCTCTTTCTCTCTCTATCAATTCAATACTTCATTATAGTTTTATTTTATAAAAGTTTGTAATCTTCAAAATTAAAATCCTATAACAAACTAAGTTGACCTGTTTGACTTAGTTTTATAGCCTATCTTCTATATAAAAGATTGAGTCAACCTAATCAACATAGTTCTTAAAGACTCTTGCTTCTACAGAGTAGTAGCGACCCAGTTGACTCTATTCTGTACTATTTACATATAGTTTTGTCTAAACCACTCTATACCACTATTAATTTGGGAATTAACAACTATTTTCTAGTAATTAATTCAAACTTTAATTTTTACTTGTTTACATGCTTAGAGTATCTCACACAGTATAATTAGGTGGTTTTCAAATTACCATTTAGTTTCACCCTTTTTCTCTTTTTACACACACTACTAAATCACATAATTTTCAAAATGCATTTACCATTTATCTTCCCAAAGCTTACCTATTGGATCTCATCACCAAGGGGGAAGTCAACTTGGTTTCTAGCCAAGTAAAAACATGTGGTTAATGGTATTTATTATAAAATCACCCAACACCCTTATTTCTATGGGATTGTGAAGTGAGAGGTAGGCCCCAATACCAAGCTAGTAACATTGCCAATATAGATCCCTTTCAGCATAAATTCCTTAAAACCATCCATAGATTGCTTTCTAGTTCCCTATTTTCATCTAACTTCCCTATCACACTTAAAATAACACTTTATAATAATCTAACAACACTCAAGATGACCACTTAGTTAGCATTTACTTTTTAGTTGACTATTTTCTCTTTGATCATTATGTTTTGTATTGTAAAAATTTGCATTGACCAGTGTTGGTTTAAGGTCTTGTGTTATGTAACCTAATTTGACCATTCTCATTGATCCAATTGTTTGTGTGTTTGATTCCATTTCTTGATTCAAATTACATTGCAAAAACTTTCTCTTTTTTCAGTACATTATCATTCTATTTGACACAGTCTCTTACAAACTATATTTTTACCTACTTGCAGTACTAAGCCAACCTGGTTGACTCTATATCCCTTTCTGTTAGTCAAGTTATAGTACTAAGTCAACCTAGTCAACACTATATCCTCATTTTCCTTTTATTTAGTAATACTAAGTTGACCCAATAAACTCTATACTCTTCTTTGTTGCCTTTTTAGTAATACATAATCATCCCAGTTGACCTTGTATCTGATTATTGACCTTGCTCTCTTATTTGGATGACTTAGTTCTCTATTTCTCATTCTTTAAAATTCTATTTATTTCCTCAAAACATCATGAAATCCCCTATTTGAATCTTCTTAGATAACTTAAATCCATTTATACACTATATGGGGTATTCTTTTCTCCCTCTCTTTACCTCCCAAGATGACCCTCACTCTTAGAGCATCTCTTCCCATCCATATATGGATTGTAACATGGTTCAAATTACACCTCAAGATGAATTAGGTGGATCTAATATTTTTTGTACCTATTGTGATCAAGGCATTTGACACAGATATCAAGTTAGATCAAGTTTTAGTCTATAAAACTATAAAATAATTATACTAACATACAAACATCTCTAAGCCTAGATCTTGGGGAGCTTAATGAACAAACAACAATTGAAAACTCAACTAAAATGCAAAGAATAAAAATCTTTAACTTCCTTGAGATCTCCAAATGATTTCTTAGTTTGGCTTGCTTGACTTATACATAAGAAGTCTTCATTAATGATATATGGTAACATCATCTCCTTTATGCACCATTGTTGAATATTTGGCTTGATTGATATGATTTGGCTCAATTTCAACATTATAACACTATTATTTTAGCTTCATGAATATATTCCTGCATTATAATTCTACTTTGATTGAGCTCTCTAAATGAAGATCTCTAGGCTTGTTTTTATAAGATTTCAAATCCTTTGGAATGGATTAAATCTGACCATGATTGAGTTTATTAACTTTGGTTGAGTTTGGCATATTCTTAGAATATTCTTTTAGATATTTTCTAAAAGTGACAACTCACAGAGGTAAAGAGTGTGTTCTAGAATGTTCTAAGATGCTCTTGAATTTCCTTTTTAGTAATTGATTTATTAGCTCATGGATGAACTCAATTAGGATTGAAATTGATTTAACTTGCTAATTGATTTTTATTAGGGTATGCAAGTTAATTAATTCTTTTTAGGCATTTGGTCATTTGTTTGATTTTGATTAATTCAATGTGTGTATTTTTCTTATTTAATTGATTTAATAAGCCAAATTTATTTAATACAAGGTTATAAATCCAAATTTGAGACTAATAAAAATTCTTGGACTACGTATTCAATGATTGGCAAGAATTGGTCTAAAGTCAGATAAGAAGCCATTAGTGGCCAAATTTACATGTCTATAGTTTGCCCCTATTTGTGAAGATGTTGTAAGCTATAAACATAGTAACATCTTTTTAAAGAATAAAATAGTTTTTTATGCTTATGACTGCAATGGTAATGATTTAAATTTAGTTATCCCCTCGAGGGAGTGATTGGTAAGTGGGTCGGTAAATGGTCCCTCAAAAGTAAGAAGCAAAACAAGGGGACCAAACAAATGAATATGATGGGGTGACAACACAATGATTTACCTAAAGTTGGTAAAAATCATTGAGAAATACAAGTGGGAGGGTGTATAATGGTTTGCCCAAAGGTAGTTATAAGCATTGTACCTCGATAGTGGCAATGTGGTATGATAACACAATGATTTTCCTTAGTAGGCGATATAATTATTGAGAAGATGGAGCTGCCCTAGTTAAGATAAAAAAACAAGAAAGAAAAATTGGTGATAACATAATTATTTACCCTAGAAAGTGATATAATCATTAAGAATGCATGTGAGACAATGGATAGTGTTGATGCAGTATACCCTGATAATGAAAAACATGATTAATAGTTGATGATTAATAAGTTAATACAGAGGATAAATATGAATTAAGACAACCTACTAGTAGGGAGATGCTCATCTTAACTAAAAAATGTTGAAATTCTTTCATTGTTTAATTACTCTATTTGGGATATGATTAGGTATTGGATTGGGATTGTTGTTGATGACAGTCCCAAGGAGATGGTGATGTTGCATTGATGTTGTAGACCTCTTAATGATAATTTTTGTTGTAGCATTTAATGGTAGGCTTCATGATAGAACACCATGGGGGCTTGGCAAAAATATTTATAAGGATTGACTCTTGATATCCAATATTTAATGGAAAATAATTGCACCAGTGATAAAAACCATGATGATAATGTAGACATTTGAATATGGATAGATTCAAGAATAATGTGAAAGGAATGACCCAATGAACACACATAGACTGAATCAAGGCCCCAGTGTTGAAAACAAATAAACAAGCACACATACAAACAAAAAAAATAGATAAACAAAGAAATAAGCAAGATAAACAAAGAAACAAACAAGTGTTAGTCCCTATGTTAGTATAAACAACATGACAAATACTACCCCTAGAAACTAGGTGAAAATAAATCAAACAAACAAGATAGTAGAATAGAATAAAAGGAACGGGGTGGCCGAGCTATCTCTATATTCACTAGGAAAATGGATGTTGCCTACATAGTTCCATGGATATGATGATCCAATGAAACTTCAAGTCAAATGTAGTGCTTCCAAGAAATGGAAAGAAAATGGTGATTGATAGAAGACATGATGGATGTGATATAAAAATAGGGATGAGCTCACAAAATGGGGATAGTGTAGGATAAAAGGCCAAAAGTGATGGGGAAACTAAGGAACAAGTGGTTTATTTGTGACTTAGTGAGGGTTCCCAGAATCCTTAAGGCAAAGAAGTGGTCAATGTTTTTGGTTTTTCTAAACAATTTTCAAATGTTTTTAGAATTTTCAAAGCATCTCAACTCAATAGATAATTAAAAGAAACTAAAATGGTCCAATCTCGTAGAATGGTGAGAGTGTTATAACATGAAATGATTCTCATAAAATGGCAAGAGCATGAGAACTTGAAATGATGCTCGTAAAATGGCAAGAGAGTGGCTAAAGTTACTCACAAAATGGTAAGAGTGTGGTTGAAGGGGGATTGAACTAACCTAAACGTGAATCAAATGTGACCCACATAGTCCCAAAATGGTTTTAGTTCATAGTAGTTCACCTCACAATAGAGGAATATGACTAGTGTAGAAGCTAATTCAAACAAAACAGGCATAGTTGGTATGATGGCATAGTATGGCATATAAATGGCTAGGTGATATGTCAAGGCACAATAAACAAATGTCACCCATAATTTTCCCATAGGTATTTACAACTAGGATACAACTAATAGATCAGTGATACCAATTTTCCCCGTCAGATGATATAATCAGGCTCACATAAACAAACTTGATAAGAAGAGAATAAGAAATGAAGGATGCAACTGCCAAAACTAATGTCATAGTGCTCCAAAATACTACCTCTCTTTAAAATTCTATAAATAACTATTGAAACTGATTTGATTTTGTATGCTAAAAAAATGAAACCAATGGATGAACCAAGGTCAAACAGGCTATGTTGATTGGATTCAAAACATGTTTGGTCGAGTAAGAATGGAATGGTGGTTTAGAGAAATTATAGAATAGTGATAGGCTGGTAGGATGTTAGGATGATAAAGAAGAATGTTGAGATGTTTTCCCCCAAGTGGTAAAGTGACTTGTTGGGTACGTGACAACAATAAAAGGAATACTAAATGAAAATGACAAATGAAAACAACATGTTACATGTTTTTGGTTGATGATGGTTGTTAGTTTTGGATGTGTTTGGCCTAGGTATGGTAAATGGCATACGTTTTTTGTTTTATTTTTCTTTCTAACATAGAGATACACATCTTAATCAATAAGTGATACAAATAGAATAATCAATCATGTTAATTTCTATCCCACTCCTCATCTGAATAGCTTCCCTATCAAGAATTGGTTGCAGATTTGGATGCCAATAATGTTGTTATCTTCATTGATTGTTGATTTTGATTCCTTCAAGTATCAAGACAAGGTATATTTGTAACCTCTGTAATGAAAAGTGTGACCATCGATGGTAAATATGGATAAATGTTGGTTAATAAGTTTGTTTATGAAATGGAATGGTGGAAAATAATGGAATGAATAATAGATGGATAACAAATGGAGATCGATATTTTTAGGCACATATAATTTTTTTGATTCTAAATTCAACATATCTTTGGATGTGGTAGGGCCAAAGACTTTTAAATAGTCTCTTAATAAAACCCCCAATTTTTTTTTGTTTGATCTTGAGAGTATCTACCATCTGATTAGGTTGTAGATAGGAAGCTATTTTGATTTGATCTTTGATTTTGTCTTCATCGAGCATTAAATAAATTTTGTGCTTAGTTATTGGTGCCTCAAAGAGGTTTTCACTAATGAAGTTATCTTTATTGTCCCATAGTGCCTTCAAGAAGGTTTCATTAAGGAATGTTAACTTTTAGCTTTGATTATCCCCTAGAACCTCTAAAAAGGTTTCATTAAAAGATACAGAGTCTTGGATTTGATTTCCCCTAGCACCTTCAAAAAAGTTTCACTAAGAGAGTGTTCATCTACTTTATGATTATGGTCTTGACCCCCTTGATTTTATTCATCTAATATGTTGTCATATATGCAATTCAATAAGGTATGTTTCTGTTGGTTCTAATCAACACTTGTGGGAGATGGAATGTCAATGACATGACTTTGATGGTTGGTGGTAATGGTAATAGAATGGAGGTAGGCTGCACAATCCTCATAGAATATACTAGGATAACTTGTGGTAATGCTGAAGCAATCATCCTTAAAAATTATATATAAGGATCATAAATGTATTTATATTGATATTCTAGGCATGCATAACCAATATTGTAACAACTATGAATGTATTCTATTTTTAAATCTAATTTTAACTCAAGGGATTATGAATCTGATGTTGAGACTGATGTTGATTCTAATTCTTAAGCTAAATCAAATTTTGATTTAAGAATAAAACTTGACTCTAACTCTAATTCTTCATCTGATAGATTATCTATTACAATGATGTCTTGTTGAATGTTTGGTAGTGGATAAGTAACAGCCTGTGATAGCATAATGGGCTCCATAAAGATTGGTTTGTCAAAGTGAGACTCCATAATAGTGAGAAAATGTCAAGAGATAACTCCTTAAATACTGGCTTGTTAGAGGGAGTCTCTTGAAAAATAAACATATGTTCGAGGTAATGATTTACCTGAAGATGGTTATAATCATTATGAAGTGACTCAAAAAAGATTGTCTCATCAAAGTGAGACTCTTCGATAACAAGTATAGGATTAATAGGTGATTCATCATAGGTTGACTTATATGGTTTTTCCAATAAAAACATCTCAGATTGGTTGGTTTTTTTGGCCTTGGTTTATAATGAGTTGGAAAAAGCCAATTTTGAATACATCTCAGTCTTCAAATGATTGGATCAATTAAGGTTTTGATAGGATTGGTACTAGACAAAGAATGACCTACAGTTGGATAATGGTAGGGTGTTGGGGTTTAGTTTGAATGATTGGTTAAGGTTGAATGATTAGATGAGGTTTAGGTTGAATGATTGGTTGGAATTTAGGTTGAATGATTGGTTGGGATTATAATTAGATTGGTTAATATTTATGCTAGATTGGTTGGGATTGGGATTGTATTGGATGATGGATAATGAAAGGGCATTGTGGAGCTTAATTTCTCACACAAGCCAAAGGATAAGGTCTTAGAATAGAAATGGTAGGGCATCATGGAGCTTGATTACTCACATAATCCAAAACATCCAAATCCTCCTCATAAACCATATCATCCCAATCAGGGTCTTGAGTTGGATTGTAAGCCAGTCCTTGACTTTGTTCCCTATATTGATTATTGTAAGGAGGGTATCGATCCATCTCCCAAACAACATAATCATTGTAGAGGTTTGTACCCAATTCCTCCTCACCAACCATATCATCCCAGTTGAGGTCTTGAATTTGGTCTTCAATTTAATTTGTGCAAGGTGGATAAAATTCTATATCACAAGCCATATTATCATCAAAGGGGTCTTGAATAAAGCCATAAAAATCAAATCCATTTTGTACGTCCATTCTATCATAGTTTGGATTGTACATGACTCCACCATAAGTGTAGCTATACATATCTACATCAATAATGAAAGCTTCAAAAAACAAAAAGGTTAGAGTTTTATAAACTTTGAAAAACTATGTCCAAAATACAAAGGGTTCAAATCTGATCTAGCTTGGTCAAAAAGGTGGAGCTATATCTCCAAACAGTGATTTGAACACATAACTATATCTCCATAATGGTTTGTGCTAAGACTTGGCATAAAATAATCTAACATCAAATGTCATACACACAAACATTCAAGTGATGAATAAAAATTAACATGTCAAAGTCTAGGCCAAAGTGTTCCAAATAAGGTCTAAATTAGAAAAGGGAAAAGTCAAGTTGTTAGGGCTTTCATCCAAATATGGATTCAAAAGCTAAGATCAAACAAACATGATATAATAGGACTTTTGGCCAAACGACATCAAAAGATAGACTTTAAAATAAGGGCTGATGTAATTTGATCTAATCTAATAAAATTAGAATAACTTTGACATAAACTTGACATGGAATCAAACATAAACATGATCATTTAGTATAAGTCATAAGGCAAAAGGCACCTACAGAAAAGATTGTGTTTTTTCAAATAACGACACAAACAATGATAAAGATAGGCTCTGTGAACAAATAAGTAATGGAAACAAGGATCTTTGAACAAATAAGTAATAGTTTTCAAATTTAGGTAATCAATTAATCGAAGTTACGTAATCCAAAATAGAAAGATCTATGTATCAGCCCTTGCGAAGCGAGACTTAAACAAAAATCAATTAATGTTTGAATTCAAACTTAGAAAGGTTAATTAAAAACTCAATATTGAAAACTATGATTGGAATAAATAAGCTAGACAAGATTGGATAGCATGATGGTGCATGAATAAGGTCCAAATGGCATACATGACATGGTTTGGTTGGTTTGAAATAATGGTTTTCAATACAAGATCAAACAAATATTAAAATAATTGAGCAGTCTAATGATGTTAGTGTGCTCTAATGATATGATCAATGTTTTTTTTCAAAGACTCAAAAGGCATAAAATTGATAATGATTTGGGCATCATAATGATACCTATATCATTCAAGTGACACACATGCAAATAAGTTTAGCAAAAATTGCAAGGCACAAGTGTGGTGTAAAATGACCAGTATAACGTCTCTTTAGATAAAAAGGTGACGCATAAACAAAGTGATTTTTTGACATGGTTTATAAATAGATACATTAGTTTTAGTCTCAAAACACCAAGCAATAAAATGATAAAATATAAGTAAATCATCCAAATTTCTATCAAGGGTGTGGAAAAGTGGGGTTGACTAAAATTGATTATTTTGAGAATGTTCTAGATGGATCAATTGCAAAATGACTTTCATGTCAAAAGATATAAAAGAAACACACTTTAATTGGGTGTTTACGACACTTGGCTTGTTGATGCCTTTTTTATAACCACTACATCCATCGCTTGCTAAGTATAGTGTTATGTCTAATGTGTAGATACATCCTAATGCTTAACCCCAACACTAAAAGGTGGTTTAACCAATAAAAAAGTTGATCTTAGTGGAGGTGATCAATTCAACATTGGGAGATGAAACCTTAGGTCAAATATTCTCTAAAAAACTCATGGGAGGTAATGAAGTCCCCCTCACAAACTAAGATGCATGAAATAAATGACACAATAGAAAGATTTTATGGTCACCTCAAGATCACCCAATACTATTATGTATTTTTGGGGAAGGATTTAAACTACATTCTTTCCATGCCTTGGACTAGACTCAAAGTGTGATGAGATGGTGCTTTTGATCCCAAAAGTTCCCTAAAGAGGATAGATGGGAGAGCATACATGCACGTCTCTTTTCGCTAAAACATACAATCAACAAGCAAGTTTGCAAATAATTAAAGTGAGGTTAATTTAATTTCACCAAATTGAAAGTGTTTTATTAGATTCATTACTAGTCCCTTGGCTTTAAGAAGTGCAAATGAAAATAATTACAAACCACCTAAAAATAAGTTGGCGTTTTGATCCCAAAATTTCTTTAAAGGAGACGGATGGGAGAGCATACACGCACACCTCCCTATTTACTAAAAAAAGTTTAGAATAAAAAAATAATGAAAACAACTTGAAAAAAATTTGAAGTGTATTCAATTTTATAGCACTAAACGAAATGTGTGGTGTTCTTTTAGCCCCTTGGCTTTAAGTTGTAAACTTTGAAAGAAACTACAAAAACTTAACCAATAAAACACCCTAAGAAGTTTCTTTCAACACCAAAATAAAAGATTCCTAATTTGTTTTAGATATCCAAATGAAGTGTTAAAATACTAATTTATATTGAAATAGTTTTTTTCAAATAGGTCTTACAAAGAAAAGATCAGAACGTCATTTAGCCTTGAAGTTTGTTTATCAAATGAGACAAGCAACTTTGAAGGGTTAAAAAAGTCAACTTGAAGGCAAAACCCCAAAAAAGCAAACATTTTAGGTTAGGAAAATTTTATCAAAAATATCAATAAAAAACTTAAAAAAATTAAAAAATAAAATAAACCTATGAAACATGCAAACAAGTTAGAAGGTTAAAACAAGAAAATCAAACATAAAAATCATAAAAACTTGCAATCAGTAATTCAACCATAATTTTTAAAATATGTATTAATTTGTCTTGAAAATTTTGGAGGTTATTTATAGGTCCATGGCACACATCTATACAAAAATTCAGGTCAAAAAAATTAATAAATAAAAGTTATCTCTGTACTAACTATTTTTACCAAAAAAATAAAAAACAAAAAGTGATAGTCAGTAAAAGAGTTATAACTTCTAAAATATAAAGAGATTTTTTTTGAAATTTTTAGAGAATATAAATTAAATATTTATATATACTCCTCAAAAAATTTAGAAATAAATATTAAGTAAATAAAAATTCATTAATTCTTTATGGGCCATTTTTACTCTAGCAAAGCAAAAACAACAAAAAAAGAATTAAAACTATGAATACAAAGAAATGTGTGGATTACACACTCATAAAGATAGCCCCATGAGGCGTGCCATTTGTAATCAAGGAATTTTAAAAAGAGAGGAGGTTAGATCAAGTGTTATTCCATAAAACCTTAAAATAAATACACTAATATACTAACATCTCTAAGCCTAGATCTTAGGGGGAGCTTAATGAACAAACAATAATTAAAAACCCAACTAAAATGTAAAGAACATCAATCTTTACCTTCCTTGAGAGATCTAAATGATTTATTCATTTGGTTTGTTTGACTTATGAATAATAAGTCTTCATTATGTTGGAATAATTGTCATTGATGTCAAAGGAATTGTAACAAATATGAATGGAAATGTCAAATGGAATTGTTGCCGAAAGTAAATGGAAGTGTTTGGAAGTGAATGAAATTATTTTTGAAAATGAATGGAAGTGATGTTGGAAGTGAATGGAATTATTTTCATAAGTGAACAAAAATGTTGACAAAAATGTTAACATAAATGTCGACAAAAATGTTAACGGTCACATCTTTTGGTGAAGAGGTATCTCTTAGATGGGCCACATCCTTTAAAGGCTATATAAGGGAGAAGAGATGTGGAAGTATAAAAAGCATTAAATTTGAATGAAGATCATATAAGTGTGAGAGAGAAGGAAGAGCAAAAAATAAAATAGAATATGTCTTAAGAAAAGAAGTATGAAGGGTAGATTTATTTTAATGAAGAATATTCTTTGAGAAATGTGAAAGACAGGAGAGCAGAAAGTATATAAGAAAATTAATGAAAGAGAAACAAAGTCATCATTCGATTGAAGAAGCAATCATTAAAGATGGAATCAATTTGGATTGGGTTCAGTGCCTCATAGTTTATGGGTTGGTGCTCATGAATTGGCCAAGTTGGTGTTTGGTGCAGGGGATCGATGTCTCTAATAGGTGGGTGCTCACAAATTGATCAAGTTGGTGCTTGGTTTGGGGATTGGTTTCTCTAGTAGGTTGGTGCCTGCAAACATTGTAAAAGATTTTTATATATATAAGAAATATTTCTTCGTGGTTTTCTCCTAAAATGGTTTCCATGCAAATCTGTGTCTATTTGCATGGTGTGGTTTTACATTGTATTCTTTGATTGTTTTGAAAATATTAATTGCAAATTAATTTGAGGTTTTGGATTTAAGATTAATAGTCAAAAGCAAAAAAATATGTCTTATACTGATTCACCCCCCTCTCAGTATAAGCTTGTGCTTAACAATTGGTATTCGAGTTGGTTCCTTTGGTGTTAACACAACTACTAGAAGGTAGATCTTGGAAAGCACATATGGCAGGATCTCAAGTGTTGGATGGTTTCTCCACTAACAAGGCTCATTTGTTTGATGTAATGAATTATGAATTTTGGAGCATAAGGATGAAGACTTACTTGATGGCCCTAGGTTTTGATATTTGGCAAGAAGTGGTAATAGGATACACAATGCCACAAATTACACCACTGGATGCCACCAGAAAAAGGCCAATGAGAACAATGCAAAAGCTATGAATGCAATCTTATGTAGGCTTTTAGAAAATGAGTTTGTTAAGGTTATGGATTTTGAATCTATAAAAGAGATTTGGGATAAACTCAAAAATATTTATGAAGGTGATAGTAAGGTGAGAAAATCAAAACACCAAACCCACCAGAGGCAGTTTGAAAGTTTAAAAATGAAGAATGACGAAAACATTGTTGGGTATCTTCTTAATGTTGATGAGATTGTTAATGTCATTCGAGGACTCAGAGAGAAAATTGAAGAATCTGTAATCATTCAGAAAGTCTTGAGATCCCTACCTATGAGATTTGATGTGAAGGTCTCCACCATTGAAGAAATGAAGGATTTAGACACAATGAAAATGGATGAGCTCCATGGAATTCTTATGGCATATGAAATGAGAACCGAATCTGAGAGATAGTCGAAGAAAGAATCATCATTCAACGTATCAAAGAAAGAGATGATCAAAGAACTAGAATCAAGAGAAAATTCATGTAGTGAAGAAGATGAAAATGAACTTCTATTCATTCAGAAGCTAAAGAAAAGATTAGGCAAATATAAAGGAAAGCTACCATTTAAATGCATTAATTGTGTTAAAATTGGTCATTTTGCAACCAAATGTCCAAATAAAGGAAATAACGATGATGAGGGAAACAAACCAATGTACAAAATGGGATTCAAGCTGAGCAAAGACAAGCAAAGATTTGAGAAATAAAAGAAAAGCCTATACTCCAATAGGTATAGAATCTCATCCAAAGAAAATAAAGAATGTGATGTTGAGAGTCATAATGAAGAGATTTTATTCATGGCTACTAAAGAAAATGCCACCACCAGCAAAGATATTTTGGAGGAAGATGAAGACATAGAAGAAGAAGGTGAAGTGAACCTTGAAGAAGAACTTATTTGCACATTGGAAGAAATGAAAGCATTTAAGAAGAAGAATCAGAAACTGATATTACAGCTCCAAAAATATGAAGAGAATTGAGAATTCAAAGTGAAGACATCACAAGTCCTTGAGGAATCAAACAAGGTAATCATTGATCTAAAAAATCAAATCAAAAAAGTTAAACAAGTTGAGGAAGATATGAGAAGTTGGCTACAAATGAAAGAACAAGAGTGTAATTAGTTGAAGACTTAGTTAGATTCTTTGAAAGATAAGTATGAGAGGTTCATAATCAAGGTTGAGAAATATCATGATATATTAGTTCAAGGTGAGAAGGATGTAAGTTTTAAGGGCAATTTGAAGAAGCCAATCAGGCAGCCCAATGCTTTCAAGTTTTCCAATTCTTTTCATGGCCATTGTTTTGTTTGTCATCACGTTAGACATAGGGCAAGAGACTATTTGAGGAGAAGCAATCTATCAAAGAGAGATCTCGGTCACCTTCAACCAGAAGGTATGAGAAATGTTATTTGTTTTTGGTGTCATAAGGTTGGCCATATTACTCAACTATGTCCAAGTGGAGTAAAGAGATCCTCAATGTATGTCAAATGCTATGGAGCCCCTAGAAGATATGAGAAGGTCCAAACTCAGGTTTGGAGACCTAAGATAGTAAAGGTTGATCATATTGAGTCTAATAGTGAGAATGGATTACTAAGAAAGGTTTGTAATCAGTAGAGAAAGAATTAGATAAGAAGGACTACTGTGAAACTCTTGTTATCAGGAGTTGTAGAAAAGATAGTGAATACTAGTCCTAAATAGCCTACAAATTAAAGAGAATCTCTTGTTACAATTGAGCATGAGCCTTGTCAAGATTCCCTATTATTAGTTTTTAATGATAGTATGTTGGAAGGTAAGACAGTTGTAAGAGTTGATAAAATGAACAACATCATGGATTTTGAGGTTAGTGAGTCAAAGAAGTTATACATGCCTAAATGGATTCTAAGATAAATAAATTAGTCTCATAGATGCAAGAGGATCGAGGAAGTAATAGGGGATTTGTGGGCATCTCATGGGTTCACTTTGTTCTAGGACCCTTTGTGTGGGGTGTCTCTTCTAGGCTTTAAGGAGACACTTTACAGAAAAAGGAAGCATGGTGGATGCATGTTGGGTCTTGGCTATGTTGCATGACAAGAAAGTCATGAAGGGAATCATCAAGGTCAGGTCCAAGGATCAAGTGACAAGGTATGAATGGGTTCAAGTAAGATCAAGAGCTGATGGAGATCTATGGAGTCATGTGTCAAGCTAATGAGAAATAGGTCAAGTTGAAAATAAAATGCCTAAGGTCAGATCGAGGAGGTGAATTTATTTCAAATGAATTCATTGAGTTTTATGAAGATCATGGAATTAAGATACAATACTTAGCTGTAAGGACTCCACAACAAAATGGAGTGGTGGAAAGGAAAAATCAAATTGTTCAAGAGATGGCTAGAACTATGTTGAATGAATCTAAGCTATCAGATAGATTCTGGAGAAAAGCATTGGTTAAGGGGGAGCTAAAAAAAAATTTCATCTCCTTAAATGACCCTTTGCCATTGATGTCAAAGGGGGAGAATGGTAGTACGAGGAGTTATAGCAAGGGGGAGTTGCAAAAAAGAAGTTGGGGAGTTGCAGAAAAGAAGATCTTTTTAGAAGGTTTCCATCAATGACAAAGGGGGAGATTGTTGGAATAATTGTCATTGATGTCAAATGAATTGTAAAGGATATTAATGGAAATGTCAAATAGAATTGTTGCTGAAAGTAAATGGAAGTGTTCAGAAGTGAACATAATTATTGCCAAAAATGAATGGAAGTGTTGTTGGAAGTGAATAGAATTGTTATCGAAAGTGAACAAAAATGTCGATGGAAATGTTAACGTAAATGTCGATAGAAATGTCAACAGTCACATCTTTTGGTGAAGAGGTATCTCTTGGATGGGCCACATCCTTTAAAGGCTATATAAGGGAGAAGAGATGTGGAAGTATCACAAGAATTCAATTTGAATGAAGATCATATAAGTTTGAGAGAGAAGGAAGAGAGGAAGAGCAAAAAATGAAATAGAATATCTCTTAAGAAAAAAAGTATGAAGGGTAGATTTATTTTAATGAATAATATTCTTTAATAATTGTCAAAGAGAGGAGAGTAGAAAGTATATAATAAAATTAATGAAAGAAAAAGTGTAAGATATGCAAAGTCATCATTCGATTCAAGAAGTAATCACAGATGATGAAATCAATTTGGCTTGGGGTCGGTGCCTCATAGTCTAGGGGTTGGTGCTCCTATGGGTTGGTGCTCACAAATTGGCCAAGTTGGTGTTTGCTGAAGGGGATCGGTGTCTCCAGTGGGTGGGTGCTCACAAATTGACCAAGTTGGTGCTTGGTTTGGGGATTAGTGTCTCTAGTAGGTTGGTGCCTACAAACATTGTAAAAGAGTTATATATATGAAAGGAATATTTCTCTATGGTTTTCTCCCAAAATGGTTTCCATGCAAATCTGTGTCTATTTGCATTGTGTGGTTTTGCATTGTATTCTTTGATTATTTTGAATATATTAACTATGGAGTAATTTGAGGTTTTGGATTTAAGATTAATAATTGAAAGCAAAAAATATATCTTATACTGATTCACCCCCCTTTCAATATAAGCTTGTGCTTAACACATTAATGACATATAGCTAACATCATCTCTTGTATGCACCATTGTTGAATGCTTGGCTTGATTGATATGGCTTGACTCAATTTCAACATTATAAAACTAGGTTTTTAGCTTCATGAATCTATTCCTGCATTAAAACACTACTTTTATTGATCTCCTTAAATGAAGAGATCTAGGCTTTCTTTTATATGCTTTCAAATCCCTTGGAATGGGTTAAATCTAATCATGGTTGAGTTTATTAACTTTGGTTGAGTTTGGTATATTCCTAGAATATTCTTTTAGATATTTTTAAAAGTGATAACTCAAAAATGTAATGAGTGTGTTCTAGAATGTTCTAAGATGCTCTTGAATTTCCTTTTTAGTAATCGATTTATTAGCTCATGGGTGAACTCAATTAAGATTTGAAATTGATTTAACTTGTTAATTGATTTTGATTAGGGTGTGCAAGTTAATTCATTCTTTTTAGGCATTTGGTCATATGTTTGATTTTGATTAATTTAATGTTTGTATTTTCTTTATTTAATAGGTCAAATTGATTTAATGCAAATTTATAAAGACAAATTTGAGACTAATAGAAATTCGTGATCTAGGTATTCAATGATTAAAAAGAATTGGTCTAAAGTTAGATATGAAGCCATTGGTGGCCAAATTTACATGTGTACACCTATCAAGACAATTCTAATCTTTAAGCCCTTTAACATAATGTAAGAGCAATTGACACAAGTCTATCTAACAATCCCACTAGTAATCCACCTTCCAATAACCCTCCCCCTAATACCAATTCGAGTTCTCCTACAAACACCAACTTGCCAATTGATATGACTCAACTTCTTGCACAAGTCAAACAACAAATGAACATAATGCAAACTTCTAATACCTCTCAAATGATGCAATTACAATGTCATTTGATCAATATGGCTAATCAACCTCTGGTTCTCAATCCTCAAGCCAATCCAAATTTTAGTCCTATACCTCTTAGAGATGCCTCATGAAATGTTATTCCTCAACCTATTATGAATAAAAAATGCTTCATAATAGCCAAAATTAGCCTTTACATCCTTTCACCAGGTCCATTGATATTGATAATATATCTCCAACTATCAATTATGATGGAACTAAAGACCTTGAGTCCTTTCTCAAAACTTTTGATAATATTTATAAAAGTGGATCCAAACTAATACTTTCACCACAACTGAACTTTTGTTTAAAACCTTCACTAGTGATGTATTGGAATGGTAAAACTAGCTTCCCCAACATTCCATTTGGCAAGTTGAAGATTTAGTCAATTTTTTAATTAAAGAGTTTCAACATAATGACCTTCTTGAAAATTGATTTAGCCATTTCATCAATACTAAGCAATCTCCCACAAAATTAGCTCATGATTTTATAAAATGATAAAAATCTATGGCCCATAAAGCCAACCATAACATGACTAATGATAATTTATTCAAACTCTTTAAACTTCTTTAACTCTTTTGATTCAATATAAGGTTTGAGCTTTTTCTCCTCAAATGCTTAATGAAGCTCTTGATGAAGCCACACGTCCAGACTTCCTCATGAATAAATTTGAACCTAATACCAAATTCTTTAAGGGATATTTTAAAACATCTACCAATGCCATCACTAGAAATACTCCTAAAACCAAACCTAGAATTGCCAAAGCCGACAATCCCCCATCTTCTCACATACCACTAACTGTACAATAAATGAAACAATTCTTCCCACCCTCTAAACCATTTACTTATCCTAATAATCCTCCTAAATGGTATGACCCTAATCAATTTTAATGGTTCCACACTAACATTATTCATTCCCATGAAACTTTTTTAGGGCTTACTAAATTTTTTGTCTCCTACATGTTTGGTGATTCCTTCAATCATAAAGCTATGATCTAACTCCATCATCAAGAGTACAACACTGCTTCTCAAAAATGACAAGCTCCCAAATCTTCTTATTCTTCTAGCCAAAAATATTTTCCCACATCTAATCATCAACAAAATACCAAGGATGTCTATGATATTGATGTTGAATATGACCAATATTATAATAATTCTCAATATGTTAACATAGCAAAAGTCAACTATCATTGCAAGCTAGCTCAAAAATATCTTGTCACCAAACTTGAGAACCCATCTTTGGAAGAACAACTTCTCAAAAATATTACAACCACTCATTCAACTTTCAAATCCTATGAGGAACCAACTCCTTTTGCCAAGCCCCCAACCACTTCCATTCCTTGAAAATCTACCTTACCTTCTAAACCTCACATTGGTTCTTATTCTAAATCCCATTGGAACTTTTTTGAATAACTTAACTCCATGCCTTGAAATATTCCACTTATGGAGTTAGTGTGTACTTCCCCTTATCATCACAAGTTCCTCATGCAATAATTATAAGAAATTGAAGATCCATCTTATATAGATGAATAACCACCCTTTATTGAGCCTCAATCTACCAACGTGTATACCATTGAATCTATTTGTACTTCCAAACCATCCATTGAATTTATTGAAGAAGACATGATTAATGATGAAATAATTTTTTGTGTTGATGATCTACCCCTATTCATTAAAATAACCATTAATAGTACCCTTATTCATAAAGTTTTAGTTGATGAAGGGTTCGGTATTAATGTGACATATTTGTGGCTCATCCAACAACTTGTCTATAATAAGGATCATCTCAAGCAAACCTACCTCACATGTCCTGGATTTGATAAAACTAATAGAAATCCACTTGGTTGTATTTGGCTTCCCTTAACAATCTAACCTAAGACCATTTATACTAAACCTATGGTCCTTAATTTGCCCTTACCTTATAACATACTTCTCGATCACCCTTGGACTCATATAATGGGGGCCATCACTTCTTATGATAACTAATGCATCAAATTCCTACATAATGGCAAATAAAATAAACATGAGGTTGATCCTAACCCTTGGAGTATTCAACTTTCCAATCTGAAATCTCAATATCGCATTCCTACCATTCATATCATCAATAATGCTCCCTTGCTTGAATTCATCAAAATCAATCTAGAATTACATGTTAATCTTGCTAATTTAGATTCTGATGAACCTAATGACTTACAACATACTTGCAACACTATTAAGCTACATCCATATATCTTGGAGTGGCTTTGTACCTCTTTATTACCTCATGATCGCACTATTCCTCTTATTGATGAGATCATTGATTTTTCCCCTCCATGCAATGCTCATGAACTTTATTACCTATAAGATGCCTTCACATGAAATGATTATGGAGTGGACAAATTATTCCAAGATCCTATAATCATGTCTCCACACAAGTTTAGTAACCTTAGAATTTTACCTTCTAAAACTTTGTATGAATCTCAAGCATGTACCATTTTTCCAACCTATGATGATAAATACATCATGGCCCAAGCTCAATCTTGAGACTCATATGTTCAATATTATCAAAAAACTTTAGCTCAAGTACATGCTTTCAATCGAGATGTTCACACCATTTCCATGAATTTTGAATTAGCTCCCAGTGGTCATGTACCTCTTGTCAATTATCCATTTCTTGATACTCCTTGGGTGGTAAAAAAAATCCTACCTTTTGAACCTATGGAAATTATTGCATCTTCTATAATACCTATATATACCATCATTACATCTGATTATTCCCTCATCAAAGAAACTAATGATACACCAATCTCATCCGATCAATTTACTCCTACTCTTGACATTACACTAGATGCCAA
This sequence comes from Torreya grandis, assembly GCA_037957365.1. NCBI lineage: Eukaryota > Viridiplantae > Streptophyta > Pinopsida > Cupressales > Taxaceae > Torreya > Torreya grandis. The sequence goes on from JARHVA010001132.1 coordinate 3,554,257, forward strand.
GGCCATAGATGTCCATTAGATACATTCTAAATATGATCTCCATGGTAATAAAATTCTCAATATCAAATTAGATGTTGAGTATTATGGTCTTCTTCCCACTTTGCCTAGTGATGAAGCCATTTTTGAATTGCTTCATGCCTGAGAACCTCAACTTCCTTGTTAACATCACAAACTCGGGAATTTCAAAAACAAATCCCCTAGTTTCAACAACTTCATCACTAGCATCAACCCTAAATCTAATCCAATTTCTTCTTTATCAAATGCACCATACCACTTCCAAGATGTTAATGCTATGCTTATTAAAGAAACTACTTGCATTGAATATGGTACTCCATCATGCCCTCGATCAATTATAATTTCTCATGAACTCACACCTACTAAACATGATAAATTTACCTTATTTTTAAACAAATATAATGAGATATTTTCCTATTCCTATGAGGACATGCCTGGTATTGAACCTAGCATTATAGTGCATAATATCATCACTTATCCCAATGCCAAACCTATGCACCAAAAACAACAAAATTTCCATTAGAGTTTTCCACTCTATGCCATAAATAAATTATCAAACTTATTGATGCTAAATTTATCAAACATATGGACTACTTTGAATGGGTTTCTAACATAGCCCCTGTTTGAAAAAAGGTCACCATGGTCATTAGCATTTTCATTGATTTTCATAATCTTAATCTTGTTTGTCCCAAGGATAAATTCCCTCTACCTTCAATAGATGTCATTGTTGATTCCATAGTTGGCTATGAAATGTTTTCTCTTATGGATGGTTTCTTAGGATATAACCAAATTCACATTAACCCTAAAGACCAACATAAGACAAATTTCACCATAGAATGGAGCACTTATTTCTATGTTAAAATTCCCTTCAGCCTTAAAAATGCTAGAGCTACCTATCAATAAGAAATGACTCATATCTTTCATGATCTTATTCATAAGATTATAAAAACCTATGTGGATAACCTCATTGCTAAATCTAAATGTCATAAGACTCATCTTTCTGATCTTGCCATCATCTTTGACCACCTTCTTGAATACAAAATTAGACTAAATTTTCACAAATGTGTTTACAGTGTCACATCTAGAAACTGGTTAAGATTCATAGTTTCTCTCCATGACATCAATGTTGACCCTGCTAATATTAATGCTATCATCAACATGTCCATCCCTTGATCCATTTCAGACATTTGCACTTATCTCTATAAAGTTGGGGTAATTAGATGTGTCATCCCCAAAAGGCTTATTGTATATATCCCATCAATTCTCTTATTAAGAAAGGTACTACTTTAGAATAGATATATCCTTGTCAAAAATCATTTGATAATATGAAATAATCATTGCTTCACCCACCTACTCTTATCCCCCTTCAAATGCGTGACCTTTGATCCTATATACCTCTTCCACACCCATATCAATTGGGGCAATTCTTTCCCAATAAGATGATACTAGAAGATAATATGTCATCTACTATATCAATCGAGGCCTCATTGATTGTGAGAAATATTACACAAGGTTGAATTTGATTGCCTCACCATATTTTTTACCATTGAAAAACTTTGACATTATATGCTTTATCAAACCAATTATGTTATCATCCATTATGATCCCCTTCATCACTTCTCCAACGCATTTCTTACTGGAGATAGAATTGGAAAATTGATGGCCCTTCTCATGGAATTTGATTTCCAAATTATTACTCAAAAATATGTCAAGGGATAAATCATAGTTGATCAACTTGTCACAGTGCCTATGCCCACTACTAACCACCTTCAAGGTAGTCTTCTCGATGACAATATTATCTATATTGAAGGTCTCAACCAAGCCATATCCCTTAAATATTAATTTTATAACTTCACTGTTGATCTTGAATCAAGTAATCTTGATGAATCCACTATCCTCCCTAATACTACTAAACCAAAAGTAGTTATCAAAGAACTTCCTAAAATTAATGTCAATTTACATGAGGATATTTAAAACCTTCATTTTGATGGCACTAAACATCTTCAAGGAGCTAGGGCAGATTGTATCTTTATGAGCCCTCTTGTAAAAAGCATACCATTAGATTTTAGCCTAACATTTGATGTCATTAACAACATGGTAGAGTACAAATATTTAACCTTAGGCATGTGATCTGCCCTTGATTTAGATATCCAATACCTGCATGCTTTAGGTGATTCTCAACTCATTTTATACCAAGACAATGGTGATTACCAATGCAAAAGTGAGAATATCATTTATTATCATGAAATTGCAACTACTCTTACCAAATATTTCATTTCTTTCACCATAAATCCTATCCCTCGAGATCAAAATTCTATTGTCAATTCCCTTGCTTATTCAACATCTCTTTTCATCTACACCAAGTTATTATTGATCCCACTTTTCATATCCAAAGAAGAAAATATCCATCTTCTATTCAACCACAATATTCTCTTATCTATCATATTGATTCCATCACAATTTGATAAATTCCATGGTACAAAGACATCATTCAATTTCTAGAACACCAAGCTTATCTTCCCAACCTACATTCCTGTGAAAAGACTCACATTCACAAATAAGCTTCTAAGTATGTATTTCAATATAGCATCCTATATTAATGAAATGTTGAAGTTACCTTACTCTGTTATGTTATGAAAGATGAGTTTCCTCCTCTTCTTTAATAATCACATGGGGGCATTTGTGGTGGCCATTGTAGTGGACATGCTACAACCTAAAAATGCTTACGTATGGGATACTTTTATCCCACTCTTGACAAAGATGCCATTGAATTTGATAAAGAGTGTACTTCTTGATAGCTTCATGATGATTTAATTCATTCACCTCTAGATGAGATCCAAACCATAGAATATCCTTAGCCATTCTTCATGTAGGGATTAGATCTCATAGGCAAATTACCTCACTCTCAAGATGGGCATGTCTTTATAGTCATAACCACAAAATATTTTACCAAATGGGTTGATCCTATGCCCCTTGTTAATGTCACCAATACCACCATATCCAAATTCATATTAAATCAAATCATTTACCATTTTGGTGTCCCTCATACTATCATCTTAGACAATGGTGGCAATTTCAAAAATAAAGATGTGAAACAACTCTGTGCCAAATTTAAAATCAATCATAAATTCTACACACCCTATCATCCAAAATGTAATGGCCAAGTTGAGGCCACAAATAAAATTATTAATAAAATTATCCAAAATACAATTCATGAAACCCACATGGATTGGAATCTTCATCTCTATCCTTTTATTTCAGCCTATCGCATTAGCATATGCATTGCCACTGGGGTAACGTCATTCTCTCTAGTCTATGGTTCTAAATTAGTCTTCCCACTAGAAGTTGAGATTACTTATCTCTATATATATCTTCATGGTATCATACCTGATGAATAATTATGTGAATCTTTCCTTCATGCTCTCAATCTCCTTAATGAACACCATCTTTTTGTTTTGCAACATAATCGCCAATATAAGGCATGTATTGCCAAACAACATAACAAATAAATTAAAGTTCACACATTTGATGTTGGTGATATAGTCCTTAAATTAGAATAAACTCATGAAAACTAAGGTAAATACACCTAAAAATGGTAGGTCCCTTATTTATACAAATATATTATTGGTCAAAGCACCTATCACCTTCAAACCAATGAAATTCATATGTTCAAAGAACCCTCCAATGCACAATTCCTTAAGAAGTATTTTATATAAATAATTCCCTTATGTTCATACTTTATACAATATATATATCTAACCCTTGTTTAGGATAATTGAATGGGTCTCACCCTCTGTAGTGGTTCTCTATTTTTACAAACCTTAGTCCTCCCTTTTGGTCTTTTGGTTTCCCCTTTTTCTCATGAGTTGTATTGAAAAACTGTGGATAGGACCCGATCTTCCTCATGATGTAATTTATCTTGTTTATTTTATCCTTCATCACATTATTTTTATACCCCTTAGATTCCTATTTTATGAGTTACAGTGTAAGACCATGGATAAGACTTGGCCTTCCTCATAAAATCAACATCTTTTTCATTCCTTTTCTAGAAACTGTTTTGTAATGGTTATGAGTTTTTGATCTTTGTTCTCAAATTTAGCCTTTACTTCCTTTGATAGATGAAATCTAAATAAAAATCTATGTTATCATGTTTTCCTACATTTCCCTTATTCTTATGACAAAAACATACTAGGTAAATTTGAATAAGGGAAATGTAGGAAAACATCCATTTACAATCAACTCTTCTATCGTTCTACTTGAGGAGTCTTAGCTTAGGGTTTCTACTTGGATAAGAATATAGTATTATGGATAATTCTTGGATGTTTTATCCATTCTTAGTGATCCTTACAAACCATAAAAACATCTTTCAAAGCACCTTTGTACAAGGGAGAGATTGAGTCTCAATGGGTTTATCTTCCAAGTAAAGATCTCTAACTTTGCTCCTCTCTTTAGTAGATATAATTAGCTTAATTAATGGCTTTTGAATAATATTTCTCTCTCCATGCATTAGGGTTTTACCTATACATAGCTTAATTATTATTCTCTTATACATGTTTAATTTTAGTGTTTATTACTCCCACTTTTTACCACAAGCTTTGGTGAGCACTAGATTGGATTTTTCTTTACTTGTTATTAGTATGGTGAATATCAAAATGTAGGACCTAGTTAGGGTTATTGCATAGTTTTTCTTGATTGGAGGCTTTAGAACCCTCCCTAGTGATATTATTGTGGTAAAATATCCCTTAATTAGGTCTAGCAAATCCATATTGGTCATGACCTTGATTATATAATGTATCCCCAATTATAAGTGTAAGTAGGATCTATCTTCTCTGATCTAGGATTGATTTATAGATTTTTTTACATTTCTTACTGCATACACAACCTACTGCATCATACTTATCCATAATTTTTTAATATTTTTAAATTTTATACAATCTTTGTCGTCGATGTTTTGATACCAATTTATTTGGTTTATAAACTTGAGTCTTTTCAATTTCATCTTTCACTCACTAGTTTGACAATAGGCATCACATAATAATTCCATACCTATGGTATAATTCATGATATAACAATGTCATGATTCACATCATTAGGTCATAAGTAGTTACCCAACTACTCTATATCTCCACTCTTACATAGTTCTCCATATAATATTATTACTAGCATACCAGTATAATGATAATCCTTGTGACCAACTCATAAAGATGCCTCAAATCTTGATCATAGAAAACTATATTTATTTTCATCCATATTCTCTGGTCGACTATTTTCTCTAGTTGACTATACCTTTAATCATCAGATGAAGGTGGTTTAATTTTAGATTTAATCCTTGCTCTATTCCAAATTATATTTCCATGCTATCTTTCCAACCATCATTATAAGCTTCAAACTAAACCATCATTAGTTTCTAAAAAAGATACCAAGTTCATTCTAATGTAGGCCACATTATAATGTGCATATGCCCCGATCAAATCATATTCAAAATTCACTATTATGAGCATGAGAGTTCAAGTATTCCTTAAATGTACATATCAAATTGAGAGAGGAATGATGGGTGCTAAAATAATGAATTTACACTCTTAACACAAGTACCACTCCATAATTATATTGTTCTGAGTGGAACTAAGTAATATCAAGCCATATTGAGTCATCAAGAGTATACTAGTGATGTTAAACCACCATAACTAGTGTCATCCAAACACAAAATATCTTCTAAATAAAAATAACATGGGGAAATACCTCCTAAATTATCAATTGTACTAAATAAGAATATAAGCATGGGGTTGTTTCCTTATTAATGCATATTTTATTGATCATGTAAGGCTTTAAATAACCTACTACCAGATTAATCAATATGTTTATGGCTCCCAAAACTTCAATCCACCAACCAAGAGAATTATATGCAAATAAATATGAGGCCCTCAGGGTATCAGTCCACCATCCAAGAGAATCATGTACCAATCAATATGTATGAAGCCCTTAGGACAATGGTCCACCAGCCAAGATAAATATGTAAAAGGCCCTCAAGACATCAATCCACCAGTCATAGTTAATGTGCATATGTAAAAGAGACACCTCAGTGGTCTAAAGACACCTTAGTGTCTAGTGTAAACCCACCACATCTGTGGGTGGGAAGGATGGTGTCATAGACCTATGTGACAAGTTTCCATCATGACCTCTAGATATATTCCAAGCTAATTCTCTTCCCTCATAGTGCATCATAAATGCCCAATTATGTACATACATGAAACACATAAAAACAACATGAAAAAACATCAAAATAACTTAAATAAATAATGATGGATCATGTAAGTGTAAAATTAATAAAACAAGACCAAGTAGTCTCAATAATGAAATCAAATCCAACTAAAAATTCATCAATGAATTCCATGATCTACCTTCCTGCTTAAAACAATTGAATGTAAGAAGAAAATAATACTAGTTTTAAAAAAAATAAACAAAATCTTATACAACTTAAAATAAGTTTGGCAAGCACACTTATCAAAAATTAGATCATAGTCAAATCACTATGTGGCTTCATGAACCACCCAGAGGGAGAAGGAACAAAAATATTCACTATCAATTGGAGTTACTAACCATGGGAGCAATCAAGCATGACTTGAATTTCTACCACCATGCCCATCTCATTACTGTCAAGTATCATGAAAAAATCTATCAAGTATCAAAAACATAAGGGATGCCTTTATCTACATAACTCACAATAAATATAAGGCAGAAGTATTTTATAATGAAGTTTGTTTGCATGCATGTTTACTTACTCGAATCATTATAGTCAATTTACACCATTGATTGATGATAGCCCTAATAAGAAGAACATAACCATCTTATTTAGAGTGCATTTTCCATGTCATGATGATAGTAATCCTTCAAGCCAAACCTAAATATTGTATCCTTATTTATGTATAAGAAGGATGAGAAATCAATCCTTATACCATTTCCACCACATTTTGGCACATTAGAATAAATGGTACCCTATTTAATATTAAATCATTATGCCAAGGTAGTTCTAGTTATATTCCCAAAAAAATTTGAATAAGCTAATTGCATTTTTCATCAAATTCATAACTTGAGAAAATTCAACATTTTACAATGCCTTATGCATTATATTTTCTAACTTTATTTACAACTTTTAAAGCATGGTTCTAATCAAAATATACAGTCTCAAAATTTTGGAATATTTCATACATGTGCCTCTTTATAAGTCATACTTATGAATGATCTATATTCACAACCCACCAAGGTGTGATATGTCATTACAATCAGGCCTTGCCAACCTTAACATGAGAATTCCAATGTATTACCAGTTATAGTTTGGTCTCACATGTATGTGAAGACATATTATATATAGACAAAGAGATGCTAAGTTATCATCAAGAAAAGGGACACCTCTACAGTCACCACTCTCCAATTCTTATTGACAAACAATGTTATACCAATGCCCAAGGTGTTTAGCAGTTTAAGCTATTAATATTAAAACAAGTTCTTGTCATGAGAGAAAAAATATATAAGATGCATCCACTCAAGGTTACTGCCACTTAGTTTCATAGGGATTTAACATTATTACTAGCACTTCATGGTTGTTACGTAGCTGAACTCCATTAGATTCCAGCTTATTTATTGATTGATTTATCACCATAATACCAAATAATTCACACAATTACTATATTCCATTCTTGATGCTTCATAACTAGGAAGATGCACTCGTAATCATTTAACATGCATCCATAGTCAATAATATCAACATGTATATGCTCACATAGATGCAACAAGGTAGTTGGAAACTTTTAGTTATTAAAATGAAGCATACTTTCCTCATGAAGAGAATAACTATTTAATGGCACACCCAATCCAGTTTAGTTCTAAGAGAATCACCATATTTCAAAACTCGAGATGCATGATTACCATACAACTGATTAGCATAATAGAACATCTAATTTGTTTATTAGGTAAGTCATCGCCTCAATATCATATCACAACTCATGGTTCCTTTCTAAATGCCCTAAATCAAGAAGGTACTCTCTAAAAATTTCTCATAATCAAACACATGTAATCATCATTTCTAAAGTATCCATAATTTCAAATGAGATATCATTATAGCCTTTTCATAGTTGTAATTTCAATCAACAACAACCGTTCATTAATTCTAGAATTACAATTCATTTTCAAATTTATAGTTTATGAATCCATCATTAGTATGATACCAACATAGAGAAGTGAAACTACTATGAATAATCACTATAATATGAAAGAAAGAAAAAAAAAAAACACACACACACACACATAATGTTGTTATAATTTCAATAATAATAAACCTTCTTGTTGCAAATCACCTAGTTATATATATATATATATATATATATATATATATATATATATATATATATATATATATATATATTATAACTAAGTGATTTTCAACAAGAAGGTTTTCCATTCTTGCAATTATGACAACATGTCTTAGGTTTTCATGATCCTTCAATACATAACAAGAGTTCTTGGGGAAAAATAAATACAATTTCAATAGATGGTAAAACTCAATTCGGTCCTTGCACCCAACCCTTATCAGGATTTCAACATCTTTGATCTAGCATCCTTAGGGCACTTCTTGCATAGTAGCCAATAGTTTCATAGCTAAAACATGCATACATAGAATGCTTATTTCCATATTGTTCCCTCAAGGCCTTACTCAGTCTTGAATCCCAAAGCTTTCATAGATGAAGCTTATGTATGTTTCCTTCTCCTTGTAACATTTAGTTTACTCAAACAAAGTCTGATGATACACACACACAAATCATCCCTAGAGCTCCCAAAATTTAACCTAGGCTTTGATACCAAAATGTCATGCCCACTTCCACTGAGCCATGACTAAGACACAAAATTCATGGTTTAATCATAAGCAATACCAACACAAATCAAAGGTCCTAGGCTAAGTCTATTGATCAAAAGCTAAATCCATTGTCAAACTACTTAGTCACAAAGTTAAGATCTCTCTGAGATGAAATAACCAAGGTTGAGGTCAACACAAAATATGCTTTAGTTCATTCTATTATAGCCATGATTTAAGATAGCTCCATGGGCATGGTCATGGAAATACCATAGGTCAAATGTGTAAACAACTATCAAAATCTATCTTTCGATACTAGCCACAACATGGACACCACTCATAAGGTCTCTAATTCATGGCAAGTTTGTCCAGTCTCATGTAATAATGACACATGGCATCATCATGGTGAATCAAACTTATGAAGGATCAACGACTATAAATAATCCCTATAGATCACCACTTGGGCATAGGCTACTATAATACCACCATATGGCACCATCATGGTGAGTTATCTCTCAAGACTCTATGGTATAATGGGATACATTTTTATAATGCCATCGAGTCTCAATATCCCATTATGATGCCATGTGGCATCATCATAATGAGTCAGGCCATACATTTCTAAGGTACCCCCAAGTGGTTGAACCCTGAGTCCCTAGGCTCCCATGATGCCATCATGTGGTTTCATCATGGATATTTAGACTCATGGTGATAAACAACTACAAACAAACTGTAGAGAGGATCTTATAACCTTGATTGTGTCATGTGGTGCTTTCATAAAATATCTTAGGAAAGATTAATGAAAAATGTTGAATACTAAGTCAAAAGGCCAAAATGCAAAAATAAATAAGGCACAAGATGAAACTAAGTATAGATAATGTCTTTATGAACTTAGATTCAACTAAGGATAATATAAATTCAAGGATTTTGTTAACATAAACAACTACATTGTTAAAGGTAAGTTGACAATTCACCAAGGAAATATAGAGAGTGACAACATAAGGCCAAAGCACTTGTTAGTAGATTACTGTTGAGATCACAACTTAAGAAAATCCTGCATTCCTCAAAGAGACTCAATTAAAATAAGTAATTCCTACACTCATCTTAAATTATTAAAAGGGTTAGAAATTTTAAAGCAAACATCAAAGGGAACAATCCATTAGCTGAATCGACCTATTAAACCTAAACCAATATTCTCATTGGTTTAGTTGATAAATGAAAATGGTAACGGGAACTCAAATCTAAGAATAATATCTCTATGATATATATAATGCTCAACTCAAAGGAGTAGATTTGTCTATTTAATGGAGGATAATACATCTAGCATTGGTACTCAGGCCCATTCTATTACACAATGGATAAGAGACCAAGAAAAATATTTACTAAGATGTATATGCACATATTCATGGATTGGTATTTAAAATCCTATTTCCATTAGTTAGTCCTGATAAGGATGTTTATCACCCAAAACTATATGGTTAGGCTACAAAGTTAATTAACACAATAGTAAGGCTAAAGCTCTTTTGGGTTCACTCTTTATATTTATACTTTTTAATATGGGAAAAATTATAGCCTTCTTGTTACTTACATGGTTCCACAAAACAACTCTTCCTAAAGAATGTTACTCTGACAAGAACTTCATTTCTATTTGAATTATATATTCAAGTATAATGTATTTTCTAATAATAATAATGAATTTATTTCCTTTAGGTTCTTCCCACACCTAGATGGGATAAATACCAAAAATAGGCATATTAATAGAATAAGAACCAAAAATGCATTGTTGTGTCAAATAGGCCATTCATAAGAAGATTTTAACCAAGTAAATTATGCCAAAATTCTATTAATAAATTCATACATGCCTAAATATTATCTCCTCACATTGAAAAACTTGTTTTAGGAAGGTACACACTCAAAACCTATTGTTGTTTTCATTAACATTAGCTCAAGAAGTTATTTGAGATTCTATCTCATAAGGATGATGCCATATCACAAAAGAGTCAATCATAACATGACTAAAAAATTATAACATAATGTTATCTATGTTATTTGTGGCATAGGTAGTCTAGTTCACTTTCATTCTTACATTTGCATGCTTTCATAATTGATCATTCACAAGAACATTTTCTTACAATCAGAACAAGCTACAATTTACATGGCAATAGGTAAAACATTCACTAAATATATAAATTCACTACTCATGGATTTTAATTTGGCTAGGATCAAACATGAATATATACATATGTCCATTTAGGTTTACTCCTCAAAGATGAGCCTATCAAATATCACTAGGATATCCATAATTAGGTTTGTGCAAGTTGGTTAAATTATATATTTCAATAATAAAAAATAGACCCTGTATCTAACAAAATACATAATTTTTGTGGCCCATAATAGATAGTTGACATTAATATACATAAAGTTTGATTGAGAGTAATAATCCTTGGCTTACAACTAGCTATATAAAATTAACACAACAATAATAATTAACAAATGATAGATGGTTTCCTCTTTGATCTAATTGAAACTTTGACCAACAAAAGGGGGATCACCTCCCAACCTCTTTCCATAATCAAGTAACTACTCTACGCACCCACGAGATCAAGACTCCTATATCTAAGCATGTTCACATCATGGTGTAGGGAAATTAAGGAAGGTAGGTAGTTTAGGTGTCTTGGAGTTAAAAAGATGGGCTAATCACAAGATGATAATCCAAACATCCCATAATTAAGGAGACTATCATACTCAAATTAATTTCAAAAATCACATAACGACAACACAAGAAAACATTAGGATTTGATCAAAAATCATTCAACCAACAACTTATGGTTCATTATGCAAGTCATGAGAGGGTTTGAGCATTCTACCATCACATCCAATGTGAGAAGGACCAAACAATATGCCATCATAACGAGTAAAACCTTCAATGCACTATCCAATGTCAAGTAACAAGAAACTTCCTAATCCTATGTACGTAAAAGGGATACAACAACACCAACTAAGGATGACTATCTCCACTCTAAATCCCCACACAAAATAAAGACACCTTGGGGTGACCAATGCACAACCAAGGTAAGATAAATAAAGAGAAGGAGCAAGTCAAAAACCCTTAATAATTTTAAATGTAGTAATTCAAAACAAGAGTCACACAAAATTTATGTAGTAAAATAGTAGAGTAGATAAGTCATAAGGAAGCCTACTAATTGAATTTGCTATATCTTGAAACCCTTCCTCTAGTCATCTAATAACCCCCAAATCTCCTTACCTAGACTTTTCTCTTAATTCCTTCCTCCCTGTTCCAAAAATGTCAAAACATCCTTCTTTGATAGACCCACCTTTCTCAAATAGGCTTTTTCATCCTTCTCATAACCCAATCAGAACATGACATGTGTCCTTTCTTTCCTTAGATTGACCAACCACTATGTTTTCTATCCCATGCCTTCATAAATGGATGTTCTTTTCCATTTTATAATGGTGAATGATGGCTCTTTTATAATTCCCATAGTTGTTTATTAGACTAACCCATCCCTTCCACTTAGTTCAAGGCATACACAACTAATAGGCAAGTTTAAATTCTACTACTAGACATTATAGACATTGATATACATCATCCCTATGCATTAAATATGACAAGACAAAGGTCATTCTACCAATTCAAATAGTGATTACAATCTATTTATACATGCCAAGACTTAAGAGAGGGTTGAGTGGTATTCAAGGCATCTAAATGGAATCAAACAAGGTTTGAAACAAGTTATGGGTCTAAAATAGGATCACACATGATGTGAAAATGCCTAACATATATCTTTTTCCTTTATTGGTAATGACTTATTCTTAAACATTCATTGCACTCATGAAATCTCTCTATCCTAGTAGCCAAAGCTTGCAATATCAAACATGCTAGAGCATTCAATTAATCCAACCAAAACTAACTTATCTAGCAATTCATAGGATCATGGAGTGAGATCAATATAGTATCTAACACATACATAAACTCAATTACAACATATAAAAATAATTCAAGCATTATTAATTTTATAATTCATTTATTTCATAATCTACTTACCCTTGCAATAAACACCACCATGGTAACATAACCATAAAATTAGCATAATCACATTGTCTAGTAAGCAACATAGCAAATGTTAATAGAAGGTCTTTCTCAAGGTATTAAGAGTTATTACCAGGATATGTCTATGCTAACACCCACACACACCTTAAAATAACATGAATATCATCAAATTTTAGAGTCAAGTAAGAGTATCAATGGTCATGTGTCATCATGCATCCAAATATGATCACCTTGTCATTCCATTGTTAGGGATCTTAGTGTTAGTCATATGTCAATATCCATTGAAATCATTAATTTTCTCTTGCAATACATTACAAATAATGTTTAACTAAATTAAAAAAATAATAAACAAATATATACACCAAATTATAATACTAAAACCCTTGTTTTCCATATAATCCTAAAACCTCATCATAAAATTCTTTGAGAATCATTACTTTGTAATAAGCTCTTTGCTCATAGATAGGGCTATAAACCTTTGTTGATGTAAAAAACACATAAATATATCTAAAAATGGAAGATATAAAAATATAAAATAAATCAAACCAATAAATTTACTTTAAAATTTATGTGTAGGAACTATAAACCACAACAAACAACTTACAAACCCACAAAATGACAATAATTCTCTTGACAAGAGAAATATTTATCCTTCTTGTCTAAACTCCAATGCACCAACCTAACATTAATTCATGGATTGGTCTCAGATATCAGCTATAATAACCTTTTGATTATTGAATCAATGCAATTTATAAAATGCATAAAGGGGAAATTATGATTTACGGTTTCACTTTCAACTTACATTAATCACCACTGCAAGAATGACATTTTATAGGACTAGACTAATGAAATTATTCCTATCCTATTTCTTTTAACGATATTTTCACACATGCATAGTTTCAAACTTAAAACTGAAAAAGAACAAATCTTCAACAGTGATCAACATAGTTTCAAAAAAATGCAAATGAAAGCTATTAAAACCTTCAAGCCCTTTCCAGTGATCCTCGAACACACTATAAAAGAATTATTTTGTGGAATAATTTCAAAATTATCAATTTCACTAGTATTTAGATTATTAAATTAATTCCTTTTATTAAAATAAGCAACTACATGATCATAAAACAACTAAAGCCACAACTAAAATAAGCTTGATTTTCCTAGAAAATCTTTAAGAGTAGACAGTTTCATATAATAAACTAGTGATTTACACCTTAAAAAAAATACACACAAACATCAATTAAAATCAATTTCAAAGGGAAAATGTTTCCATAATAAAAAAATTTAATAATGGAAAATACATCATAAACCTTAATACCTAACTCTACAAGAAAACCTTTTAGAAGCACAAAAGCAAGAAAATAACTTTACATAAATAAAAAATGACTTCAACTAAAAAACATATAGACTTATTTTCCAAAGTCCAAATGAACCAATCTTTCAAGTATCGAATAAATGTATTTTATTAAAAAAATACCACAAATTTATACATTAACCAAAGTCTCAACTAATATAAGCTTTATTTTTCTTATAAAAGAGAGAACTATGAACAATGCTCTAAAGTTATACATTTCCTAACAATCAGATCCAATATAAAGATGAAACAAGATCTCTAATAGTGGAAATACCTTTCCCAATAAGCTAAAAGGATTTTATAGTTAATTAGGAAGGCTGGTACTTATCATGATAGGAGACCACCAAATATTATGGTCATTAAAAGAGAGATCAATTCTAAATCCATCACAAACCCACTTGAGATGAGGCTTAACAACTTCAAACACTTTCCAAATGCTCTTATAAATAACATACCCTTCAATTTTGACAAGGATGAAATTAATCAAAAGAGTGTGGAAACCTATGATTTTCCAAAAATTCTTGCCATAGGGATAACCTACAAAATTGTAGTGCATTATAAGGATTTTCCAAACCTCATTCCACTCAATATCCCTAACAATCCACTTAGCATATAGATCAATGCTTTATCTATTGATATAAACAATGTCAATTCCTCATATCTATTTGCACTTATTTCACCTTTAGTGATGGCTTTCATCGCATACAATGCATCTTCAGTGATGGTTTTATTTTCATCCAAGTGTGGCTTTAGTGAATTTTAGTCCACCCAGTGCTTTTGTGATGGCTATCATTCCATCCAATCACCTTCTTTATAATTGTGTTATACTATTGTGTTGTATTACTTCTTATGATGCCTTGAAACATATATTATCACCTATAGACACTTATGTTGAGTTATTGGTTTTTTTAGAAATCTTTTGGTGATTCATTTTTTGTAGTTACACTTAATTGTATATGGATTCCTAATAAAGCTTACTTATTGGGGTCCATATATGTGGATTTATCTCTTTGATTTTCACTTTTTTCTTTCCCCGATTTTGAGCTTAATGGAGGGTGCTAATGTGTTCACACTATGATAAAAGTGGTCTTTACATATCTAACTTAGTTTTGTCTATATTCACAATAGAATAAGAGTTAAGATTAATTTATGGAGGTTGTTAAGTGTTTTAAGTGATAACCAATTATATGCATGAATAATTTGTGTGAGTTCATATATATTTAGTCACTCTAACTAATGATTTATTTACAATAACTAATTGGTTGTTGTGAAACAAACTTACTTAATTATTTATACCCTGGACTCCCTATTGTAAAAACCCATTGCAAATGATAGAAAGAGACATATACATAGTTTTGTGCATAATATAGAGTTCATATTGTTGTGTGTATTATGGCATATATTATCACTAGGTTTTTGCTATGTAGAATTCATCCTAGATGTTGAGTATTCATTACTCCAAGGAGTATGGCATATAACATCAACTCTTGAATACACATAATATAAGGTAAGTCTGATCTCAACATATTAAACTTTGTTTATAAGGTAGGCCATCGGATCCAATCTCAAGATGAGATAAGATCTATAACAAAGGAATTACCTTCCTAACAAGCTAAAGGGATTTTATACCTAATGCAAAAGGTTGGTACTTACCATGATAGTATACCACCAAAGATTATGGTCATTAAAAGAGAGATCAATTATGAATACTTCATGAACCCACTTGAGATGAGGCTTAATAGCTTCAAAAACTTTCCAAATGCTCTTAGCAACAACAGATCCTTCAATTTTGACAAGGATGAAAGTAATTAAAAGAGTGTTGAAATTTATGTTTTTTACAAAAATTCTTACCATAGGGAGAACTTGAAAACATTTAGTGCATTATAAGCATTTTCCAAGCCTCATTTCACTCAATATCCCTCACAATCCACTTAGCATAGAAAATAGTGATTTATCTATTGATATCAAAAATACCAATGCCTCCTATCTACTTGCACCTTTATTAATGGCTTTGATCCCATCTAGTGCATCTTCAATGATGGTTTTATTTCCATCCAAGTGCATCTCTAGTGAATTTCAGTCCACCTAGTGCTTTTTTGATGGTCATCAGTCCATCCAAGCACCTTCTTTAGCATTATGTTATACTATTGTGTTCTATTGTTTCTTGGTATGCCTTCAAACATGTCTTAGCACCTCTAGACACTTATGTTGAGTTACTATCTTTTTTAGAAACCTTTTGGTGATTCATTTTTTTTAATTACACTTCATTGTACATAGTTTCCTAATAAGGCCTAGTTGTGGGGATCCATATCTATGGATTTATATCTTTGATTTTCTCTTTTCTCTCCCCCTAATTTTGAGCTTAATGGAGGGTGTTGGTGTGTTCACACTATGATAAAAGTGGTATTTAGATATCTAGCTTAGTTTTGTCTATGTTTGCACTGGAATAAGAATTAAGCTTAATTTAAGGAGGTTGTTAAGTAGTTTTGAGTGACAGCTCATTATATGTATGAATAATTTGTATGAGTTCATATATAGTCTGTCATTCTAAATAATGGTTTTTTCACAACAACTAATTGGTTATTGTGAAAAAAACTTACCTAATTATTTATGCCTAGGACTCCCTATTCTATAACACCCATTTTACATGATAGATAGAGACATATACACAATTTTTTTCATAGTACGGTTTTCATATTGTTGTTTATATTATGGCCTATTTTATCACCATGGTTTCAGTATGTAAGATTGATCTTAGATGTTGAGTATCCATTACTCCAATAATATTTTGGAGCATGACATATAAAATCAACTTTTGAATACACATAATAGAAAGTAAGTATAATCTCAAAATATTAGAATTTGTTTATAAGGTAGGTTATCAGATCCAATATCAAGATGAAACAATATCTCTAATAGTCGAAATACCTTTCTTGATAAGCTAAAGGGATTTTATACCTAATGAGGAATGTTGGTACTTATCATGATATGAGACCACTAAATATTTTGGTCATTCAAAGAGAGATCAATTTTGAATCCATCATGAACTCACTTAAGATGAGGCTTAACATCTTAAAACACTTTCTAAATGCTCTTAGAAACAACATACCCTTTAATTTTGATAAGGATAAAAGTTATAAAAAAGTGTGGAAACCTATGATTTTCAAAAAATTCTTGCCATAGGGAGAACCTACAAAAAATTAGTGCATTATAAGTATTTCCAAGCCTCATTCCACTCCATATCCCTCACAATCCACTTAGCATAGACAGGAGTGATTTGTCTATTGATATCAACAATGGTGATGTCTCCTTTGTGATGAGTAAAATAATAAACATCCCAAGCCACTCTATGAAATCCTTGAGTCTACTTAACATTGGCCAAGAGAAAATCTATAAGATTTTTTTTCTAATTATATATATATATATATATATATATATATATATATATATATATATATATATATATATATATATATATATATATATATATATAAAGGGATCCCAATAGAAAGAGTAATAGGCATGGGTGGCTACAATAATTTTTATACAAACCTAAAATTTTCATGCAAGATAAACAGGCTTGGTAATCTAGTAATAAATCTTTTTCTGCACTCTTTCAATCATGTATTTCCATTAGTGAGAGAGCTACCAAAGGCAAAGGGAATGCCAAGTAAATTAAAAATTTCCCCCCTTTTTATCCACTTCCATTGAATTTTTTTTTATCTAATTTGATAATGGCATCATACTATTCCTATAGCATTATGATTTTTCCCATTGCAAATTACATTTAGAATATTTGTAGATAATAGTAAGGTAACACAACACCTCTTTGAAATATAGGCCTTGTGCTATAAAATCATGAGGAATGAATCATTTTTAAATTTCCCATTGATTGATTGAGTGGTGCAATCATGAAGGGAAATTCCACTAATTATCCCATGTTAGCTTTGAATATAATAAGATAGCCAAATGATTTGGCAATGAGAACACACAAAGTAGAGGTGAGAGGAAAACCTTGTAGGATAGGGTAAAAAAAACCAAAGATTTTAGAATTTATAGCCATTTATGGTAAGACAAGTTGAGACCTCTTAGAAGAGAGTCTAAATAGCCAACACAAATAATTCACCAAATATCAAAGTTTTAAGCATGGCGAGAATGAAATGGCACTCAATATGATCATATGATTTTTTAAAGTCAAGTTTGAAGAAGATCTTCCTCTACCAAATGTCACAGACCCATTCAATTCCTTCATAGATAGAAATGACGTTGTCTAGAATGTAACGACTTTTAATAAACCCATTTTACTCATATTTGATGATATCAAGAAGGATATGATAATGACAAAGCATTAAAAATTTAACAATGATTTTATATCAGACATTGAGAATGGTGATCCAACTAGTAATCAGTTCCAGATACACTTATTTTGGAATGAACTTAATATTTCCTATGTTGATAATGTCTTTTAAATATTTGTTTTGTAAGGCTTCTCTATAAACCTAACTAAAGACATGACCAACAAACTACCATGTTGCTTTATAAATTCACCAATAAAACCATATGCTCATAGTGCTTTATCATTATCCATTCATTAAATGGAAACATAAAACTCATTGAGAGTGGGGGCCATCACAACATTTTTTATTCAGAGGGATTAACTTGTAAGGCACCACATCTAAACATTCTTTAAAAACCTAATATATCTTTGACATGCTTTCCAAGGCTTGGAACACCAATTTATAGTGGTCTAAAAAAGCCAAGGAGATATCTGACAGGCTAGTAAGGTGAATGTCCATAATTTTGATAGATTTAAGTTTATCAGATAGCCTACTTAGACCCAACACATTTAAATATATATTTATGGGCATGGTCACCAATTTTGAGCCACTTTAATTTAGCCCAAGATTAAGCACCTCTAGTTATGTTGATTTACATAATTTTAAGAGTGTGTTTAAGCTTGGCTTCCATAATTTGTAACTGAGTGTTAATTGGTATTTGTTCAAGATAAGGAAGAAACATTTTGGTATTATATAAACATAGAACCATTGACCCATTTTTGAACCCACACAACTTTTTTGCATAATGGCAAAGGAAACAGGTGGTATAGTTGATTGCATCACTCCAACATTCAACCTAATTGGCAACATATGGCACCAAGTTCCACATTCTCATGATGAGTCAAATTATGCCCTCATGGCTGAGGAGTGACTTATTTAATATGAATTGATTGAAAATAACTTTATGGTAGCCACTTCCGCATTCCAATTGGCATGTGATGGAACTATGGTTGAAAATGACACTTTATGGGTGAATAGTAATAGATTGTTCTTCATAAACACAAGAGGAGAGCACGTGTTACTTGGAAAAAAATTCATGATCTATCTATTTGATAACCTTATCAATGCCAACCCAAAAGTTTAACCAAGTAAATCATGGTTTAAAACTAAAAGAGTGTCGCCTAAAAAGCATATCATACAAGCCCAATGATTTTTAAATTAATACCAAGCTTCATGTTATCACATGCACCAACACATAGGTAAATTTCCTTATTTATCCTTAGGGTATTAAATCATATTAAAGTTAATACAAATCAGCTAGATGGAAAAAGTCTCATTATCAATTGACTAACATCATAACGTCATTCTTCAGGGCCATCATTGGGGGTATAAACATTGATAATCCCTAAATAATGATTGTCAATATCAAGGATCATCTAGATAATCTGATGTGATAGAGATTATCCCAAGCTAATAATTAATGATACAAAATTTGGGGAAACCAAATTATAGGCACTTCCACATCCATATTCATGTGAAGTGTAAAACTTCATTGTGCCAGACCAAATACTTCTCAAAGAAGCTTATAGAAGATTTCATGTAAACATATAAAATACAAAGGACTTAATCATTGATAATTAGATCACATAGATAATTTTTAGGAGCACTTTTTGAGACCTCCGACATCCTAGGAGATTAAAATCTTTGACAATAATTCTCCATGTGTAGTTCTCCCTGCCAATCCTCAAATTATTCCTCTGAACCTAGCATAGGAAAATGATTACTCAATAATGGTTTTTGGTGTGTAATTTTAAAAAAACTTGTTGAAATAGAGCGGAATTTAGCCTCATTCTCTTGAGGTGAGTCACTACCACCATGAGGTAGACTATGTGATCACTACATAGTATGAGCACTAGTTAAGGAAGTCCCAGAATAAAAAAATCATAATGCATATGATTTTCTTGAGAAACATAGCTTTGAGGTGTAGTCATGGGTTGTGAAACTAATAAATGAGGAGGGGATGAGGAATTACATTATGTTTTTCTCATAACCATCTAGTGTTTTCTATTGGAAATGAGTTACAGTTGCTTATGGATTATATTCCTAGTGGCAGCTTTATTGTTTGCAATAGTAGTCCACCCATGAGTTTTGTTTGACATACATAGAAATTTGGGTGGAGTGGCGGGAAAAGGCACGATGGATGAAGGCAAGCAGGAGGGTGCGATAGGGTAGGGTGCGACAGGGAAAAAAGTAGGGCAAAACTACAGGGAAGCGCTTGGACTGTAGCAGGCATCCCAGGGAGCACACAATAGTGGGAAGGCTCCACTTTTGCAAGGTTTAGGTTCTTCTGCTGCTCTTGAGAAACCAAGTATGCACATCCCCAAAGTCAATGGCTATCTAGAAAGATGTAAGGAAAGGGCCAAGATGGTTATACCAATGGAAATGATTGCTGAAGACATTGAATACTATTCCAATCACTCCATGTACTACAAGTTTATGGGGCTTAAGACGTCACTATTATTCCTAGAAGCATGGGCTCAGAGGACGTGGGCACCGAAAAGAGAAATGGATATTACATTACTGGCCAATAGCTATTTCATGGTCACTTTTACCTGTATAACAGATTGTCAAAGAGTTTTTGCTAGAGGTCCTTACATCCATAATCAAGTGGGACTATTTATCAAGCCCTGGCATGTCAATTTCATACCTTCAGAGGAACTACCAAATTGTGTCCTGGTGTGGGTGCGTCTGCCCTGCTTTTCGATGGAATGCTACCAAGAAGACACTCTCTAATTGCTTGCATCCTTGCTGGGAAGGCCAGTTGGTTCCTCAATGTAACTCCTGGGGAAAAAGGTAATGACTTATGCCCACATTTGTGTTGAAATTGATCTTAGTAAGCCATTACTAGATGCTGTTGAAATGAGTGCGGGCCCTTTTTCATGGGTACAATAGCTAGATTATGAAACCCTCCCTTTCTTTTGTCATCTATGTCATGCTTATGGGCATTTATAGTGATGGTGTCCCACCTCAAAATCCACTGCACCTAAACCAGCTCAATCTACTCACACTCCTTCTGGTACTGACAAGGAAAGGGATCTGATTCTAGGTGAGGTGCCGGAAGCTGATGGTTTTATGCCAGTTAAAGGCCGATATAGAAATAGAGGCCAAAAATGGTCCTTGAAGGAAAGATAATTAGATGACTCACTCAAAGATTTGAAATATTGGATGACCTTAATCAGTAGGAGGTGAATCTCAGGTTGATGATTTTAGACCAGGGGATTGAGGGACCAGCTCAGGAGACCAATGCTTTAGGGGCTTTAATTGAAACACAGGATGCTGGAGATTGTCATATGGATATGGACCAGCAGTTGATAATTTTGGAAGGAATGACTTCCTCAGTTGTTCCCCTTAAAGAAGACAGAAATATGCCTCTTACTGAGAAAATTGGGGACCTAGGGGTAGCAAGAAGCAGTAAATCTTCTCCTCATCTCGAACTTTTGCAAAAATACCTTAAGAAAAGAGGGGGAGAGAAACTTGGCAAGCCTAGTAGAAAAAAGGATAAAGAAAATATCAAGCTAATGGGAGAGACTTTGGTGGAGTCGAGGTCAGTAAAGACTCTGGATGCACACTTTTTGAGCCCTCTGAAATGATTATAATATCTTGGAATGTAAGGGGTTTAAACAATAGCCCCAAACAAAATGATGTTCAAAACCTGATTAAAAGTCATAGGCCAGATGTCCTTTTCTTATAGGAGACTAAGCTTTCAGTTGAAGACATGTCTAGACTTGTGCCCAAGTTGTGGTGGCAAGGAGAATGTCAATGCATTGGCACTACCAGATACTCAGGAGGACTAGCTTGTCTGTGGAACCCACAAAAGATTGGCCTCATAGGCTGGCTAACTTCTAAGTACTCCATGACTATGATTGCTTCTAGCTTTGAGATGGGGGAAGTCATTCTCTTCTCTAATATCTATGCTCCCAAAGATTGGCAGGGTAAAAACTCCTTATGGGGCCACATAAGTTTTGTCCGTAACCTGGCCCCCTTCCACCCTTGGATTATGGCAGGTGATTTTAATGCTATTCTTGATTTGACTAAAAAGAGTGGTGGCACATCAAGGCTTGGCCCATCTGCTTTGCTAATGCACAACTACATTAAAAATTTTAATTTAGTTGATGTCAAGCCCAATAATGGATAGTTTACCTAGAACAACCGCAGGAGTGGGAAACATTGCATTGCTGAGAGAATTGACCATTTTCTGATTTCAACTTTTTGGGTTGGAGGTATGTGGTCTACGAGGTCTAAAATTTTGGACTGGAAAGGATCAGACCATTGGCCCATCAAGCTTAATAGTGTCTCATAGTATCACCCGCACTCTCTTTCCTTCAAATTTCAACGCACGTGGTTGTAGGATCAATCTCTACATGAGTGTGTTGCCAATTGGTGGCGTTGGGGTAGGCCTGCCCATGGTACGATGATGTACATTTTTGCCAAAACACTGCAATATGTGAAGTACAAGCTCAAGTGATGGAATCACCAAAGTTTTGGGAACATTTTCCATGCTAAGGCTGCTGCACAAACCAAGCTTGATGGTATCATGAGAATAATAAGGGAAGAAGGACTGACTGAAGACTTACTACAAGAAGAAACACACGCTGTGAAAGACCTGGAGAATGCGAGCTATGGGAGGAAATTTTTTGGAAGTAGAAAGCTCAGGTTGAATGGCTCTAGGAGGGGGACAAAAATACATCATTTTTCTTCAATTCGTCCAAAGCTAGGAGACATGGCAATTCTATTTCAGCCCTGGTCAATGAAAGAGGTGAGCCACTTAACTCCTTTTCAGAAATTCTAGAGGAAGTAGTGCAGTACTTCTCTACTCTTTTCAGGGAAGATGCTAATGGGGAATCACCAGAAGCAGCTCAGGTTCTCTTCTGCATTCTGTCATTGGTGACGCGTGAAATGAATAAAAATTTAATGAAACTAATCACACTTGGAGAGCTTGAGGAAACCATTGTTCAGATGAAAAAAGGGAAAGCGACTGGACCTAACGGCTTCCTAGCTGAATTCTACTAAGAATTTTGGGATATCATCAAAATTGACCTTTTAGATGTTGTCCAAGAATCTCAGTGGAATAAACAAATGATTAAGGCTACAAATGCAACCTATCTTACTCTCATACCCAAATGCGAAGGTGCTGATAGGCTTAGTCAATTCCACCCTATATCCCTTTGCAATGTTGTTTACAAAATTATATCTAAAATCATTGCAGATAGGTTAAAAAGAGGGCTGAGTGCTGTGATCTCAGAAGAGTAGAATGGTTTTGTGGAAGGCAGGCAAATCCTAGATGGTATTGTTAATGTTGTTGAGTCCATTCACTCCATGGCCAGCTCAAAAGATAAGGTGATGTTCATTAAATTGGACATGGCCAAAGCCTTTGATAGAGTCAAATGGTCATTCCTATAGAAGGTTCTTAGTTCTTTTGGCTTTACAGATGAATGGACTCAATGGGTCATGAGCTGCATTTCCTCAGCTTCCTTCTCAGTGCTTATTAATGGAGAACACACGGAGCTTTTTGGTGCTACAAGAGGGCTGTGACAAGGTGATCCTCTGTCTCTGTACCTTTTTCTTCTCCTTGCTAAAGGTTTGGGGAGGTTGATCAGCAGGAACATAGAGGAAGGACATATCCAAGGATGGTGATGGGGAGGGGAATTGTCGGTGTAATCACACCTACAATTTGCTGATGACACTGCCCTTATGGGCATGGCCACAATGACTGAAGCTACTAATTTACGTAGGGTGTTAGATGCTTATCTAATGGCCTCAGGACAAAAGGTTAATGAAGATAAGTCATCCATCTTCTTCTTCAATACTTTGGGCCATATTCAACAGCGGATAGCGAGGACTCTACATTTTCAAATTGGGACTCCCTCCTTGATTTACTTGGGTATCCCTATCTCGACTGGCTGTACATCCAAAGAATCTTGGCAGACTATTTTGGAGAAATTTTGAGTGAAAGTGAATCATTGGACACACAGGTGGTTATCCTTTGTGGGTTGGGTTCAATTTATCCAATCTATGGTGCAGGCTTTACCTATTTATAGGTGTAAGCTCCAAGTTACCCTGATGGGAATAGTTAAGGAGTTTGATTCAGTTACCAGACAATTCTTATGGGCTGGTAGTCTAAATTCCACTAAATGGAGCCTTATTAGATGGGAGATTGTCTGCAGCCCCAAACAATATGGCGGGATTGGTCTAAGGTAGATGGACTTAAATGGTATTGCTTTGGTAGCCAAACTTTATTGGTGATGGTGCACTGAATAAGACAAAGCTTGGGCCAAAATTCTCTCACAGAAATACTACTTTGGAACCTTTCAGAGGGATATTCCTCACTATCTGCTTATTGGGAAAGGTTCGGCAATATGGGGTACTCTCAAAAAAGGGGCTGCTCTCATCAAGGATGGCTTATTCTAGATTTGTAAATAGGGATCCAAGGATCTCTTTTGGTCTGACTCTTGGGATGGTTATCCTCCCATCATTTCTTAGTTTCCAAATTTGTTGAACCTTTGTCAGAGATTCCTTGATGCTGGCTGGTCTCGGATGAGTGACTTCAAAGTTTACGTTACACAAGGACAGGTGGAGGTAACTCATTGGAAAGCTCCCAAAACTTGGCCTATTAATGGGATGCAAGAAGATAATGAGGAGCTATTGAGCATCCTTTCCAGGCATCATTGTAGTCCTCTTCAGGAGGAGGATGAGCTAGCTTGGTCTCCCAATCCCAAGGGAGCTTACAGAGTTTCATCTGGATATCAGGCTTTACTTCTTCAGAGATTGGGTGGGGGGAAGTGCATTGGTGGAGACAGGTCTGGAATAAATTCACCTGGCTTGGAACAGGTGCTTGACCTGGGACAATCTCTGGAAGAGAGGTTTCCAAGGCCCTTCAGTATGTGTTATGTGCGGAGCGGTTGAGGAGGATTCAACACACCTTTTTTTGTGTTGCCCCTTTGCCTTGCAACTCTAGCATTATTGGTGGGATGTTTGGTAGCGCCCATGTTTTCATGCTCAATCTATGGTTGATTTCTGGAATGGAATGGGAGAACCCCCCTCAAGGATGCCCTTCTTGCAGGACATATGGCTGGGTAGCCCCATGTTTTTGTTCCGACAAATCTGGCTTGAGAGAAATAGGCAAATTTTTTGGGGGGTGAGGGTCATGGTGTAGCAAGTATGGTAGAAAGTGGTGGGGATGATCCAAGAAACCATCCAAGCAAAGAGCGCGATTTGCCTTCCTTTGACCAAACAGGATGCTCAGGTGGTGGTGCAACTTGGATTCTAGCAGTTAATTGGTAAGTCAGCGTGTGTCAGGAGGAGCAAGCAGGTCAAGGAGTAGATTCTCAAGGCTGGTCAGTGGCAATGCCCCCCTAGTGGGATTCTCAAGATTAATATAGATGGTTCCTCCAGAGGTAATATGGGACTTGCGGGTACTGGAGGGATAGGAAGGGATTATGAGGGTACGATGATTTTTCTCATTGCGATTCCTGAGGGGCTACAAACTATTAACATGATGGAAGGCCAGGCCATTCTTTATGCCCTTGAGAAGGCCTAGGGGTTAGGTTGGCATAGGATTATCTACGAATCAGACTCTCAAGTCTTGATTAACCTACTCATTAAGAGGAAAGTGGTGAACGTCAACTAGCAACTATCTCTGATTGTGCAACAGAATTTGTGGATTTGCTCGCTTATGGATAGCATTACTTTTGCTCACATTCCATGTGAATGGAACAGGGCAGCAGATTTTTTGGCTAAATGGGCGTCAGACCATTTGGATGGTGGAAACATTGAGGATTGGGGGTCTCTCTCCCCGACGTTTTGTTCTAATTTGGAAAGAATTCTGGAGGCTGATAGGGAGGTTCATAATATTGTCTAGTTGGGCGTGTGCCTAGTTTTTTAATTTTTGTTGCTTTCTTCTGGGGGTTTTTGCCCTCTATTCTTCTTGCAATGCCTTTCTTTACTTATTAATATTATTTTTACCCCTTTTTAAAAAAAAAAATAGTAGTCCACCCATCTTTCTTTTCAACCATCTTTTGCTTTTTAGGTGGTTCTTTCTTGACAAACAACTTTAAGTAGACCATGAGGGAATAATCATGAATCCTATGGTCAGGTGATTGACATTGGAAACATGTGTTTAAAATTTTGATAAAGGTTTTTGTAAAAAAAAACATTCAATACTTATTTGAATATTGATAGACTCTTTCAAGTCTTTCTTCAAATGAACCTCGACACAGACACACTTGTTAAGATGTGGAATAAAACAAATCATTTCATTGCAAAGCACACGCCCTATGGGTTAGACAATTTTAGAAAGAAAAAACCACAAAGAGGACTAGGAGATAAGATAACTCGACCCAAATCATTATTTTGAGGGATGCCTGCTCAAATATACTAAAGCTTCAAAACCATGGAGACATTATCATAAGGGTATTCCGAAGGAACCAACACCTCGACTTGGTAAGAAGAGCTTGCACTTGTGATAGTTCCTTACTTGCGACTATTTTTTGAAGGGAAACAAGAAAAAACCCTTGTTGAGGTTGTAAACCCCTGTTATCTAGAATCCTAAGGGCTCCTAGTGGTGTTCAATCCACAAGTTAATGAATTTTTTAGGGGAATACAACCGACATAGTAAACAATAAGATAATTATTTGTATACTATTTAAAAACATTTTAATAGCATCCACTTGAAAAAATAAAAAGTTGAGGAGGATTTTCATAATCTATACCTTGGCATAAACTTTTGGGGCAATCTTTCAAGCTCATTTGGGTGCCATTATCCACAATGGTAGCAAAACTCATTGCAACTAGTTGGTTGATGGCCATTTATTGAGGTTTAATCCACCCAAAGGGCGTAGTTAGAGCCAAATTAAATTTGAGTTAGTCTTAAAAATACCACAAAAGTGGTATGATATGGAGATGGAAAAGACAATGAAATGTAAGGCAATCATACAAAAAACCCATTAGAGTAAGTTTTTTAGAAAGTACATATTCGATTTTGTTTGCTTTTATTTGTGTAATAAGATCTTTTTCTTTTGAGGATTTTTTTGATATTTTTTTATTGTCTTAGTTAAAAAGTTGTTTGTAAATTTTTAGTGGTGGTTTACTAAGATGTTTTCTAGATATAATCAAATAATATCCAAAAAAATAGCTCACACAAAAAAGAGGCAAGAAGAGGAGCACTAAAATGAGAAATAATATATTACAAATTATCCATTCAATGTTTAGTATCTGCATATGTAAAATATAAAGGACGAGAAAAAATATATATCAAAGTCATCCATTTGATTCTCTTTTCCTATTGGCCACATTAACGGTGGATTCTAATGATGGTGGCATTTGTGAGGTACATAAAAATTATATGCATACTTGGGCATGTGTAAACACTAGCTAGCCTTAGTGAAAAAGCTAACTACTTAAATTAGTTTAATTACACGCACAAAATTAATATTTTCACCAACACCCCCTTAAGTGCAAATTAGGGATGTCTATAACAAAAAAACAAGTCTTATAATACTAAAAAAATAGGTCTCAACAACAAGTCCTGATGAGGTACTTATATATAAATATCAATAAAATACAGTGTGTTGTGTGTGATGTTGAGTGTCTATATGGATACCAACCCATCTTGTCAGAATATATAGGCATTGATATGTTGTAATCACCAATTTAAATTACAAATTGATATTTTTTACGAGGCTCACTTAAAAGAAACATTACTCGTAATAAATTGGGTTGTAAGGACCTAAGAAAGTATTGCACACACATCCCCCCTCAATGTTGAATTGGAGGATGGCAATAACAAAGGATGTCTCTCATGAGATATGACAAAGTACCATAGAAGGTGATTCTATAGAATAGTGGCAAGCTTCACAAGACTGCAAGGTGGGATTATCCACACTTAGACGATGTTGTGTCAGACAGAAGTGAACATGTGGTGAAAAAATGATGATATTTGCACAAGTAGTACAAATTGACAACTTGAAACACTAAAATGTTATAGTACTTTTAAAACCATGAAAAATGGCTACTTGTGGGTAATTTTAAATCCTAATAGATGTTGGGGATGCCAGATGTTTCTCACAACATGGAGATGGTCATACTATCAAAGAAAGTGGCAACAATATAAAAGAGTGCACCAAAGAATGTCATCGAATTATGAGACATACTATAACACACATATGGGTTTTGGTAAACAAAGTGCATAATAAGATACCCATGTACATGCCATGAATCTAAACCCATTCTTATGTTAAAATAAAGAAAACACACATGCACACAAAGGTGCTTATTTATAGAAAATAAATCAAATATTTCATATAAAATGCAATGAGGCACATAAAAAGAGGCCTCATTTGTCTCAAGAGAAATAACATGAGTGGAAATGGAAGATTAAGCTAACCACTGATTACTCAAGATGGTGAAAAAACTCACAACAATCGAAAAAGGTCCTACATGAGTGGCCTAACATCCACAACTTCGAACACATATAAATCCACTGATGTTGGGCATGTCGAAGTCACAAGGAATGATCATCATATCAAAGGGTCAAAGAATACAAGGAATTGTGTACATGAGTGACCAAAAATCCACTACTTGTCTTGCTAGAAAAGTGCCATGTGAAAAGAGAAAAAAATTACTCAATAGGGTCTTGAAAATGAGCCCATATCAAGAACCCTTCACAAGGTGAGGAAAAATAGTGTATTTTCAAAGCCAATGGACTCCATGATTATGTAGAACGTGAAAAACATGCAGTTTAAAAAAATGCTTGAAAAATGGAGTCCATATATAAAAGATATGGCTCGCATAAGATTGCACGAGAAACAAAAATTTGTAAAATTTTAATGTGGGGGGAGACACAGGGGTGGTCTAACCTCTTGTCAGATTGGGCCTCACCCTTTATTATTTAACAATAAGATCAGAACATGAAAATTTCTCAATTAAATTTGTCAAATGTAATAAAAATGACTTAAGAAAAGTTCTATTAAAATGAAAATTACACCCTACAATTGTAACAAAGTACCTTATATAATTTTTAATTTTAATTTTTTTAAACACTTTATTAAAAGAGAGGGGCTCGACGCCTTTGAATCACCGTCTTGGAGGTCTTAACAAAAAATTTATTATCATTAAGCCATTCAACGACTCTTAACATATAAGTAGGCAAAAGCCTATTTGAATTTTAAAAATAATTAAGAATTCAATAAAACTTTAGAAATCGAACCTTGGTTATGGAGACTAACTTGGTGGGAGAAGTTTTATTTGATCCTAGTGAGATCATATCTTAATATAATACGAGAGTAAAAATCTCATGCTCATAAGTATATAAGTTGTATACTCGTGAATATGAAGAGAGGTGAGAAGATGCAAACTAAAATGAGAAATGATATATTACAAATTGTTTAATTAATGTTATATGTAAAATATAAAGGAGAAGAGAATATATAACAAAGTCATAATTTTACTTTTTTTTTCCTATTAATTACACCAAAAGTAAGCAGCAGCAGCTGGGCAATGGGCGAGAGCAGCAGCTCGCTGAGAAGCTAGGGCAGCCGTGCCCTAGCTTGGAACCGTCATTTTCTGTGAGCTGCGAAGGGGTCGTGAATCCAGACGCAAGAGGAGGAAGTGTGGGGAAACCGTGGGACATTTTAAATGGCTTCAAACATTAAAAACAGCAGAGCCTTGAGGAGGAAGGTAGCGTGGAGGGCGTTGCAATGGAGCAGGTAGAACAAAACAAACAAAGGGGGGAGAGAAGTTTCATGGATGTGGTAAGCAATGAATCTCAGAGACAGGCAGCCAGAATGAGGGAAGGGGCAACAACCAGTCAGCATACAGGGGCGCTTGGCATGGGATCGATTGGGGGTTCAAGAATCAATAAGGTAAATGGATACTTGGAACGCTGCAACGAAAGGCCAAAGTTGGTGATTCCTTTTGACATGATAGCAGAAGATGTGGAGTATTACTCCAGACACTCTTTGTACTGCAAATTTTTGGGGTTGAAAGTCTCTCTTCCGTTCTTGGAGAATTGGGCTCGTCGGGTATGGGAGCCGACAGGTGAGATGGAATTGGTATTGCTAGCAAACAGCTTTTTTATGGTTACTTTCAATTGTGTGGAGGATAGAAATAGGGTGTTTGAGGGAGGACCATACTTTTATAACCAGGCTGGCCTCTTCATGAAACCATGGCAAGCTAGTTTTAATCCCACAGAAGAGCTTCCTAACAGAGTTCCAGTGTGGGTCCGCTTGCCATGAATGCCGATTGAGTGCTGTCGAGAGGATGTTTTGCAAATGATTGCTTCGATAATAGGAAAATCGGTGGGAGCATCTTCTCAAACACTTGGCAAGTGAATTATGACCTATGCAAGAATTTGTGTAGAAATAGACTTGAACAAGCCGTTGCCTGATGCAGTTGAAATGTGTGTAGGGTCATATTCTTGGGTACAGCAATTAGATTATGAAACCTTGCCCTTTAGGTGCCGTCTATGTCACGAGTATGGCCATTTGGCTAGAAAATGCCCGAAGAACAAAGTAGAGGAGCAGTAATCATATCCTATGCCTCACTTGAGCAGGACAGTGGCAGAGGATAAAGGCAAGAAAGCTAGAAGTGGGGGAGGCAAGGATGCCGAAGGCTTCACACAGGTAAGAACCAGGGGTAGAAACAAGAGGACTTTCATGGAGCGACAAGGAGAGGATTCCTATAACAGATTTGAGCTATTAGAGGAATTAGGACAGCAGGAGGCTAATCCAAGACTAGTAATTGGCAAGGAACAGATGGAGGAGTTTGATTATGAGGCATATGTCATGACACTTCCTCCAGGGGAACCGACAGAAGTGCCCGTGCCAATAATCTTAGGTGGATAGGGGGACGGGATGAAGGCGACAGAAGAAATAGGGGAAAGGATTCAAAATGTTGAGGATGAAGGTAGGGCATCTCAGGTGGGGAAGGAAATGGTGGAAAAGCAAGGGAAAGCTCCTTCCTGGTTGGGGAATCTTTAAAAAGAAAGTAAGAAGGGAACTGCGGAAAAAAGTGTGAAGGTGGGAAGGAGAAAGGATATGGATAGAATTAAGATGATTGGAGAGAATTTAGTGGAATCAGGGTCAGTTAAGACCTTGGATGCACACTTTCTACCCCCTTCCAAATGATTGTGATATCATGGAACGTGAGGGGCCTGAATAGCGGTCCCAGAGAAAAAGCTATTCGTGAATTAGTTAGAAGTCAACATCCTGATATTCTTTTTCTTCAGGAGGCCAAAGTGTCAGTGGAGTACATGATGGATATTGCCCCGAGGATATGGGGATATGGGATGTGCCAATGCATTGGGGCCCAAGGGACAGCAGGTGAATTGGCGTGCTTCTGGAACCCAAGTAAGGTTAAACCGGTTGTTTGGATGGCATTCAAATCGACGTTATCCATGGTGGCCTTATGTATGGACTCAGGGGAGTATGTTCTTCTGTTGAATGTCTATGCCCCCAATGATATGCAAGGTAAGATTTTTGTGTGGAATAACATAAAGATGGTTCGTCAAGAGTTTCCATATCTACCATGGATCCTAGCTGGAGATTTTAACGCGATTATGGACCTCTGGGAAAAAATGGGGGGAAATACCAGATTGGAGCCATCTTATTTTCTTCTTAGGGACAAGATTTCAGAATTAAATTTGGTTGATATCAAATCGGGTAATGGTCGTTTCACCTGGAATAACAGAAGGCCGAGGAACAGCTACATAGTAGAACGTATAGACAGATTTTTGGCATCATGTTTTTGGGTGGGTGGTAGGTGGATGCTAAGCTTTGAGATTCTTGATTGGCGGAGCTCAGATCATTGGCCAATCAAATTGAACATCTCTTCGGCTATCAGGCCACAAAAACCGCCCTTTAAATTTTAGTTTATGTGGCTACGTGACCCGGACTTGTACGGCCTCATCACTGAATGGTGGAGGGAGGGACGGCTAGCGATTGGGACAGCTATGTATGTGTTTGCTAAACTCCTCCAATCAGTCAAGTACCAGCTTCAAAGGTGGAATAGGTACAACTTTGGGAACATCTTCCAGGAGAAGAAGAGGGCGCAAGAAGGGTTAAATGACATTACCAGATTGATAAGGGAGGAGGGCTTGACAGAGTCTTTGCTGAAAGAGGAAGAAAGGGCAGTCAAAACCTTGGAGGAGTGGGAAATGCGAGAAGAGATCTTTTGGAAATAGAAAGCCAAGATCGAGTGGCTGCAGGCAGGGGACAGAAACATTGCATTCTTCTTCAACTCGGTCAAAGCCAGGCGTCATGGCAATGTCATCAATTCTTTAGTCACGGAGAGAGGTGAGGTACTCTCTTCGACTTGAGAAATTTGTTATGAGGTTGAGCAGTATTTCAGCCCCTTCTTCTAGGAGGAGGGGCCGAAGGATGAGGCTACCGAGGATGCGATATTATCCTATATTCCTTCGATTGTGTCTCAGGACATGAAGGAAAAGTTGAGAAGATCGATAATGAAAGAAGAACTAAGGAAAGTTGTCTTTTTAATGAAGAAGGGGAAGGCACCAGGACCGGATGGATTTCTGATTGAGTTCTATCAGGATTTCTGGGAAATCATTAAGGGCGATTTACTGGTTGTGGTCCAGGAGTCCCAGACCAATAGACAGATGTTGAGGGCGTTGAATTCTACTTTCCTGGCTCTCATTCCAAAGGGGGAGGGGGTTGATCGCTTCAGCCAATTTCACCCCATATCCCTTTGTAATGTTATCTACAAAATTCTCTCGAAGCTGATTGCCGAAAGGTTAAAGAAGTGTTTGAAGGAGCTGATATCGGAGGAGCAAAGTGAGTTTGTGGAAGGCAGACAGATTTTGGATGGTATAGTGGTGGCTATGGAAGCGGTCCATTCGATGTCAAAATCCAAAGAAAAGGCAATGTTTATGAAGCTGGACATGTCGAAAGCTTATGACAGGGTTAGGTGGTCATTCTTGCAGAAGGTGATGGAGGCTTTTGGCTTCGATAAGGAGTGGATTGAGTGGGTCATGAGCTGTGTTACATTGACCTCATTCTCTGTGTTGGTCAACGGAGAACACTCCAATCTGTTTGGAGCTACTAGAGGATTGCGGCAAGGAGACCCTATATCCCCTTATTTGTTTCTTCTCCTGGCAGAGGGTTTAGGGAGAAGGATTAGAGAATGTATCAAAGGAGGGGAGATTCATGGCTGGAAATGGGGAGGGGGCCTTCCGGTTCTTTCGCACCTCCAATTTGTTGATGATGTGGCCATGGTGGGAGCGGCCACCATGAGAGAGGCCAATAATATCCGTCGGTGCCTGGATACTTATTTAGCGGCTTCAGGATAGGTTATCAATGAGGAGAAATCATCCAATTTCTTCTTCAATATGCCTGTGGCTATTCAAAGGAGAGTGGTTGATATTCTCTGGTTTTAGATTGGCAACCTTCCGGTTATGTATCTAGGAATTCCTGTCACTGCGGGGAGGCACTCTAGGGAGTTATGGCAGGGCATTTTGAATAAATTTAGAGTCAAGGTGAATCACTGGGCACATAGGTGGTTATCATTTACAAGGAGGGTTCAACTTATTCAGTCTGTGGTCCAGGGCCTTCCCCTTTATAGATGCATGTTACAGGTGGCGCCCGCTAGTTTTGTTAAGGATCTAGACTCTCTGGCAAGACAGTTCTTGTGGGCTGGAAATCTATCGAGAACGAAGTGGAGTCTCATCAGATGGGAGGTAGTGTGCAGCCCGAAGAGACTAGGAGGATTGGGTCTGAGACAATCTATGATGGCAAGTACCGCCCTGGCGGCCAAGTTATACTGGAGATGGTGCATTGAGCAAGATCAGGGCTGGGCTAAAGTTTTGATGCATAAGTATTTTCCAGAGAGTTCCCATAAGGATATTCCAAGATACAGTGTGTCAGGAAGTGGATCGGTGATTTGGGAAACTCTGAAGAAAGGGGCGAACCTGATTAAAAGAGGTTTATTTTGGATTTACAAAAGCGAGCTGGAGGCGCAGTTTTGGCACGACTCATGGGATGGGTTTCCACCTCTTGAGTCATAGTATCCGCATTTACAAATTCTGGCGCGGAGATTCTGTGAGGCCAGCTGGACCAACGTAAGTGATTTCAAAACTTTCGGGCATCAGAATCGGATTATGGAGGCGGGATGGAAAGGTTCGGAGGAATGGCCAATCAGGGACATGGAGGGGGAGTGTGCTGAACTGAAGAGGATCCTAGCTGGACGCACCTGTTGTGCCATTAGAGGAGTGGA
This sequence comes from Torreya grandis, assembly GCA_037957365.1. Taxonomy (NCBI): domain Eukaryota; kingdom Viridiplantae; phylum Streptophyta; class Pinopsida; order Cupressales; family Taxaceae; genus Torreya; species Torreya grandis. Next base: position 3,589,098 of record JARHVA010001132.1, read on the forward strand.
TGAGCTGGCCTGGTTTCCACATCCCAAAGGAAAATACTCTGTCTCGGCTGGGTACCAGGAACTTGTTGCACAAAATTTTAGGGAAGAGAGGGAGGTGACTTGGTGGAGACAGATGTGGAACAGCTTCTCGTGGCCGAAGTGCAATTGTTTTGTGTGGACACTGGCATGGAATTGTTGCTTAACATGGGATAACATCAGGAAAAGGGGCTATGAGGGGCCGTCCTGCTATGTTTTATGTGGCGCTCAGGAGGAGAGTTCGTCCCACATTTTCTTCAGCTACCAATTCACTAGCCGGCTGTGGCACGCGTGGTGGGGCGTGTGGGGAGGTGGATGTGTTCACGTCTCTTCCCTGGCAGAACTTTGGATGCAAATGGCTAAGGCGCCCCCTGCTGCGCGCTTTTTGAAGGACGTCTGGTTTGTTGGTCCCACCTTTTTGCTTTGGCAGGTTTGGCTGGAGACGAATAGGCGCATTTTTAATGCTGAGAAAATGGCGGTTAGTCAAGTGTTGGGCCGAATCATCAGGATGATTCAGGAGTCAGTGAAAGCCAAAAGTGAGGTGGCACTGCCGTTGGAAAAAAGGGATGATGTGCTGGTCGACAGACTGGGAATGACAAATTTTTTGCTAGGGGCCGCGTGTGTAAGGAGTGGAGGTATGCAGCAGAGGGTGCAAAGAGAGGGGAGGTGGATGCCTCCTCCAGGAGATTTTCTGAAAATCAATACGGACGGATCTTCTAGAGGTAACCCAGGTCCGGCGGTTATTGGAGGGATTGCGAGGGATGCTTCGAGTTCGATTATTTTTTTTATTTTCAACTCATAGGGGAGTTCAGACGGTTAACGGGATAGAGGGCCTAGCCATTTTATACACTTTACGGAGAGCTTACGAGCTTGGATGGCGTAAAGTGATATGTGAGGCCGATTTGTTAATCTTGATTAATATGATCCGGGATAGACAAATTACTGAGGTGAGTTGGCAGCTATCTTTGATTGTTCAACAGATTTTACAAATTAGTATGCACATGGAGTCGGTGATTTTTGCCCACATTCCGAGAGAGTGGAATAGGGCGGCTGACTGCTTGGCCAAGTGGGCTTCGGAAGGGATGGAGGAATGGACGGTGGAGGAGGGCGAGTTGTTGCCGATAGAGGTCAGAGTTAATGTGGAAAGAATCCTATATGAGGACAGGATTGGTTTGAAGGAATGATGGTGGTTTTGTGTTGGTGGTAGCTGTGTTTTTTGGCTGTTCGGGAGGTTGGTGTTATTTGCTTTGTAATCTGGTTTTTTATGATTTAATAAAGTTTTTACCCCTGTTTTTATTATTAAAAAAAAAATTACACCAAAAGTAGAATTTAATAATGGTAGCACATGTTAGATACGCATTAAATGCATATTTGAATATGTGCATAAATTAACTAACTTTATAATTAAGAGTGCACAATTAATAATCACACCAACTTATATTAACATTCTTTACATATTTATCAATGAGATGTAGATGAGTTGGTAAAGTGACTTGATTGCTACAAGCACCACCCAGTGTCGATTGTGACCGAACATTGATATTCTTGAACAGTATTTTAGGGTCTATCCAAAAAAATATATTATCTAGATATTTTAGTTAAAAAAAATTATAGATGAAAAATAAGATAGTTTGGTTTAAAAAATAATATTTTTCTGGGCATTTTGTGGCTTTATGAAAAAGAATATGAAAATTACACCCAAAAAAAAAATACAATTAGCATTTTCTCTAAACATCTGGTTTCTAATCTAAAATGCTTTGAAAATCATTCAAAATATTTTAATTGAAAACAAAACATGTAAACAATTATAACAATAAATAATAATATCAAATTGAATTTGCTAATTTATAGATATAGGTTTTGGTTTATTTTCTTTCTTTCTTTTTTTTTTTGTTTGTGTTATATTTCTTTCTTGGATGATTTTGAGAGGGTGGATGCCTTTTACTCAAGATTTTTAGTCAAAAGAACTTATTGATTTAGATGCATGTTTACTCAATATTGTAAATATGTTATACGTTTATTTCTGAAACATAGACAGAGATACCAACATTTTATATAATTCAGTGATTTTATATAATACTTCTGAACATATCAAAAAAATAAAAATAAAAAATTAGAGACAATTGCCATCTCCGGGAGACATGACAACAAACATTCCCCTGTGAAAAAAAAATTGGAAAAATTGTGTAAAATTTTTTATCAAAATTTTGAATTATTTAGAGGGACAATTCATCAAAAAGAAAACTTGAATCAAAAAATGTGATCTGAAACATTTTTTCAAAAACCTTTTTTCCTGTACATGGACTTCGAAAACATTAAATTTCAAAAGTTTCAATTGTCAATCAACATTTCTAAGCTAACACACCTAAATTAACTAATATCACATCATAAATTCTACAAAAGTAGTCGTTGGAAACCCTTTTAAAAAAAAATCTGTTAGGATTCTAGTTTCTTAATCTAATCAGTTTAGATCAGTAAGATCCAATCATCCATATGCTAAGCATCAATACAAATGCTGGATTCTTGTTTCTTAATTTAATCAATTTAGATCAATAAGATCCTTTCACCCATATGCTAAGTATCATGAATGTCAGTTGAGTCAATCATGTTGATCATGTCAATTAAGATGTTTGATAGCAGGTTTTGGCCCTCTAATTACACTGTGCCAACATTTCCCTCACTTTTGTTACTTATATATAAAAATGTCCTCCACTTTGGGAAACATAAATTCTTCCTTTATATGGAACAATATATCCATATGTGGCAGGGAGAATCAACAACTACATTTCATAAACAATTACATTTCATATGACAGAAAATATGTTCCATTTATATTTGGCATTAAGTTACATGTCTTCGACATTAAACTTGAGAAGGTCGATTATTCATACGCTTGAAACATGATGCTTATCTTTAATTTGAAAAAAATAGAAAACTATCTTCCAGACACAACTGACAATGTATAGGAATAACTCAGATTTCTAAAGTGAATCGTCCCATCTTGGTCCCTCACCTCCTCCACTGCTGCCCCTATACTCTCTGTACCACTCTCTATCGATGGCTCCTCATCAAGATTCAACAAGTCAACTATAATCATCTTTGTCTCAGGAGGATCCCCTACCTCAATCCTTCCCTCAAGCATATCTACAACCTTGTTCATGGCCGGCCTCAACCTTGACTTCTCCTGAATGCACCAAATAGCAACCTTAATCAACAATATCAGCTGCCTCTCATCAACACTCCCCACATCCAATCTCCTGTCAACAATCTCCATCAAATTTCCTTCCCTTGCCTTCTGCATAACAATTTTAGGAAAATAAGTCCAACTCCTAGGATTTCCACCTCCATTTCCCTGGCTCACATTTCTCCTCCCTCCAATCAATTCAAGCACCACCATCCCAAAGCCATAGACATCACTCTTCATAGTGATTCCTTGGCCCAAAAGCCACTCAGGGGCCATATACCCCCTAGTCCCCCTCATGGTGGTCATCACTCTACTCTGATCCCTACCCATCAACCTAGACAACCCAAAATCAGAAACCTTAGCCTCAAACACCCCATCCAACAATATATTCTCTGGCTTCACATCCAAATGCAAAATCCTAGCTCTGCAATCATGGTGCAAATATGACAAGGCCTTAGCAACACCCACAATAACTCTATACCTTTGGGCCCATCCAAACAGTTGGGTGGGTTCCCTCCTTTCAGTAAAAATCCATGAGGCCAAAGACCCATTGGGGACATATTCATAGACCAGGATTCTATTGGGACCATGAGCACAGAACCCAATTAGCCTAACCAGGTTGATATGATTCACATTAGCTATGGCTGCCACCTCTGCTTCAAATTCCTTTCTCCCCTGATCTGATCTATTAATCCTCTTCACAGCTATCTCTGTACCATCTGCAAAGACACCTTTGAATACAGAAGCAGATGCCCCCCTGCCCAATAAGACTCTGAAGTTATCTGTTGCAGATTCAAGCTCTGTGTAGGTGAATTTTTTGGGCATCCCTGCAATCTTGTAGAGGAAACTGTATTCATGCCTTAACTGCTGGCCTTCATTAGCTAAGTCCCTGCTTTTGTGAAACTCTTTCCTCTCTCGCCTGTATTTTATGCAGATCCAGAAGAGAATTATTGTTTGTGCAGTCCATGATACTGCTGCTATAATGAAAAAGATTTTACATAGGCCTAGAATGAACTTGAGAACTAAGACGAGGACTATGAGGAGGATTACAATGGCAGCCAGAGCTGCATTTACCCATTTGCTCCTCATCTGGCTTGGAAATTAATGCGATTTTGGTTTCTTGGGTGTGGTAAGGAGAGCAAATATTTCTGAGGTCAACAGCGACCTTGTCTTTTTTGTTTGGTTGTGTCTTTTGACCCTTTCATCCTGAGGTTTCCTCAACAAATTTGCTCGGTTATTGGTCCCTCCGCCATTGTTGTGGATGTTGACCTCCAACATACCTATGCTAGTGAAGACTCAAAGGAGTTGATCATGTCCAAAAATGCAAGAGTTATCATGTTTTTGTTTTTTTTTTCATAAAAGTATTTATATTAATTTAAAGAAAAAAATTAATGGTATAATGTTAATCATATAAAAAATTAGGTGGAGAGGTTATACTTTGAATATCAAGTTAAAAAGGTATTGGGAGAAATCAAAGTTCAAAATAAGTAGTGGTAGGTCTCCAAGTTGGAAGAGCTCCTCTCCTTACTTTCGATAGCCATCTCCTTAGAGAGGCTCTGACAGAGGTAGACACAGTGGTGGTGGTGGGAGGTGCAAGCCTTCTATAGGACAAGTTCTCGCTTTTGGAGTTACTCATCTCTCCTTCCCACCGAGATTCACAGATGCAAAATGACACTGAAACTAACTAGCGAGTTGAAAGTTGGGACCCCCTCCTTGTAGATGAAGATCCCCTAGCCTAGAATAGTTGGAGAGAGAAATCTCTGGACCCTCTGCGTTCGCCTCTTCCTCCAGTGATCATGTTTGTAGTTGCTTAGTGTGTTCCTTGATGTTTGTGTTATTTTATTATCTTTTTTTTTTTTATTGATGTGCACTTGAGTTGGTCAATATTTTTTTGATTGTATCTCTGTAGGCATTATATGGAATCATTGTATCTCTGTATGGACATTAAAAATAAACATATAGCAAATTTACAATGCGAAGTAAACATACATCTAAATCAATGAGCTCCTTTGGTACCCAATACATGACCCTGACCTTAACTACTTGACTCTCCATATCAGAAATTTAGAGGGATTTGTACCTTGGTGGATGGATATAAGCAACCATCATCCTCCCAGTTGAACTACAACCCTTTCAAATTATTTGGTCATTATTAATTGTACAACAATGTATTTATATTTGCTATTTAATATTAAAAGGGACAAAATTATCTACCATTTAAAAGAATAGAACTTGAGGTCGAGATCTGGTTTGGTTGTAGTTATGTCAATTGGGTGTGTCATGTTTTAGAGTCAATTTTTAAGTTTCAATTTTGAATGAATTAGATTTAACAGGGTTTGATAAGATTGTAAAAATATGTTGATTAGTCCAACTTGCAATATAAAAATGGTTTACTTTGAGTTTGACATAGATTTGACCTTAATAAGGTAGTTTTGACATTCATTTGAGTGGCATTTAAGATTTTTTCGGTTTGGAGAAGGACTTTTTTCGGTTTGGAAAAGGCGATTTTTTAGTAAAATTTTAAGTATAAATCATAAATAATTTTGGCATCCATTTGAATATCATTTGAAAACTTTTTTCAATTTAAAGAGAACAATTAAAATTTTATGATCTCTTAAATATATAGTGAAATTTTTGTCAACCTTAAATTTAACAAGTCTTAAAATATTTTTGACATCCATTTATTTCTAATACAAAGTTTTTATTTTTTCTAAAAAAACATAACAAATATTATAATCTACAAATTCAAGATAAATGTCTTTTTATTTATTTAAAAAAATATATATATACATTTAAGATAAACTTAACTATATTTAAAAAGACTAAATTATATACCATCCCATAGTTAAAAGGTGTAAATTTACGTCGAGTCCCCAACCTTTGTTCCATCCCACTTGGCGCTTCCCATCGCATGCATATTGACTATTAAGGCATAAATACATAACAAGAAGATATAAAATTCGACAACCTAATATTAGAGAGGACAAAATTATGTACCATCGAATATATATATTTAATATGCCAAGGGGATTAAAAATAGAAATTTGACTATTAAAGTTCAAATATTTAATAAGCTCATGAAATGACAAATTTTATGAAGATAACGTATTTTTTGGGGGGTTATCAATTAAGTAGATGCTATAATGTGATTTGATGTAAGAAAAGAAAAAAAAGATAGAAAGATAATATTGATGGAAGTATATGAATAAGTTCCAACATTTAAGGAGTTTATATTTGTTTATTATAAGATTTTTCAATGAATCTAGTTTTAGGTCAAATTTAAATAAATGTAATAAAGTATCAAAATAAATAAATTATGAATAAATCTCATACTATAAGTTTATAACATAAAAAGTACAATAAATTGTAGTAAATCATATTCATGTATAACGATGGGCTAATAAAGTTGACAGGGATATCATGTGACATAACACGTCTACTACAAAATCTTTCTTATTTAATATTGTCTATTTCCTTTCAACTAAAAATAATAATATTTTTTCCATATGTAGCAATACATAAACCTGATAGAAAGGATTTCTTCTACATAACCATATTTAAAATTCATGTTAAAAAATTGTTTCTATATATTGGTTGCATGTGTATCAGATCTAACACAACGATCTCCTAAATAAATTCTTAAGGTTAACCATGCGATTGTGCAATCTCCGTACATGTATGGATAGCAATCTTTTGTCTCAGATGTTCTTAGAATATCAAAAAAAAAAAAATGGTTAGTTTTAAAAATTCATTTTTAATGCCTTCATGTTCTGTGTTAATAAATTTCAACCTTCTTAAGTTCATTACAAAATCAATGTCCTAAATTATTTTTTTAATTATATGGAAGTAGAAAGTTAAATCGAATTTCAGAAGAAACTTTAACAAAAATGATATCTATTAAATTTAAATCATTAATACTATTTAGAGAAAACATTGGTCTCTTTCTATCTAATTTCTTCAAGTATATTTTTTGTAGAACATGAATAAGAAAAGAAAATATCTTGGATACTTTGGTAATTGAAATTCCTTGAAGGTAATAGCAATAAAAATCTAAAGAAAGTCTTGTTATATCCTTTGTATATTTAAATAATAATAATAATAATCACGAGCTTCTCTAACTAAAGTTTTTTAGTCCTTGCACAACTTCACTAGCCCCGAATGACACTTGGTTATTTAAGCCATTGATTTCTAGCAACCAAATTCCTAGGAACCTTTTGTCAATAAATTATCAATAGCTAAACTACCACATTTAAGAGAGCACTTCTTATTATAAGCTAAGTATATCAACCAATGCTTTTCAAGGCCTTTTTCCACTTCTTGAAGGGCCAAATCCATCTCCGAAAATGTTTGTGCAAAGTCTCCCAATAACGTGTGTGTACATTCCAAATGTTTTGCTGGTGAAATGATGTAACTCTCTATCTTGTAATCTTGGATATGCTTCTAAATGGTGACTTCAACTTTAATAGTATCCAACATCTTAACCACCTTGCCCTTGAATATTTATGGGGCTATTCACTTTCCCTTTTTTCCCTACAAACTATGGATCATAAACAAAAAAGTAACTCCCGAGTTTTAGTTGCACATTACTCAAGTGTCTAGTTCATTTCTTATTCTTATTCCATCCAAGGCCTCTGAACAATGAGTGGCATAGTTGAAACCATAACTGATTAAAATTTTGTGAAGTTAATAAAAGTGCTATTGCGTTGGGTTGCATCAATAACTTCGATCATTTTCCTAACTGCCAACAATTTATTCTTTATTTCCAATATTTTATGTATTAACTTAAAATGGGATAAATAATCTTTTAAGTTTAGAAAAAATGATAAAAATTCAACCAGGGTAAGCACTGTGTCAGATAATATTTTTCACATAGCCCTTTTCACAATAATTAAGTCTTTAGGGCTTCCCTTAATCTATCCCAACTCTTCTTTTAAATCAATTTTTTTTTCTTGTACTACTCATTGCCCTCTGCCACTTTTTCAATAGCCACATCATTAAACTTTTTAATCATGAAGAGGGGAGAGGGTGGTCAATCCGTAAAAACCTAGGTCTATGTAGTTATAATTACTTCATTCCCTCTCTTTCATTTACTCCTTGTGACTGAATTTATTTTTTTGTTCTCATATTTGATTTCTATTTCATGTTCCTCAATAATAACCATGTCTATGTTCTCCTTTATCAAATTCAAACTTTTGTCTTAAAGTTTGGTAATAAGGCTTGGGAAGACCTTCCTCACCAGTTTGAAGATAAATTGGACTTCCAATCATATTTCCAGAAACATTGGTTGATGGAATTGGTTCTGACAAAAAATTAGATGAAGTAGGGGAACATTATGATTTGTAGTATCAAAAGAATGAGATGGTACATAAGAATATAAATCAATCGAATTATAACATGAAACAATGTTGACATAACTTTATTAGAACTAAGAAGGGTAGTATTAAACATGTCAAGGGATACAACTTCATCAAAATTTTCATTTTTTTCCAAACCTTATGATGGAATTCAATTCAATACATTGACCGATGGGAAGGCATTAACAATTGACATAGACAATTTAGACATTTGATGGGAAATAAGGGACACATAATTTATCTTTGAAGCACTCTATCATTCCAACAACTTTAGTTATTGGAATAACTTGAGCTCCTTTTAACTCTAATTTTTTTTGCTTCCCTCAAATATTTTAATTAACTTGCTTTTCCAACCCCAACCAACCTGACTATGGCTTCCTTACTATTAGACATGTCCATAAAAACATCATGCTCTTGATGGGGTTGGTGCCTTCATTTAATAGCTGGGTGCCTACATTTAATAGTTGCCTCGTGTATGATTGGATCAAACTAAGTTTCAATGCTTTTAAGTGCATCCCAAGGCCAATAATTCATTTTTTTGAAATCATAGGAAGTCAATTCATCCCCTATGATTTTCTATATGATAAAATTATAGAAAGTGTATTCTCTTAAAGACATGGGCAATTTTGTTTCCAACTAGTATAAAATTTAATTTAAAATTAGGTTGTTTAGCACACACATGGGAAATATATGGGGTGTTGGAGGGCTCTTGATATTCTCAACATCATTATGTACTGAAAATAAAACTAGTTTTCATACCTATAAATAGTTTATCTCATGGCTATGGAAATTCTAGGGCACTTAGTGTCATGGATAGCTTCATGAACAAAGGGGAGGAATTCATTGTAAATTATGGGATATTATTTCTAATGGAAATGCTTATATAGAATTGTACAAGTAACACATGAACTTCATTATTCTCCAAGGGAGACTAGGGGTTGAACAAACATTTTATAAATGATAATGTATAATAGAGACAATTGATCAAATATGACACCATGTAGAAATTCTTGCCTTATTTACATTCTCTAGATGATTTAATGAGATACAAAAAAATTAACTCACCTTAATTTGTGGGATTCCCTTCCGTAAGTAGATTATGGACTAGAGGCACCCAAGTGACATCGACATGGTTTGTTCGATCTTTCCCAAATAATATGTTACGTAAGACCATAACCTCCTTAAAAAATATATTGAATAGCCTCACATGATAAGACACATATTTTTTGTTCCTCTAAAAACTAGGATTTTTGTTCCATTTCTTCATAACTTCATAATTATGATGCCTATTTTCTAGTTTTCAATCCATTATTTTGAATAAATTAATAGATATTAGGGCAACTGTAACATTTGCCTTATGAAAAATCCAGTAGTATTTGTGATCAAAAATTTGGAGTCCGTAGATTTGAAATCACAAGTCCGTAGATTTGGAATTACTAGTCCGTAGATTTGGAATTGCAAGTCCATAGAAATCCCACATGAAGAGGGATAAGTGTTTGGTAATATCATGCCCCAACCACATGGGATAAACTAGCCACTTTATCGAGCCACATAGCTCGTGATCCATCTGCCACATCCTAGAATATGATGAACGTGAGAATAGACATGCCAAGTCAAAGCTCAAAATTTGGTTCTGTTAATGGTTCCAATTCAGAGTTTCAATGGTGGCACACTGTAGAGCTCTTTGAGAGATTTTTGATGCATTTTTTGAAATGTAAATCCAAGTTCAGGAGCTCCTATTATGGCCATTTGAAGATTGGTCCAAAAATGTCTCTTGCAACATGTGGCATGTGTTTCGAGGTTGTTTCGACATTTGGACCTATCAGAGGTCGACACTTGGCAAAATGAAAGGGTTGCAAAAAAATGGTTCAATGACATGCCACATCATCAACATGCCACGTCGAGTCAAGCGTGAGATAAGCTCATTGAGCAAGGTGGCGAGTTCAAAGGAAAGACCAAGTCCAATGGCACATGTTTGGCACATCTACCACTGTGCATGCTAAGCTAGGTGCCTTGAGCTCACCAAAGGGGGCGTTGACAGATTCAAGGAGGCCACCAACCTATTTTAAGCATGCAATGCTGTTATTCCCAGTAAATGTGGGATCAAACAAGAGACAAATGCGCCCAAGGAGGAGGAAAACAATTTCCAAAGCACCAAAAATGGAGGGAGAAAATTTCAAACTCATGCTAAGTGCCTAAAAGGAAGGGCCAACGATTTGAACCCTTGACCTGCTGCCCAAAAGGGATAAGCCTTGACCGCTTGTGTTGTGGGGGTCGAAGTGCTATATAAGGCACAAATTTCTATTTGAAGTAATCAAATTATAGACTGTGTTTTTATTTTTAAGAGGCCGAGACTTTGTAAAAGCTTTGGGAAAGCTTATGTAATGGATTTTTATCCATTTTATGGCCATAATACACAATATTAATACTCTATTTCACCAATTTGCATATTGGAGGAGTATATTTCAGCCCATAGAGGAGATTTTTAGGACTTTTGAAGCAACTTTGCAGGTGTGAAGACTCACAAAATTCAAAGGTGCCGAGCTTGATTTCAGTCACGGTGAAGGTGAATTTTTGCATTGAGATATCAGCTTGCAGGAAAGTTGTTTATTGTTTCTAGGTATTTAAAGTGCCCTTAATGGAAACAGTCCACTCCTTTGGAGAACCCAGAGATGTAGGCATCAATTATTGAGCCAAACTCCGTTATCATGTTTCGTGTTTTGGTAATTGTCATTTGATGCATGATTTTTGTTTCAATTTGTTGATTTGGTTTAATTAGTAAATGAACTCATGCAAGTAATCTACAATTTGACAATTATAACACAACGTTATTAAAAAACCAGTTTTAATTGGTAAATGGAAGTAACAAGTCTTTAGACAATTCCATTCCAACTCAACAACTAAGACCGTTTTATGCCAAAAAATTTGCAAGTTCTTTTGATTTTTTTGAGAATTTGTTAAGTTTTGAGAATTTCAGTATTCGTACTTAAAACTTCACTTTGAGTTTATCAATGTAGTTTACGGATCAATTTGAAATAATCCTCCTTTTTGGACAATAAATATTTTTGTCATCCATGACATCACAACAATAATCATTTCCATATAAAGAAAGACTTTACATTTCACAACCACTCTATGCAAAAAGTTGGTCATGATCTTCCATGTTTATTTTTCTTCTTCATCTGGATCCACAATATTTTTGCAATTCTTGAATAAATAACACAAGTCATTGAAGCTTCCTCTTCTACACATATCAGACACAAAAATAATATCCATATCTCTCTTCTTGACTCTGAAGCAGCTTTACTTTTTGCCATTATCAAACTAGAAGCTTAACTAAACAACACAATATAGGTGTTTTTTTCTCAAATTTTATTCGCTCATTGGTATTGTATTTTTTCTTGGCTCACAATGATTTCACAAAGTAAGACAAGGACTCTGCTTTTGACACTCATTTAATTTTTCCCACCTTTACAAAATTTGAAACAATTATCTCATTTATTTTCTAGTTTGATCATCTTATATTTACCTCGAGCAATAAAATCAATCAATCAAAATATTAAACAACTTGTTAAAATCAATGGGAGGAAATTAAAAAAGGCATTGCATATTGATTTGGCATTGAATACACATGGTTCACACACTGTTTCACTAAGAGAAATGATAATGGAAAAAATTATATATGATGGCCCTATCATGTTTTGGGTGAACACGATGAGGACACATGTCTATCATTTGGTAGGGGATTGAGGCTCTATTATTTAGGTATGATGTTGTAAACTCATAAAGTATAAATAAAGAAACAAAAAGCAACTAGGTGGCATGTACCTATTTTATAGAGGAATACTAAAACACTTTATGTGATGTCCTTGAACATAAATGAACATCAGGGATTTAGGACATGAAAACAATTAAAACATTTAGTATCAAATTTTGAAACAATTATACCATGACTTTTCAAACTTTAAATATCTCTTATTTCATGTTTGTAAGATAATCAATCAATCAAAACATTAAATGCATAATCATACATTGGCAAGTAGAAATTAATAAAAGATGGAAGAAATTAATTTGACATCAAATAAACATGATGTTGTAAGACAAAAAATCAATAGAAGTATTAAATGACTATTCATAAATCACTGGGAGGGAAACAAAAGGTGGTGCATAATAATTCAGTATTTAATAAACTTGGTGCATGTACAATTTCATGGAGAGGAATGATAGTATAAAAATTGATACATAATGATTCTCTTCGATTTGGAGTGAAGGTGATAGGGACACATTTTATCATTGGGTAGAAAATTGAGGCTCTATTGTTCAATTAAAATGTTGTGAACATGTATGGGAAAAAGAATGAACTAGGAAGCAATGAGATCACTTCCTATTTTATAGAGGAAAATGAGTGTATTGCTCGTGATGTGCCTGAACAAAGGTGAACTTGCATTGCAAAGACATGAAAAAAATAATCAAATGAATATTAAATTTTGAAATAGTTATGTCATGGATTTTTCACTTTTAGCATCTTTTATTTTGGTTAAAAAAATAATCAATCAATAAAAATTATTAAATGACTAGCCATAAATGAACAAGAGATGAAAAAAAACCACAAATTAATTGTGCATTGAATACACATGGTGCAAGCATGGTTTCCTAAAGATAAATTAGAGTATCAAAATTGATATGTGATGACCCTATCAAGTTTTGTGTGAACATAATAGGGGCACACATCTCTTACTTGTTTAGCGTTTGAAGCTTTATTGTTTGGTTCTAAACATACGAAATCATATCAAGGAAAGAAAAAGACTAAAATAAATAGGGGGGTTCTTCTAGTTTCAAAAAATAAAATGGAGACAAAGATAAACCAAAACTTTGCTTTCAATTTTAATTTAATTTTTGTCATATTCAAAATTTTGAAATTTAGTTATCTCATGTCTTTTATGTCACCTATATAAAACAAGAAATTAATCAAAATATTAAATGAATCACCATTAATCACCAAGATGAAATTTAAAAAAATAAGGTCGTGTATATTAATTTTTAATTGAATACAAGTGAGACATGCAAGATTTCCTGGAGAAGAATGTTGGTGGCATACTTTATATCTGTTGGTCATCTTGTTTCATGGGTGCATGGGATGGGGACATGCGATTATCACCTAGCAAGTGCTTGAGACTCTAATGTTTACTTAAGACATTATGAAAGCATAAGGGTGATTAATTAGATTATAGTCTAAATATAATAGTAGGAAGTGGTTAAGATTATATATTTATAGAATATATATATTAATGCACCTAAAATTTGGTTTCAGTAAAGAGTATAATCAAAATATCAAACAAGTAGTCATAAATCAACATGAAGAAACCAGAAAATAGTATGGCATAAATTAATTCAGAATTAAATACACATGCCACCATAAGACAACAAATAAATCAAAACATTAAATCACTTCATATAAATCATTGAGAGGAAATATAAAAAGAGACTGTGCATATTAATTTGGCATTGAATATAGCTGAGGCATACATGATTCCTGGAGAAGAATGCTAGTAGAAAACTTGATATCTAATGGTCTCACATCTCAATTTCATAGGATAGGACACACAACTATCAACCAGGGGGCACCTAAGATTCTATTGTTTGCTTAAGACATTATGAAATCATAAGAGTGATCACTTAGATTATAGTCTGAATATAATAGTAGAAAGTGGCTAAGATTATATATTTATAAAATATAGATATTAATGCACCAAAACTTTGGTGTGAATAAATAAAATTTACAATAAATCTATTCCATTTATTAAAAAAAAAGATAAGTTAAGAGAGATGTCGTGGACTTAAGATCCACATGATAATATCAAGAATATTAATAGAATACAACTATATGTTAATAATAAAATATAAGGATTCAACTTAAATGAGTATTTTAAATATGATGGCTTATAGGTAAGATTTTATATAAATTATCTACGGTTCTAAATGTTTCCAGCCCAATGGTAGGAACCATGTTAGTGTTTGAACAACTTACAAAAAATTATCTAAAGAAATCCCAAACCCTAAGTTCATAATCATAATGTCTCATGAGCTTAGCATCATATATCCTAATGTTAAGCTATCTATATTAATCCAATAAAATTGATTGTATATGAATTTCCATGCTCATTTAGCCTTAGTTTAAATTTAAAGCATGGTACTTTCCAAGCCCATGGGTACAAAGAGCTAATTTCAAAGAATATCATGACATGCATAATACATATTTTTATTTTTCTTATTTCACCTTTTTTAATGTTTATTTGTGATCTAAAACACACATGGATCACATTTTATGTGTGTGTGTGTGTTTGTGTGTTCATTTAATATACATAACCCCCATGGATTGAAATAAGCAATCTAATACATAAAATGAAAATTGAATACAAAACTAGAAAACACAAATACTAATTGTAGACACTTTATTTCTTCCACTTCCATATCATCAATGATTGTAGAAATAATTTCCCACTTCAACAAGTGATTCAAGCCTAAATATTTTGATCATCCAATATTTCAAAGATAGCTACTAATTTCATCCTAAATCATGACAATACATCCTTAATTTAGAAACTGCACTGCATCATATCATCAAAATTAATGAAAACATTTTGAATCAATTGGTTGCTTTATTAATGTCACCCTGGTTCAATTAAATTAAATGATCAATCAAGAGGGAACATTAAAAAAGTTACCACATCATTCCTAATCACATTTAATTAAAAATTTGACTTTGATTACCTAATTAATATCTCCCTAATTGGAAAACCCATAGAATTTGGAAAATCCCTATTATCATACATCAAAAATCCTAATTTCCCACATCATCCATCCACTTGGCAATCAAAAAATACTAAACGTGCACCCTTTTCCAATGCAAATTTAACTCAAAAGGGAAGGTGTGAAATCAAGGTTAAAAAAAAATCCCTACATAAATCACACTAAATACCAAAGAAAGGACTTGTATTACACATTCCATGTCATAGCATTAAATTCACATCTTCCATTGTAGGACTGATTCTCCACCCTTGATCTCCATTTAAGATCAATGATCATAATTGATCTTGAATATCTATAAATGGAAGGGTTACCTTCCATTCTACATAAGCTTTAAAGTGACAACAAAGTGATGATAAATCTTCATACAAATATTCAATCATCATCACAGTTTTTCATCTAAAACATCAATTATACAAGGGAAGGTGCCACTTAATTGCCCATGTGCTTGTGTATGCATTTGAAACCACATCCTTTGAGAAAAATCCAAACCAAGGAAGGAGCTTATTCATATTGGTAAGGTACAAAGTATAAACTTTGATTACTCCCTTTCTTAAGATAGCTTATCTGAGGTTTATTAGTTGTGACATTTGTATAATAGCTTGCACGTGCTTTTGTTTTTGTATTAGATTTACTAACAAATTTCCTTTTGATATATATATATATATATATATATATATATATATATATATATATATATATATATATATATATATATATATATATATATATATATATATATATATATATATATATATATGACATTCTCGATGGGACTCACAACAAACATTGATATTCCTTAATCCTCTTTCTAGCCCATAGTTCAATACCAATCCTAGCCAAAATTCCCCACATTTTCTTGAAAATATTCCAATCTTTATTCCCAAACTCATGTGAAAAATATCTATGTAACGATAGAAATGTATGCAAAAGTGGTGGAAACATTTTGCATAATGGCATAAACATAAACAATCTATTTTCTAGGTTCAATGGAAATGTGCTATAGATCATTTAAATCACTATATTCTTTGACTGAAACATGGTGTACTTTGGCAGAATCATTTTTGTTTTATGGTTGTCTTTTTTGTAGGTTCAGTGGAAATGTGATATAGTTTGGTGGAAACTAAGTTTCACAGAAACACGGTGTAATTTATAATCATAATTTTTATTTTCTAACTATGTATTTTATAGTTTCATTGGAAATGTGATGTAGTTCAGCAGAAACATGATATAGTTCGACAGAAAAATTATGCTTCGATGGAAACATGTTTAACATTAGTAGAAATGTCATTTCTATTTTTTATCTTTTATTGTTATTGTATTGGTATAAACATGTTTGTGTTTATCAGAAAAATTATTAGTAGTAGCGAATAGTTCAATGATTATCAAAAATGTGGTTTCTATTTTATGTTTTATGTGTTTTTATAGATCAGTGGAATTGCCTTACATATTAGCAAAATTGTCCTACATATTGGCAGAATCATTAACAATCTAAGAACTAACACATTTACATGTTTTATACACTTTTCAAAGGCCAAATATAAGACTACTAATATATTTACTTATAGTTTCTCTCTCATTAAAGATAAAACCAAACAAACACAAACATTTATAATATCTGATTTTGGTGCTATAAAACAAACACACACTTAAAATTTGGTGTTTTAGAATGAATAATTTGCTTGCTTTATTTGATTGTGTGTCTTTGTGTGTGATAACATAAGTGTGTATGCTCTCCCCTTGCCCATTTTTAAGATAATGGGTAATAAAAACCATTTTGGTTATCTTCCCCATCCAAAAATGTAAGGTACTTATGATATCCTCATGCCCTTTGTGGGATCCTGAGGATTAAAAATAGATGAACTTCCATTTTTTGTCTATATGACTTGGACCTTGATCACCAAGTACAAGTCATTAGGATGCAAAAATTATGATTTCATCCCCCAACATATAGACCAACCCTATGTTCTGATAGGTATATAAGTTGGGAAGGAGTTGTCATTATTGGCTAAATGGTTACATGTTTTAAGCATGTCATGAAGTGAGGAACTTTACTCCAAATACATATGGCATAGAAAATTGTTAGGGAATCCAAGAACAACACACCTTGTTCTGATCCCACTTGTTAGGATCTTGCTCCTCAGAAAGAGCACAATATGATTACCAAATATAAGCAATTAAACATGCAGAAATAACCAGAAGCACAAGTAACTAGAATTCACAAATAGCACAGAATATGAGAGACAATACACTATCTTGTATTAATACTTGTACAGAAAATAATACAATAAAGAGCCGCCACACTCTTCCACCTTACAGAGGCTTCCCACACCTCAAGTGTACAGTAATTCTTCTTCAAAACACTCTCCTACCAAAAATGGTCCCAACACACAACTCACACACAGAATTGGTGTTCACCTCTCCAACCAGTCAATAATAACCCTGCCAATACACCAAGCACTCTAAAGTACTTCAAGTTGATCTCCCATGAACCTGCAACTTGCAATTCAATAGACCATACTTACACATGTAGATCTCCTATGAGCTTGCAACAACCTGCAACTCAATGATCTTACAATGGAAGGATCTTCCTTGCCTTCCTTTCTAGCTCATAATTACAATACATGCCAATGGGTCTATAAATAGATCCTAGACTTAAACAATAACTTAGACTCTTAATTTAGAATAATTATCCACGCAGCTCAAGACTCAAAGTAGCCTTTACATGCAAACACTCAGTTCAACTAACTAATTGTTCATGCAACAAACAGTTTTGGAACACACAGGCGACCGACGTCGGTCCCTGTCTAATTGGTGCTGACCGACGTCGGCTGACTCCCTGCTGATGCCAGTTGCCTTCTGCTTCATCTTGACCGACGTTGGTCATGCTACCAATGTCAGTTCTTCTAGAACTTCAGCAACCTTTCTTTTCTTCGTCTACATAGTTGAAGCTTTTAGCTCCACAACCTAACAATCTCCCACATGGAGATAAATAGCTGCAACTGTACCTGTACCTATACACCGTCTAGTTTGTTCCCTTAGATCTGTATCCCTCTTCAAGATCACTCTTGAAGACCAACCACCACAAATCCTGTAGTGCAACACCTGTCATCCAAATCACCTGCCACATCCGCATCTACAAACCATGTAGAAAATAACTTGAACCTACATAGCATGTGCACTTGCTGTTGGTCCCTCTAAGAATCCACTAAACTGCCCTTCAATGCTTCTTTCCCAGATTGGCTCCAAACTTGTGACAACTCCCACTGCTTGGGAAAACTCAGGTCTAGTACATACCATGCACTTAACCTCATTATGTGAATCAAGACACTGTTCTGTGAACTATCCAACCATCGGCATGCTAACCGGTCTCACACAATCATCCTGAAACAAAATCAACCTGTGACCTTCCATGTCCCTAGAACACACTCATGCCAAAGAATCTTTCTGCTCCTAGATTCCTCATGACACACCTCTAAACTAGCTTTACCTTTAGTTCAACAACTCCCTGTATATGTAACCCTGCAACAAGCACATCATACAGTAATACGATAATGTAGCTAATATTATCTAATCTGGTAAAGAGAAACATAATGATCAAACCTCCATTGTCCTGCAGCTTACTCAAGACCATATACCCTGGCCTTCTGTCTCACGTATCTATTTCCGCTCTTCTTCATCTTGAACATCCATTCATCTCTCAGTGCTTACTTTCAACTGGAAACTCCACCCAAAACTCCCGTTTGGTTCTCCTCTAAGGAATCACATCCTCCATCCATGCCAAGCTCCCACTGTTTCCTGGATCTACCTGTTCAGCTTCTTTAACAACTTCCTGGTTCTTTACCATAAGTGAGAAACAAGTAGTGTAAAGAAGGGAAATGACAAATTTGAGGCTTACCTAACCTTTAAGTCCTCCATATGGGTGCTTGAGACTCCTTGACAGCTTGTTATCCACCCAAAATTTGTCTCAGTGACCGATGCCAGTCACATCTCAGTCTGCACCTGACCGATGTCGGTTCCCTACGACTGCCTCATCGCCAACGTCGGTTCCCCATTGCTGACACTAGTATTTATCTATCCTTGAGTCACTAATGTCAGGCTTCACATAGCTGACATCGGTCCCTGTCTGGACACCGACGCTAGTTTTCTAGCCGACGTCAGTCTTTGTGTTTTTCTTGTGAGAACTGACTTCTACCCGCGAGCTCCTTTTAGATCAAACCCTTGTCTAAATCACCCTTGCTCTGCTCAGAATTTTTCTGCCCCTTTTGCTGAACTCTATCCGTCACCTTCTCCTTGAAAACCAAGGCTTTCCTATTCTTGTCACTAACATTGGATTCCTCAAGAAATGTCACCTTCTTCTGTATACAAAAATCATGATCCATGCTCTTCACATCCGAAAGCATACCCTTTGACTCAAGAACATGCATCTCCTTCTTATTCATGTGACCAAGCCTATTAAGCCACATCTTCAAATCTACAGCTGAAGTAGATAACCTAGAAAGAGAATTAGTAATACAAGTAGATAGATAAAGCGTACCTACTTTCTTACCTCTTGCTACAACAAGTGCACCCTTGGTAACCTTCCAAGAGTCCGCTGTGAGAGTTACTGTGCAACCCTCATCACCCAAACTTCTTACAAAAATCAAATTTTGCTCCAGAACTGGGACATGCATGACCTCCTTCAACACCCATGTGTTACCTGTCTACAATTTCAGCTTCACTTTCCCTTTGCCAACCATCTGACAAGGCTTACCATCCCCTACACAAATTTCTCCAAAGTCTCCTTGGACATACTCACGAAAAAATTCTCTATTTGGGGATGCATGAAAAGAGGCACCCAAATCTAAAACCCAAGATTCTACTTTATCCAAAGAACATACCAGAGCATCATGTGCAATGAACTCTGCAACATCTACTTCTTCTTCATGTCTTTCATGCTGATCTTCACCCGATCTGCAATCTCTCTTTAAGTGCCCTTGCTTTCCACATTTCTAGCAGGTTATTCTGCCATACCTGGACTTGGATCTCTTGCCTATCCTTGACCTTGATCTCCCACGCTTGATCTTCTCTCTTTGCCTTCCTCTGCCTTCAACACTCAAAGCATTCCCTGATGATTCACCTATGCTTTTCCTGTGAATCTCTTCATTCAAGATCACACTCACAACATCATCCACTTTTAAGATTTTTGAAGCAGACGCAGTATTAGAAACTGCCATTACCAAACTCTCCCAACTTTCAGGTAATGAACATAAGATTAAGAGAGCCTTAATTTCATCATCAAAAACAATATTGACTAAACTTAACTAGTTTACCAAACCATGGAAATCACTAAGATGACTATGTACAGATCCACCATCCAACATTTGCAAATTAAATAATTGCTTCATAAGAAATACCTTATTCAAAGCCGAGGGTTTTTCATATAAATTTGCCAAAGATTCCATCAACTCTACCATTGTTTTAGCATGTGATAAGTTGGAAATCACAGATGATGCAAGACTCAACCTTATAGATCCCAGAGCCTTCCGATCAAGAACCTCCCATTCTTCATCCTTCATATCCTGGGGTTTGCAATCAACCCCACCCAACGGTAAGTACAAATCTTTCTAATACAGATAATCTTTAATCTGCATCCTCCATAATTGGTAGTTCTTGCCATTAAACTTCTCCATTCATAGCTTACTGTCTTCTACCATTGCTCTACTCCAACTCAAACAGAAATCCCTGTGAGTAACCTGTAATCAACACACACTAACCAGATCTAATCCAATCTGTTAGTATCCCAACCTAAAAGCTCTGATACCAGTTGTCAGGGAATCCAAGAACAACACACCTTGTTCTGATCCCACTTGTTAGGATCTTGATCCTCAGAAAGAGCACAATATGATTACCAAATACAAGCAATTAAACATGAGAAAATAACCAGAATCACAAGTAACTAGAATTCACAAATAACACAGAATATGAGAGACAATACACTATCTTGTATTAATACTTGTATATAAAATAATACAATAAAGAGCCGCCACACTCTTCCACCTTACAAAGGCTTCCCACACCTCAAGTGTATAGTAATTCTTCTTCAAAACACTCTCCTACCAAAAACGGTCCCAACACACAACTCACACACAAAATTGGTGTTCACCTCTCCAACCAGTCAGTAATAACCCTGCCAGTACACCAAGCACTCTAAAGTACTTCAAGTTGATCTCCCATGAACTTGCAACTTGTAATTCAACAGACCATACTTACACATGTAGATCTCCTATGAGCTTGCAACAACCTACAACTCAATGATCTTACAATGGAAGGATCTTCCTTGCCTTCCTTTCTAGCTCATAATTACAATACATGCCAATGGGTCTATAAATAGATCCCAGACTTAAACAATAATTTAGACTCTTAATTTAGAATAATTATCCACGTAGCTCAAGACTCAAAGTAGCCTTTACATGCAAACACTTAATTCAACTAATTAACTGTTCATGCAACGAACAATTCTGGAACACACAGGCGACCGACGTCGGTCCCTATCTAACTGGTGCTAACCGACGTCGGCTGACTCCCTGTCGACGCCAGTTGCCTTTTGCTTCATCTTGACTGACGTCGGTCATGCTGTCGACGCTGGTTCTTCTGGAACTTTAGCAACCTTCCTTTTCTTCATCTGCATAGTTGAAGCTTTTAGCTCCACAACCTAACAAAAATGATCTTGGGGAATGATTTTCTGTGACACCTTACTGAAATATTATTACTAGATTAGTCTCAAAGGGAGCATACCCTTTCGTTAAGCTCATTATAGACCTCTTTCATATAGTTTGGACCCACCATATGAGATGGTATACCTAGGACACACCTAGTTGAGCCTATTTTTTCCTAGCTTAAATCCATTTTTCTTCAAATAACTATTAGTGTAGGGAAAATAACATTCCCAAAGATTAATCAACACACACACACACACACACACACACACACACACACACACACACACACACCTAGTGAGAGTTGTAAGACCAACCTAGTCACCACTTTACATGAGTAGAACAGTGAGTTAATTAGCTATGTTGCACACCTATTACTACTAACATATGGCATGTTACTTGTGTGTACATGTTTGATTGTTATATCTACATGTGTTATTTTTCAATATTATACACTTTAAACAAGACCAATTACTGAGGTTAAATTGTTTTCTATCAACCACATCAATTATCCTGAATCAAGTATATTTTAACCATGTCCAAGTAAAACATCAATGTCCAAAGTTAAACCAAGTCAATTTTTCCAAAATTAAACTTTGAAATAAAAATTAAAACTTCAACACTAAGTCAAAATTAAAAATTCAAATAATTCAAATTCACGCCTTCTAAGGTCAAATTTCAAATTCAAATGTTAACCATCTAAAGTCAACATTTTGAAGGTCAAAAGTAAAATCCATTCAAGTTAAGTCAAAGTTAATTCAAATAAAGAAAATTAAAGTCAAATCGAGTCAACTTTAGTCAAAGCTAGTTCAATTCAAATTCATCTTATGTCAAGGTCAAACCAAGTTGAATTCATCACTTAAATCAAATTTCAAATTCTTATCCTAATTCAATTCAAATCAAAGTCAAAAGATCAAGTGTGATTTTACTTAAACCAAATTTGAGTCCAAGGTCAAATCAATTCAAGGTTCAATGTCTAAGATCAAGCATCTAATTTTAAAATAATAACATCTAAATATATAATTCAAGACACATATCACACATCATTTTGCAAACAAGTTAAATTCTCAAATGCAAATTCTAAATCCAACATTTTCAAAGCATCCTTAAGACACAATCACACATCCTCTTTGGATTTAAAGATCACATTGAAACATAATCAAGCATTCTTTTTTATCTATAAATGACATAAATAATTAGTCAAAGGTCCTAAGGTTAAGGCATCAAGAATTAAGAATCAAACCAAGATCAAACATTGAAGTATCTTATTTCATGCAAGACATACAAGTTACAAGTAAGGTAAGATAACCAGAAATTTGATCTCTAGTCTAAAATTTAACTTCAATTTGAATTGGACAAGTGACACATAAGTCCTTATCAAAATTTTAAATCAGATTAAAAACAATTCAAACTTAATCCAACCTTGATTTTAAGGTGAATATCATAAACATGCCTCAATATACATGAAGTGGAGCTAGTTATAACACTATATTTGACGATGATTTTAATGAAAATTTGTTTCATTTTAACCAAAACCTAGAAAAAGTACATAATCCATTACACACTAAGGGAGGGGTGGAAGCAAGTTCTCACAAAGTCATGTTTCTAACACTAATCCATTGTGAATAGACCTGAGAAGGGCCCAATTTTAGTAAAAACTTAATGAACAAAAATATAAACTCCTCTTATGATTATTAGAGCTATATGATAAGTTTCCTATGGGATATGCCCTAGAAAACTTGTAATACCTCATCTATGCACTATAAGAGGATGCTAACATAATAATAAGACTAACTACATTCTAGTTATGATCAAAGTCAATATCACAATATTGTTCAAATCCCCATCTCAATCTTGGGTCCTCTTTCAAAGGGAAAGAGGACCTAATAGAACCACCACCTTAATATACTAATTAGGTTATGGTTGAGCAATTACAAAATGTGATCCAAATGTTTTCTACTTCAACTTCTACTTTAAATAGTACTCAATCCACCAATAAACAACAACAAATCCCAATCAGTCAACCACAAAAAATCTTGGCCAATTAATGAAAAGTCACATCTAACCAATAAATCATGGCCAATTAGTATAAAGTCCTATCCAACTAGCTACTCCCATAATAAATTCCCATCGATAGGGTGATTATTCCCACTAAACATGCCAATAGGGAATTTATTCCCACTAAATCCAAATCTTATTTTCCCATAAATCCTAATCCATCAATCAACCCTCATCATCCCTTTAATACACAACAACATGCATCATATCCATCTCAAATCACCCCAAATCCTCAATAATAGCAGAAGATGAAGTATGCTCTTCTAGGATTGTAAATAGGGAACCAAAGTAAAAATTTCAAATTTGAGGAACTATGTCCTTATCCATTTGATAAGAGCATTTTAAAGTCCATTTCCACTCTCATTTTAAGGCACCAAATTTGGACAAGTAAAAGGGAAAATGGGATCTAAGAGAACACATAAAATAATTATTCTTGGCATGCCAAGAAGTAACATTCAATGACATATATCTTCGTAGAATATTTATTTGGATCTTGAGCAACCAAGCCCTAGAATGGTTCCTTCAATTACCTAAAGGATTGGTCATTACTTTTTCTGACCAAACATAATGTTTTATAAAACATTTATCATACAATATGGAACATGATTTGACCATGATAGACCTTTTCAACACAAAACAATGAAGTGGGGAAAGATTTTAAACCTTTTTAAATTTTGGATAAGCTTAGCCAACAAATTTTCTCATGCCCTTCCATAAAAGAAGTTAGAAACCACATTTTTTGTAAATTTAAATTCAAAATTGGATTTTCATTTATGCCTACATTGTGCAAATACCTTAAATGAAATCATCAAAAAGGGTGTATAGATTGAACAAACCCTTCTTGAGAAAGGGTTGATCAAATATACTCTATATATTCTCAAAATCAACCTCAAACTAATGTTAAATCATATACATAAGAACCCCTATTTTTCAATAAGAATAAAAATTTTGTGGGCGATAGAGTTACAGAGTCAAAGCATGTAAATAAAATTCAACCAAACATGTTCAAAATATCCAACCCACCTCAATAGTCACTCTTCAAAGAACACCACCTAAGACAATACCAATGAAGGGCATTCTCCCCTCTTAGAGAAATATTATAA
The DNA here is from genome assembly GCA_037957365.1 of Torreya grandis. Classification (NCBI taxonomy): domain Eukaryota; kingdom Viridiplantae; phylum Streptophyta; class Pinopsida; order Cupressales; family Taxaceae; genus Torreya; species Torreya grandis. The sequence goes on from JARHVA010001132.1 coordinate 3,614,317, forward strand.
GTTGTATTTCAAAAGTTAGTTGTTTAAAATATGATTGTATATCCCATTACTAAACCTTTTGAAGAAGGTCATCCCAAACTATGTGGTATAGAGATAATGGGTACTGTGATTATCATAGAGTTAAATGTCATACTACACTTAGATGTATGAAATTCAAGTACTATATTCAATATATGCTTGACCACAGAGAGATTGCACTTGAGAACAATGTTCTTCGTCTTATTAGAATATGGGAATATTTAAAGACCCATTCCCAAAAGACAACCAAGATTATTTGGGTAACTAGTAGCAATAACATCATAGTTAAATTCAAGGTCAAAAATACCAAAACAGCCATATTGATTATCACAATGTCCAACACAAATATGATAGCATTGTGGTCAGTATCAAAGATAATCATGTTACCACTATCAAGATCAGTTCCCATCATACTCCTAACATTGTTCAGTGTGCTAGAATAACTAAGGACCTCCCTCACCCCATCCTATGAGCCCCATTCAAGCCTAAGAATGTGTTGTTACTACTCGACACCCAAAGGTTATCATTCAAAGTAATTTTATATCCAAATATGAAAATCAAGTCTAAGGATCTTCATCTTCCAAACCAAAACCATCCACTTCATCTATTGAGAAGTCATATGACTTTCTTGAACAAATGGATAAAACCCAAACACATATATCCATTTTAGATCTCTTGCGAACATTTGATTTTCATAAGGATATATTGTATAAGCTTCTTCAACAATCTAAAGTCCTTAATGACATTGACCCATCAAAATTCCAAGCACTCATAGGACACTTATCATTGAGTCATCAGATCATTTTTTATCAAAGTGATATGTCACCATTGGGTCCATCACATAATAATCCCCTCTATATTGAGGCAATCATTTCCCAACATAAGGTAAAAAAGGGTGCTAATAGACAAGGTCCAAGTTTGAACATTTATACTCTCAAGTTGGTTAGGTGCCTGTGATACTCACCAATAGATTTTTAGGTTGACACCATCACAATCAAAGCCTGTGATAATGCAAAATTAAAATCAATGAGTACCAATTGCTTTCCCATCATTGTTGGTCCTATCACCCATAAAACTCTTTGTCATGGAATTGACCTTGAATTTATGTATAATACTCCTTGGGCATCTATGAATCCATGATATGTACGTATTCCCATCAACCCTACATCTATGTATTAAATTCCCCCATTTTGGTATGGAGGTTAAAATTCTAGGATATCTACACCCATATCAGTATTTCAAAAACTTGGAAGTTGAGTATGGGTACACCAAGTATTGTCCTAGCATGGAGCATGTACTCTAAAAGGAAAAAAATGTGGTACCATCTTCTCCTAAATCATCCTACATTGATCCTAATAACCTTTATTCCTCATCCAAAGGTCCACATCCGAAAGTATCATCTCATTTCACAATCAAAGATAAAGGTTGAGGAGAGTATGTGATCAAAGATGTTTTTTCACATTGCTAAACTTCCCAAATCACCTAAATATCATAGCAGGCTCAAAATTATGTGGCAAAAGAAAGTTAATTCTTATCAAGTGGGGCCTCTATATTTTGTATAGAATGGTCTCTTAGATCATGAACAAGTTATCAATTCTAAGTATTATCGGTTATACAGTGATGGCTTTATTTCATGCTATCATAGTAGTAGATATCTCATCCTCAATAAAAACATGGAACGTCATGATTAAAAATTAAAAATATTGGGGGCAAATGAACAAGGAATTATTGATCATTTACCCAATAGAAAAAAAAATAAACTCAATATGTTGGATATAAATTGCATGGGGGTGACCCCTCAGATCTCAAAAATGATGACACTATGACGTCTAATGATGTTTATCTCGATAGTGACAACAAAGTCCTGCTATAGCAGATATAATGAGATTTCCAACACAAAAATTTTTGACACTAATTTTATCCTTACCATCCACACTGACCTTCATTATCACATGGACTCATCAATTGGGACCAACAAGATTATATATCATTAGACAAATTCTAAAATGATGAGGCCATTGAAGAATATTTAGGACTCATAGATGTTTTCCCACTTGGGGGCTATAAATAATACTTCAAGATCAATTTGGACCCTAGTGCCTACTTTGGATAATAGGTGGATTTATTCAATAATAAATAAATCAAATAAAAAATTAATGTCCTCTAGTGAAAACCTCTCTAAGGCTGTATTAGACAGTGATAAAAGTTAAAACAAAGACATGTTCAATAGTGAAAACCTCTTTGAGGTACCAAAGAATAGGAAGTACAATCTCTTCAAGAGAAAGCAAAGAGTCCAAATAATCCCACAATCTTCAAATTTGGAGCAATTACTATTCATTTTGAGAAACAAACATTTGAAGAATTGGCAAAATAATTTTCGAAAACATTTCAAATTTGGCAGTTGTGCTAAATGATTGATTTAAATTCTTCCTTTGAGATTGAAAATACAATTGAGATATAATTAGAAGAAGAATATTAACTTCCTTCATTAACCATAATATTATAATATGGTTCCACATTTATTATGGAAGACACCATTGACATCAACATTTATACTGAAGATAATCCATGAATTATCAAGCTTGGTGTATCTCTTACAAAGGACGAGCATGAGTTCATCATTTCTCTCATAAAATAATTAAGTGGCATATTTTCATGGTCTTATGTAGATATGCCTAGATTGGACCCATATTTAATATTCCATCATCTTTTCATACATCTCAATGCTAAACTGATCAAGCATAAGTTGTGAAAAATGCATCCATGTATAGCCATATTGGTAAATAAATGACTTGAGAAACTTTAGAAGCAAGCTTCATAAGGTTCATTGATTATTCAGAGTGGATTTATAACATATTCCGTATCAACTAGAAACTTACCAAAATTCACCTATGTAAACACTTATATGATATTAACAAAGCTTATCCTAAAGATTATTTCCCATTGCCAAATATTGATATGATCATTGATTATGTAATGGGGTATGAAATGTTATCACTTATAGATGGATTTTTTGGATATAAAAAAATTAATATATCACCCTAAGATTAACTCAAGAAAATGTTCACCACTCCACGGGGGATGTTTTGTTACCAGGTCATGCTTTTTTACTTGAAGAATGTAGGTGCTACTTATCAGTGAGAAATGATTATCATCTTCCATGACATGATGAATGATATCGTGGATGATTTTTTAGATGATATTTTAGGTAAAATCTGTACAAGATGTCCAACAATTTTCTGATGAATTTTAAATGGCTTAGAGAGTATAAGGTACACCTAAATCCTAAAAAATGTGTGTTTACCATTACATTTGGTAAATTATTGGGATTAATTATTTCAAAGAAAGGTATCAAAGTAGACACTAATAAGGTTAAGGTCATGACAAAAATGCCTCCCCCCATATTTTTCAGTGAAAGATTCAAACAATTCATAGATTCATTTCACAACTAGATGATCGTTTCCATCCCTTCACACACCTCTTGAAAAATGGCACCACATTTTAGTGGAACAATGATTTTTAGGAGGCATTTGAATAACTAAATAAATATTTGGCTAATCCACCAACGTTGGCCCCTCCAATACCAAGGAAGCCTTTTTTGTTTTAAATTTTAGCAACCCAATGTGCCTTGGGGCACTTTTGGCCCAACATGATGATTAAGGAAAAGAATGCACTATGTATTATCTGAGCATAACACTGATAGCATATAATCGTAACTATTCATCCATTGAGAAGGCCTATTTAGTAGTGGTCTTCACATCTCGTATGCTATAACATTATATGCTCAATAATAAAACCATCCTTATTACTAAGTTTTATCCATTGAAATATCTTCTATCAAAACCATCTTGATAGGTCACATGGAAAAATGGGTTATGTTACTAAGCAAGTTTGATATTGAATATGCAAATCATAGGGATCTTAAGGCATATATACTTGTTGATCAATTAGTTGATGCTCTATTATCAGATACACAACCATTAAACATTGGTTTTCATGATGAGTCAATTTTGACCCTTGGTGAATCATGGTAGTAGAAACTCTACTTTGATGGTTCCTTCACATCCCATGGATTAGGGGCAGGCATATTTTTCATCACACCATAAGGGGATCTTATGCCTAAGGAATTTCACATTGTATTTCTATGTAACATAAACATATCAAAATATGAGGCTCTCATTGGAGGACTTCACCTCACAATCCAATAGAACATCCAAAATTTATCCATATATGGATAACTAATAATCAATCAAGTTATTGATCAATGTCAAATAAAGGATGATAAGCTTGTGCCTTAAAATAATCATGGTTGGTAGTCTCAAGTAGTATTTTGAGTATATATAATTTAAACAAGTATAACAAGTTAATAACAGATCATCCGATACCCTGGGAACTATTGCATCACTTTTATAAATGTCTTCTAATGTCCAAGAATATCAATTATTAATCAAACAACTCATCATGCTAGCATTTAACCATTTGAAACTATAAATGGTACATGAAATTATAGGTCTTATCTTTACCTGATACTATGATATCTACACTTACCTTCAATACCATACCCTTCCTAGTGACTTATCTTGTGCCCAAAAAAAACCATTTATCCATAATGCTTCCTATTGCACCTCATTTAGAAATGCACTCTATCATAGATGCTATGATGGGATGTTAATTCATTGTTTAAATTTAGGAGAAGTAGAATTAGATATCATAGACATACATAATAAAATTTATGGGTCCCACACTAATGAAATGGTCCTTGCTAAGAAGCTCCTTCATACAAGGTATTAATTACCAACAATGGAATTTGATGCATGTGTATATGTTAAGAAGTGCATTAGTTACCATAAACATGATGTTTTAATCAACGCGACATCATAAGCACTTCAACCAATTACATCTCCTTGGCCATTTTCAACATGAGGACTCGATCTCATAGGGATTATAAACCCCACATCATCTTATAGCCATAAACACATCCTTACTACCACTGAGTATTTTACTAAGTGGGTTGAGGCCATTCCTCTCACTTATGTACACAAAAATCAAATTTCCATATTCATTATTAATTACATCATTTTACATTATGGCATTCTTTTCAATATCATGTCCAATAATGGAAATTACTTAAAAAATAAGGATTTAAAAGTCCTATGTTCTCAATTCCATATCAAGCATATATGGTTCACTCCTTATTATCCCTAAGGCAATAATCAAGCTGAGGCATCAAATAAAACTATTGTGAAAATATAAAAAATATTGTCAATGATGTTGGCTGCGAATGACACCTATAAATTTTTCCTACCCAATTGGCATATCACACCAACATTTGTACCCCTATAGGTGCCACACCATACTCCTTGGTCTTTGGATCAAAAGTCATTCTTCCTATAGATATCAAGTTACCTTCTCTATGCATTTCATTGTAGCATCTCATTGATGATGAAGATTATAGAGTAGCTTGGCTACAAGTGTTAGAATTCTTGGATGAAAAATGGCTAGATTCCTTAAATCATCTCAAAGCATATCAAAATCAACTACAATGAAGTTATGATAAACACATCAGATCTAAAGAGTTTGAAATTGGTGATTTTGTACTTAAATAAAATTAGGAAAACACCAATATGGACCGAGAAAATAAGGGCAAGTTTGAGCCTAATTGGTTAGGTTTGTACATCATAACAATAAAATATGGCTCTGGTGCTTATCGAATAGATACAAAAGATGGGAAAGAGATATATGAACCTATGAATATCATGTATCTCAAGTGATTTTATGATATATCAGAGCATTTTATATGAGTACCTCAATGCTTGGGGGTAGTTTTGTGTCCTTTCACATCCTTTTCACCAATCCATCTCATTATCCCAACATCCTTATGTTGTTCTAACCTTGATGGAAATATTCAAGTATTATATGTAACAAAATATTTAACATGGTTTGAAGGTGATAAAATTATTACAATATGACATTAAAAGGTGTTGGAAGGTGGAGCATGATCTTATTATAATGCTCGGTTCCTGACAGGGGGGGGGGGGAAACACCCCCCACCATGATCGCCATGGGGGTCTAGGGGGCGACAACCTACTTGTAATCCCCACTGGTGGGGGTTTGGGGATAGCACCACCAAAACAAAATTTAGTGAAAAATTCATTGTAAAATATTGTAATTTCATAGTAAATCTAGATCGTTCACTATTAGGTTATAGATCTAATGGTATAAATTATGTTTGTTCATTTTTTTCCTATATGTAACCCTCCTTTTGATATGAGGGCATCGTAATTATGGTGGCACATTGTATATGAGTGAAGAAGAGATTGTAGGGGATGTATTTTAGGTTTTATCCCTTCATTTTGTTGGATTGAATAAAGAGAAGAATTGGTTGTTTCTATGTGGACGTAGCCCATATTGGATGAACCACATTAAATCTATGTCTATCTTGTATTGTGTTTTCTACATTTTAATTCTATTTTTATTTCATTAATATTACTTTGTGTTATGTATTCCTAATAAAAGGCCACATGGATTGTTTCCCTATCTTGTTGTCCTTGAAGATCTTTTTTAGCTATGTCCTCTTTCCACAATCCTATTTTCATCCCATGTCTAATTGGCTTCTGAATCTTTATCATTTTATATCATTATCCACGTTCATTAAAAGATTTGGTTTGCCCTTTGCTAGAGGCTCATTATGTATAACTTATCATTTCCCTTTTAAATGTGTCCACATTTTTCCTTGTATATAATTTAAAAATCTAAAAATATCAGATTAATCCAAAAATCCCTAAAAATTAAAAAATCCCAAAATCTTAAAATTTAAAAAAAACCAAAAACACTAAAAACTATATAAATCCACAAAATATTTATCCACTTTGTCATCCTATCTATCTTTGGATTCCACTCTTTGCTCTGTTTGGGGCAAAATCATTCAGTACGCCAGCCTTCATCTCACCCCCATGTATTTGCACACTTTCAAGGGATGTATTTCATCTACTAATCATCATCTTAAATAACATCATCAATTTCTAGTCCTCCCATCTTGGGAGAACTACATCAACCTGAGGTCCACACAGACTATGTAGGTAGTGATCATTTACTTAGGGTATCTGAGGTCAACTCAGCTACATCACTTTTCATCTTCCCATTTCCCCTTTTTTCCTATTTTGGTCTTCATCTTATTTGCAAACTTTGACTCACCCATACTTGTTATGACTTAGGGGGATAACATGCATGAGGTTTCTTAACAACATACATACAACAATGTATTTTTATTGTTTATTGATGTTGTTTATGTGTGAGTGTTTGATTTATTTTTTATCAATTTTTAATGATTGAGTCTTGGCTTAGTGCATATGTGTCAACAATATCATCATGATATTTTATATCATGATGTGTATTTTTACACATTTTGATTTGAGATAATCCATATGTAATTGGAAATTATGTTATAATTATTTATTTTATAATTGTGGTGCATCATGTCAACTAAAAAACTAAAAATCGGGTTGCAAAGGCTATATGTAAGTGTGCTTAAACAAAACATACCCTTGATTCAACTATCATCATAATGGCTAAGTGTGCTAGCATGCTAAATAAAAATTATAACATGTTTTCATCAAAGATAAATCATCATAATGGCTATATAAGATAGCATGCTCACATCATAAAATTGAGCATATAAGAGAGAGTAAATTGTCAAAACATAAACATTTTACATCATGATCCACACCAAATAGTAAGTGAAAAATACATCAAAGTCACATTAATATCTACATCTATCTAACAGTAGGCAATCAAATGATAAATCACATGTATTATAAGGAACACATCAACATGTGCATCATATCAATCATGTACATCAAATGCCCATATATCACAAAAATGTCTATACATTGTACATATGTATGCACATCTCATATATCAAAAAAATTGTGGGTCTACATGTACATCCTCAACTCTCACTATGTCCCTTGAAAGGTGGACTCCTCCAAGGTGATATATACCTAGGGATACCCTTATGAGAACTTTGATTTATGATGTGAGGATGTGCCATCTATGGTGGTTCCATAAATCCTATCCGAGGAGCTGGTTATCCTACCGATCTTTGTGAGGTAGATATATGGTATGTCCTAGAAGATCATCCATATATTTGGTTGTTTTACTCCTCAAATTAGGGTTCCCTATGATCATTTGTAATATCCTACCTCATCCTTTACGCACATGCTCTTTGATAAATCCCTAGAAAAATCTTGTTGTGTAACTATTTATTGAGTAGTGTCTCACTCTCCATGAAGTTCATAGGTATCTGTGTGGGCTATATCCTACTTTACTATCAAGGTGGCCACCTCTGTATATCCCACTACTAGTCTTAGTCATTTTATCTACCTGTGCCCTCAATGTCCCAATCTATGTGTCCTAGACTATGATCAATGCATGTACTATAAAAATATCCATCCAAGCCCCTACTAAATGAGCTTGTAGTGCAACCACTGACTGCTCTAAACCTTATATATCAGGTGCCCTAACTATAATCTCTACCTACAATCTATTAATCATGGCATGATCCTCTTTTGATATAGTAGGTGTGGATGGCCTATCCTCATCATTAGTCCCTATTCCTATCTATGTTTTATTAGTTGTAGGAAATAAGTAATAAATAATAGTGGCATGATTTGTATGAACTATCATGTATCGTGGGACTAACCTTGAATATTCTAGGGAGTCTGGGATTAAACACACATGTAGTCTCCCCTGTCCATCTCCTCTAGCCTTCACCTCCATCACCATGGGTTGTTAGACCCAACCATTTCCTCCATCCCCATCCCCATTTACATTTCCATCTCTATAGACTCACACCAATCTCCTATTTACATTTTTTTGCCTCTAACGTCAAGGGTATGCCTATTCTACTATTGGAACTTGTTCCTAGAGAGTTTATATGACTAGCTATGATTTGGTCAATATAATGGGTCTCCATTGTGCCCACCATGTCATATAGGAATATTTGACCACTACATCTTTAAATCCTCCTCCATAGGGCCAAAATACTACTTGTACCATCACCCAACTAGTAATCACCTCTGCTTTAGGCATTGGTAGACCTTAGTCACTGGTCTCCAAAGAAAAACGTGTAAAGTAATGAGGTCTATATGGGACATCCTAATAAAATCCAAACTAATTATGTACCGAATCTAGATGACATATCTCTACTGTGAACTCAAGCTGACCTATGATACATAAAACAATAGTCATGAACTATGTATAAGACACATCCTCTATCCACCCAAATTATGCCTATAGATAGGGTCTACAAATTAGCTCTTATTTAACCAATTCATTAATATCTTGATGATAAAAAATGAGGTCTTCAAAATTCCCTTGCCATATTCTTATGATAATTGCCTAACCATATGCTAATGGCTCATCCTACGACCCATGACTCCTCTATCTAAAAGGTCGATAAATATCCATGTGTTCCCATGACCATATCTAAAAAAGGGTGGATGTCACGATACTCTGATCGACACAACATGAAACCATGTGAAGATCCCTATACATATGATCAAGTAATATTGGGTCCTAGGTAAATGTAATTATATCCTCATAAATGTATCTGATAACTCCTTTTAGTCCCATGTGAAAAAATTGGCCACTTTTGTTAGGTAGTAAATTATGTTGACAATGGCCCTAAATATCAAGAGATCTTTATCAATAGCTAGCTCTGTTGCTAATGCGTCTATGTCAAGCAACCTATCCCTCAAAACAATGTCAGTCATCCTGATCAAGCTCTCCAACATAGCCACTCATCATTATGCCTACCAATGTATGGCTTAACCATGAATGGAGATATGTAGGATCCTCTAAACAACCTCCAATTTTAGATTTAACTTCCCTAGTTAATATCTAGAAAGTAATCGGCTTTGAATTCCACCACTTAGGCAATGTGGTGAGTAGTGTTTGACTTGGTCAATTCAAAGGTATTTGAGCTACATGTAAGAGTCTCATGGCCTATAGTACACCCATGACTTCATCTATATCTATATATGGCAATATCATAACATGCAACCAATGCTTCTGAGCTATAATGACATACACATGTTCCTACAATCAAGAAATGTTAGCACACTTAGTCATTTACTATCATTTTCAATCACCTAACAATCTTATGATCATATTTTCATCATGAACATCAGGATAATAATCTAAAATAACTAAAATCAAACATGATATCAATAAAACCTATCCAAGTTAGCGTCTTTAGCATTTTATCCATTCTATGGAGTGATTTCACCACTACATAAATTGATTCCACTATTTTATAGGTAATTTCTTTAAACCATCGATTAATTTGGTGTTTTCACCAATCCAACCATGTTCACACCATTCCAAGAACATTTACATCATTTAGAAGTATGTTTTCACCATTTGGTCTATTTTATAACACATTTTTTAATTTCACCATTTAGGTGATATCGACACACACGTTGTTATTCCACCACTGTGTCTTGTGATCTTGTCATTTTAAGCAATTTCACCAAATTTCCTATAATCTCATCATTTTTGGCCACATTTTTGCTATTATTGCATGGGATTCTACCACAAATAATATTTCCTTCATGGATAAATCACCACATGTGATACTTGGACCTATCATTAATGTTATTAAATGAAAACATTTTCAAATTTTCATTTCACTTATTGGTGGTCCTCTCTAGGTGGTCACCAATACTCTCACACATGCTTTCTAAGGTGTCTATGCATTGGAATACATGCCATTATAGCTACAACTCTCACACATAAATATATATCTCATAAATTCAAAGGGAGGAGGGTCAAATCCCTTAGAGGGTTTATTTATAACACTAATTTCAAGTTTCTACCCCTCCAATGTATCCATTTTTATTTTAGAAGGCCTATTTTTGGATCCTTTCACCATTTTTCCTCATTTTTGCCTCTTTTATCCATTTCTCAACTTATTCTACCTTTTTTTGTCCCATTTCTTTCCTTTCGAGGGACGGTCCATCAAATTTTATTTTCTGTCCAATCCCTCGATGGGGCATCCCATGCACATCATTTTCATCTAGGATAGTCATGTGGCCTTGTTTTTAGTGGTTCTTTAGAATCACCAAATGTAATCACATCATTATATAATAATTATCACATCACATGGGGCATCTTTACATGCCCATTTTTTTTCATTTTTCTCTTTCTTTGAAAATGTGTTACTTTACTAATGTTTTGTAATGGCCTTTCAAAAAGTGGGAAAATGTAGACACTTCATTTCTTCCACTTCCGTCTCATCATTTATCATCGAAAAAACTTCCCACTTCAAAAAGTGATTCAATCCAAAATATTTCAATTATCCAAAATCATCAAGATAACTACCAATTTTATCCTAATCATGACAACACATCCTTAATTTTTAAAATGCACTGCATCATGACATCAAAATTAGTGACAATATTCTGAATCAATTAGTTATTTTTCTAATGTCACCCTTATTTAATTAAATTAAATTATCAATAAAGAGGAAACATTACAAATGTTACCAATTATTCTTACTCACATTTAATTATAAAATTGACTTTGATGATATTTTACATTGACTTAAAAGTGGTCATTAGGATGGAAATAGAGGAGGCTCTCTCTCTCCCTCCCTATGCTAAAACCTTAACCCTAAGATTTGTGTTGCATCAATACAAATTTTAAGAGCGTGACTATGAGGCACTACATTCTAGGGAGGAAGGATCAAGGAGCCGAGGTTACTCTAGAGAATTCCTTGGTGTCCATTTGCTTTTCTTAGGTGTCATGGTCATGGTTTGTGGCCATCAGTTAGGTGGATGTTTAATCCTTGGTGGCAATGGTAGGTTTTCTTGGTGAGTGACTGTGGTTGAGTCAAAAGAGTCATCAACAATGGTGATCTACATTTTTCCCCACAACTTTTTTAGTGGTTGTGTTTCCTCTATTTTATGGTTGCATCTCATCTAGGGTTTGGCCATGTCAAGGTGTGGCCAACAATGTGCATCACATGATATTTTTTGTCTCCTAATCTACATTAATGGTGGCTACATTTATTTTATTAGGTCATCATTGTAGTGATGGTTTTTAGGGTTTGTTGGTTTTACCTATTGGGTCTTGCCTGACCAACATGGTTGTCCTGAAGGCTCTCTTTTTTTTCCCCTTTCTTAGCTTTGCCTAGCTAGCAAGGGGTTTGTGAGGGATGGTGCCATGTTTTTATCAATTGCTTTACTATATAACCTTCAATTTATTAATTTTAATAATAAGGCCATCTGAAGTGTTCTAATAGTAAAATTGATTTTGACTAGCTAATTAGTATCTTCCTAATGGGGAAATTCATGGAATTTAGAAAATCCCTATTTTCATCAATAAAAAATCATAATTTTCCACATCATCTACCCACTTTCCAATTAATAATTCTAAAATTACACCCTTTTCCAATGAAATGCAAATTTGATTCAAAAGGGAAGGTGTGAAAGCAAGGTAAAAAAATAAATCCCTATTTAGATCACATCAAATCCCAAACAAAGGACTTGTCTTACACACACCATGTCATAACAATAAATTCTCATCTTCCTTTTGGGACTGATTCTCTACCCTTGATCTCCATCCTAGATCAATGGTCATAATTTATCCTAAAAATATATAAATGTAAGGGCCAAATTTCATTCTACATAAGAATTCAAGTGACAACAAAGTGCTGATAAATCTTCATACAAAGCTTCAATCATTAGCTTATTTCATCATCCAAAACATTAATTAAACAAAATAAGGTGCCTTCGCATTGCCCATGCACCTTGTGTATGCCTTTTCAACCAAATCCTTTAAACAACATCCAATCCAAGGAAGGATCTTTTTTGTCTTGGTAATGTACAAGGTATGACATTTGATTGCTTCCTTTCTTGAGATAGCTCATCTAATGTTTATTAGTTGTGAAGTTTGTTTAGTAGCTTGCATATAATTTTATTTTTTTATCACACTAATGATTGCATATACTAACAAATTTCATTTTGATATATACATTAACCTAAATATGGACATTCACAATGATCATATCTTTTAAAGCTAGAATATGGTAAAAAAATAATCAATATGGAGATAATAGAGGACATAAAACATGTTTTATAGATTTTATACCAAGGGTTTTTTTGGTGAAGTGAAACACTCTATAGGATTCATTATAAATTCAAAGGAAAAATTAATTGTGAATAATTTTCCATAGCGTAACTTCATTCATAAAATCTTCCAAAGTGAATCACCAATATTCAAATTCAATACATAACAACTAGAATTAAATCAAGAATTAGCTCCAAAAATTAATGATCCTAAGTAAAGTACATAGAAGTCTTTTTCTCTTCTAGATCCAAGCATAATACAATTTATTTATAAGGGTTTGATGGGCCACCGCCAAATTTAAAAAATAATTGTATGAAAGCCTAAAGAAATATATTTTTAATCTAGAAACTGAAGTAAAATATCCAATGAAAACTTATTTAGATTCAAAGAGTAATATTATAAAATATTATTTATTTTCAATGTCCATCCAAGAACCTCCCATATGAACTGGGTGTTATATGGGCATCTAATTCCATTTTAATATTTGAGTGTACATCTTTCAATATGGCACATATTTAACTAGCTTCCTAAACAATAGTTGGGATTTGGTTTCACTTAAAAATGCATGAAAATGTAAAGGAATCTTAGGATAAAAACTAATTAAATTGGATTTTTTTATATCTTTTCAACTACATGCACAGAAAATTAAATGATCTAGTAAGTTTTTTCCGTATTTTGTCTAGACCATCTTATTTTTAAATAAGGCCATGGAACAAAACCAAGTCCATAATTTTTAAAGCAACTTCTTAATCAAGATAACTTTATTCAAATAAATCCAAGACCAAGTAGCTCAAAAATATTGTAAGATAATTGTATTTTCAGTTTGGAATCATATACCTTTTGAGTCAATAACTAATATTTGGACAATGTCTCCAACCACTAAACCTCAAGCCTATTTAGATAATATTTAATATAATCCTAATAGATAAGAACCCTTTGGAAATGACCCTTTCCATTTTGTAAATCAAGAACAACAAGTTGAGGTTAATGATAATGATAACATGCCCTACCAAGATGAATACAAATATGCTATTAAATTTCCTAAGGAACAACCATCCCAAGTTATCGATTACCTCCTAGAAAATAAGAATAAAGTCTTATTACAAATCTTAGGGCTAGGAGCCAAGTTTCCACGTAATTTTGATCCCAAAAACTATTCTCTCCTAATTTATAATAAACATACAACACCTCCTACACATGATCATAGGACCATCTAAAAAAAATTCTAAAAGGTTTCCCATACCCATGTGGATAAGGAAAAATCAGTTATAGATGACACATCCCATCAAATCCATGTCTTTACCCTTGATAACCATGTCAAGAAATTAACTAAAGAACTAGTTGATCTTCAATCCAATTCATCGAATAATCCTTCAAATCCAACAATAACCAAATCAATCAATCAAAACCAAAATCTCAATAAAAATCAAAATACCAACCAAAATCAAAATCTCAATCAAAATAAAAATTAAATAAAAGTAAACATCAAAATCAAAACCCAAATCAAAATCAAAAGCAAAATCAAAATCAAAATCAAAGTAAACAGAAAAATCAAAACCCAAATGAAAATGAAAATCAAAACAATCATCATATTCGGCACTCAAAGATATTGCATTTGTCCAAGAATGGCAAAACATGAAGGATCAAATACAAGGATGGCAAGATGGAATCTATTATCAAAACAAAAAAAATGAAGTTTGAATAATTGTGTCCTTATCCATTTTACATAAATATGATGAAAGTACCTTTTCTTGTTCATTTTTTACCTCCAAAAATTGACAAGTACAAATAAAAAGGATATCCTAGGGAACACATCAAATAATTTTACATGACATGTCAAGAGGTTTCTTATAGTGATAGATACATACTTAGACACTTTCAACCTATTCTAGGGGGTCAAGTCTTAAAGTGGTTCCTACGTATACCTAAGGGGTACATCATTACTTTCATAGATATTTACAATAGGTTTGTACAACACTTTTATTTTGATGTTGAACATGAATTTACTATGCTAGACTAATTCAACACAAAACAACATAATGGGGAGAGATTCTCCTCTTTCCTATAATGATGGTGTGCACAACAAGTTAGTTTCCATGTTCTCTTCCTAATAAACAACTTACTACAATCTTCATATAAAATCTCAATCCTGAAATGGCCTTTAAACTTCAACTCCATTGTGCCACATCATTTGATTAAATAATTGAAAAGTGAGTTCAAATTGAAAGAGAATTTATCTAGTAAATATCTAGTCAATATTTACACCAAGGATATTCAAAATCAAGCTCAAAACAAAAAACCAAAGTTCTTTGCTAAAAATAAGAATGTGGTAGGAGATGGGCTAGATGATGTAAAAAGAGTCCAAAATATCTAACCCATCAACAATATTAGTGTACCTAGTGGCCAACCTAGATAATACTTTAATAAAATAAGTTATACCCCCTTGAGGGTTCCACTTGAAGTCGTCTTTTGAAAATTGGTAGCTACTAATATGATCAAATTTTGAAACATAAAAACTTTGATGAAAATGCTCCAAAACCTAAATGGTATAGAGAAGATGGATATCTTACATACCATAAGATCAAAGAGCATTCCAAAAATATGTTGATGATACTTAAAAATTATGTCCAAGATTTAATCGATCATGGTGACATAGAATTAGAGAATCAAGTGTCCATATCAAACAATCAAAATTTAGGGATATATCAAAATCCCTTCCCAAAACATTATCAAAGTTGTAATAAACAAATCAAAGATTAAAAAAACAAGCCAATAACGTCAACCAAACCAATCATCCATTTATTTCCATTTTAAATCATATTCATATGGATAATCATGTTTCCATCATAAAGATCATAACCCAAGATTACATCGTCACTAGAGGGCATGAGAAAATTACCATTTCAAGTATTTCTTTGCCTACATTTGAAGGTAGGCATAATATTATCAAACAATGTAAGAAAAAACTAACCAAATTTATATCATGGACCTTCTCAAGACATCCACTACCTATAATTAATTTTTGTATAAAGCTTTATAAGAGTCAAAGGTCCCAAAAAACATTGATCATTCAAAATTCCAAGCACTTGTAGGAAATTTGTCCTCAAACAATCAAGTGAATTTTTAACCATACTAATATTTCCCCCATGGTTACATCACATAATTTTCCATTGTATATTGAAGTTATAATCTCCAAACATAAAGTAAAAAGTGGGTTTGTAGACAATAGATCTGACTGAATGGTATAGAGAAGATGAATATTGTGCATACCATGAGATCAAAAGTCATTCCACAAATAGGTTAATGAGATTTAAAAATTATGTCTAATATTTAATCAATCATAGTGACATAGATTATATAATCATTCATCCACATAAAATAATAAAAAATTATGGATAAATCAAGATCCCTTCTGAAACATGAGCAATGTAATAATAAACAAATCTAGGATAAAAAACAAGCCAATAATGTCAACCAAACCAATCATCCAATTGATTCCATTATTAATCATATTCATATGGATAATCATGTTTCCATCATAAATATCATAACCCAAGATTGCATCATCACTACGAGGCATGCAAAAATCACCATTCTAAGTGTTTGTTTGCTTACCTTTAAAGGTAGATACAATATTATCAAATAAATTGAGAAAACACAGACCCAATTTATATCATGGAAATTTTTAAGACGTATAGTACCTATAAGGACATTTTTTATAAATCTTTACAAGAGTTAAAAGTCTCGAAAAGCATTGATCCTTCCAAATTCCAAGCACTTGTAGGACATTTATCCAACAACAATCAAATGAATTTTGACCATACTGATATTTCCCTCATGGGTACATAACATAATATGTCATTGTAAATTGAAGTTATCATATCTAAAAACAAATAAAAAATAGTGTTTATAGACAATGGATCTTACTTGAATCTATGGATGTTAAGTTTGATCAAACAACTGGGACAATCAACAAAAAAATTAGTGCCCAACACCATTAGTATAAAGGCTTATGATAATGGAGAGCGATAGTCAATGGAAACTATATATAATAAATGGGATTCATATATATTCCTCTTATATCCCAATATTAATAAAACCTTTCTAAAATATGACTTTCCCCTTCCTAATATCGACATGATTTTAGACTCTACACTAGGTCATGAGATGTTGTCCTTAATGGATGGTTTCTCAGGATATAACCATATCAAAATTACACTTGAAGACCCACATAAAACATCATTAAACACCCCTACATGCATGTTTTATTAAAAATACATTCAATTTAGTATCAAAAATGTCAGAGCTACATATCAACATGCCATGATAGTCATTTTTCACAACATGTTTCATGATATTATCGAATACTATGTAGATGACATCTTGGAAAAGTTTATAACAAGAGAAACACATCTAATAATAATACATGATATTTTTAAATGGTTAAGGGAATACAAGGTTCACTTGAATCCAAAGAAATGTGTATTTTTTATTACTTTAAGGAATATTTTGGGCTTCATTATATCATGAATATGTATATAATTAGATCCAACAAAGGTCATAATTATAACAGAAATGATTCCACCAACTAATCTCAAACACCTTCACAATTTGTAAGGGAAAATTTATAATATTCATATATTTATATATCAACTTGTAGATATATGTCACCCATTCACCTACTTACTTATAAAGAATGCTACTTTTAATCAGAATGCAAAGTGTAAACAAGCATTTGAAAATATCAAATAATACCTATCAAATCCACTAGTTTTAATGCCATCTACTCTAGGAAAGCCTCTATAATTATATGTTTCAGATACACAACATGAATTTGGGGGCATTATTGGCATAAAATGGTAATAAAGGAACATAAAGAGTAGTGTACTTTTTGAGTAGGACTTTGGTATCCTATGAATTAAACTATTCTGAAATTGAGAAGGCATATCTAGCAGTTATTTTTTCTTCCCAAAAACTTCATCATTACATGATTGATAATTAGACTAAAATCATTACATAAATTGATCCACTTAAA
>JARHVA010001132.1:3637500-3836777 GCA_037957365.1 Torreya grandis
ATATTTCAAGGGAATGGAATAAATTTGTTGATGCTTTAGCGAATTGGGTTCTAGATAACCATGATATTCTCTGTTATGGTTTGCCTCCTTTATTGTGGCCTAATAAGATTCAGAGAGATAAAAGTTGTATTTTAAACCTCAACTTTTCATTATAATTGTCATTCTTGTTATTTTTTTTGATATGGCCCAAGCTTGGACTATTAGTTTCTAAGCTTGGCATGGTAGACTATGTAATTTTATTCTTATCTAATATATTTTATTTTTATTTTTATTTTTTAAAAATATAACATATACGTTTTATCTTACAAAAGACACCGCATTTACATTTTTCCATAAAGTTTAAAGTATTAAAATTTATTTAAGCTTTTTTAATAATTTTTTATTTTATTTTTTTCTTAGACATCATAATGTATTAAATAGACAGGTAGGTTGTTTCATGCAATAAAATATTATTGCATGAATAACCTATAAAATAAGAGTATCTATTTATTAATGTGCACTCAACAAATATGTGCACAAAATAGAATAACATCTCTAATAATAAAATAACTCCCGAATCAAATTTATACACTTTAGTCCAAAAAAAACCTCACCAGTTATCTAATTGACCCCTGAAACGAATAAATCAACTATTCTTTATCCCTAATATGACTTTGGATGATCTTAGAAGCCCCAAAAACCTATTACAATTTTATAAAACATGTTTTTGATAGAAATTAAGTAGACTGATACCATGTTTTTGTTCAAACATAAATTAATTAATAATTTATTTAGTTGCACAATTTTATTTGTAAGTTGTAGGTTTTATAAACTCGCATGAAGTTACAACCACCAGACAGAACTACCCATGTAACCATCCGAGAATAACTACCTATTAAATATATATTTAATCATAAATAACTAAGATATTTATTTATTAAACATAAATTTATTATACATAATTTATTTGGATATAAAACCTAACAAACCCCCTTGATCCAAAGGGCACACAAAAAAAATCTAGAGAAAACAATCAATATTATTGAGGAAGTTACTACATCAACTAAACTATAAAGTGTACTTTGATCAACCTATGGCGACACATCCACTATAATCCCTACAGTCTGAGTTCCTATGCCCTTTAATCATTGCAATGCCTAGAGTATTCACCATCCCTCTAATCTTTGTAAATGTGCCCAATTTTTATAACATATATGGAATGCTCCAACCACAACAATCAATATGACCTCCTCTAAACTTGTGCATGAAGTATGAAGTATTTAAACAAATACTTAAGTTGAGTTGACCACTGTCAAACATGCACCACATCTTCAACAAATCAAACAAAAAACAATCATCTAGGCAAATTAGAATAAAGCCAAAAACAAAATTTCTAATAAACCATATTCCAATCTTTGAGTTAATAGCTAACTCAAGATGGATCTATAATATTCTCAGAAGTTTTTGGTGAGTCCTTTTAGACCAAACACCTTAGTAAAACATGATACTTCATGAATAGAGAAACCATCATTGGATTAAATTGCATAGTGGGAAGGATTCTCAGTATCATCCTTTGAAGTCTTCTTCCAATAAGGTAATTCACAATCATAATATACCAAATAACCACATTTGTAACATCGCATAGATTTCTTAGATTTAGGAAATGACTTGTGACTGCTAAAACTATCAATTGAAGAAGAGTCACTTGTCCAATCACAATGCTAAGAAAAATATTTATGTTTGATAGAAGATTTATATTTGAATGATTTCTTCCTTTCCACTTTTTGTGTTTCCTTTTTATATTTTCGTGCCTTTGTGAAATAAATATCCTCTATAGGCTTAACACTTTTATTCTTTACAAATTGATGTTCATTTTGAGTGATCAATTCACAAATAGAATCAAATGTTGTATTATTAAGTTTGTCATTGAATTTCAACATTTTCACAAATTTTGTATAGTTAAAATTTAGTCCATTCAAAAAAATATAAATCATCATGTCATCAATCTATTTTCCCATAGTATTGATTTTTATTTTATATTTTATAATATAGAAACATATTCTAAAACATCTTCATTGTCACTTAGATTAGTGTTTAGTAAATGTATTAACAAATTAGTATTTTTATATATAGGCTATTGATCATATAAATCCTTGAGAGTTTACCAAGATTTACAAGCTTTGGATTTGATGGCTTCTATGTGTACAATGATTTAATGTAAAGTAGATTTCTATTATTGTGTCCCATTAACTCATCAGAAAAAAATTTAAAAAAAATCTTAAAAAATATTTAATAATTTTTAGAAATTTTGAAAAAATGTATATGTACTATATATTTGTATATGTAATGTAAAACATATTTGTTGATTAATTTTAATAACCTAAATTAAAAATATTTTGAAGAGAAGATGAAAATGTATGTAGCTTCTTTATACTAAAAGGTAGGACATATTATTATACTTTGAAATTTAAATCTTATCCTATTTATTAAATTATAACAACTTAAAAGCATATATAGATATGTGGGTTATTTTTCAACTAAATATAAAAAATTCTCCAAAATAAAAGTCTTTTCTATATTCACACTCTAATCTTTGTAATTTTGAAATGTTAATTTATTAAATCAAAAATTAAATTACTAATTTTTTATATTAATTTAAATTCAAAAATAACCTAAAAAATAAATTTAGTGAAATTTTATCTTTACTCTCAATATATATTTGTTCCAACTCTATCACTCTGAAAATAAATATATGATTTTATTTCAACATAGAAAAGTACATTCTCAAACAAAACAAAATAGAGATTGATAGTGGAACTTAAAACCTTCCAATTTTCAATTGTCCCATAAAAGATTCCTTATTAGTTGCTATATTAGCATATATAAAGATTAGAATGCAAATTGTGTGAAAATTGATATTTCGATATTTTCTTTTAAAAAAATAAAATCACTCACTTAGGATATGCACTTTCTTCAGATTTTATCCAAAAATTAAAAGCTTTAAATAGTTTATAAGCTAAAAAAGTTTTCTTCGAGTAAAATAAATAATTTTTTAATTTATTTATTTAAGAAAACTTTCAATTACAAATTTTCACTCACTGCCTTGACATCATTAATTGCTCAAATACCATTGATAGAAATTAAACAAACTGATATTACATTTTATTAGAATAATAATAAAATAATATTTAATTTAATTTTTTTACTTACAAATACAAAATTTTATAAATTTAAAAAAATTACAATCATTGAACCAACTATCTATGTAACCATCCAAAAATAATTAAATATTTTTAATAATTAAAATATTTATTTATTATATAAACTTTATTTAAAATATAAACTTAATAATTTTCTTTTAAATTTCTCATTATATAATGATATATATCTAACTACATAGATATTTGCAACTCTATAACTAGATTCATGAAATGATAAATCATGACAACCATAATAAATTAATTTTAAATTTAATTGTCTTAGAAACAAATGTCTAAATGAATAAACTCGTAACTTTTGCAAGTCTTTCCAAGTCTCAAAATTAAGAATGACTTAAATATTACAAATTGATTTAATATTTTTAGTAGTAAAAGCCAATTTAGTATAGAGAAAGTTAAAAGCCATCATTATCATATTATATTTATTTTTATAATAGGATAAATATATTTTATAAAAAAAAAAAAAAATTATTATATTTTTTTTATTATTTTAATTTAAAATAAAATTGTATTATTATTATATTATAAAGTAAAAATTTAGTTTATAGGCTTGGTCTCTCTGATAATTGGGTAGTGAAGATGAAACATAAAAAAGGATATATGTTGCTTGGAGTACCCTCATCTAACAATTATCAGGGTTAATTTTGGTGGTGTTGTAAGTGGTAATTTGGGACCAATTAGGGGTGAATGTGTGTTTAGAAATGAGAATTTATAATCATTTTAATATTTGTTATGAATATTATGAAAAATAAAAATAATAAGATAGAAAGTATGACGATGTTTTGAAGGATTCAAATGATGATTACTCAGGATTGGAAGAAGGTACTTATTAAAGATGATTCTCATATATTTTAGTTAAGACAATGATAAAATCATGTTTTAGAGACTGAAAATAAAAATTTATCAAGTAAATTTGTTGATAAAAGTATTTTTAAGTTTTCTCATTTTTCCACACAAAAAAATTTAGGAATCAAGGGGTAGATAAAGCTTTCAATAGAAAGGAAATCTAATGAAAATAATACGTTCACAAAATCAATTTCGGAAAGAATAAATTTTTCGATAATTTATGAAAAGTATTGATTACATATGCAAAAAGTTATTTCTTTTTAATTTTTATAATTATCTTAATCAATTTTATAGATAATTTAATTAAAAAGCCCATCCCCCATCTCCATAACATATAAGCCAAGTAAACTCAATGATGAAGATCGAGTAGAATTGGTCACCTGGTGTAAATATCTACACTTAAAAGTGATGCAACTTGATTATTTATTGAAATTTAATCCCCTCAATTAGTAATGATAAAATTAATGCTTTTCAGAGTTGATGCGGTGTTGTGAAGTATTCAGCATCATAGTAGAGGAAAAGAAATCAATTCATCTCCGAGAGCTTTTAGATTTTGTCTCTGACTGTGTTAGATGTCTAGCATTTCCAATTCAGATGAAAATTTTTCAATGATTTTTTTTATTTATCGTTTGGGCCAAAAACAAAAGTTATAATTTGCATGTCAATTAAATGATATTAAATCTTCATAACTGAAAATATTTAATAATTATCTATACCAATCAGAAGTCAGGTCTGAATCAAACCCGTGTTTAACTTCAAATGCATGAAATCACCCCTAAGCTACCTTTGGAAAGTATGATTTAGATTATAAAAAGAAAATACTTATAGCATTGCACTCAAGTTAATGCAATGTGAGACACTAAATCAGCATCATTTAAACAAATTCATTTATATGAATGAATTATAATTCCATACAATTTGAATTTTTTTTAATGCTTTTTCTTGCTCTTTTCCCTGTTCATGATAAAAGCTCTTTTGTATTTGGTGAGTCTAGATATTATCTGATGTGGAAGGAAGCCTCGACCAGATCTGGAACTGTAAATTGTTCCCTTTTGTAGGTTGGCCATTCCCCACTTTTCCCCTCTACTATTTATAGAGGTCTGGACATCATGAAGATGGAAGTTATGATGGACTCCAGAAGGTTGAAGCATGTATCCTTCGTAGAGGTGGTATCCTATAAGACAACTCCAAAACCTCTCAAACCTCCATCTTCTGTACCTGTTGTGATCTTTGATGAGGAGGAGCCCATACAAGTGATCAAATCAAAAGAATTCTTTTCAGTCCTAGGTATCATCTGCAGATTTATAGATTACTGGGCAAAAATACAAGTGTTGCATGCTTGGATCTCAAAGCATTGACAACCCCACCTATCAAGTGATCTTGATATTTACCCTTGTACAAAAAGTTTATTTATTATTGTATTTCACAATATTGAAGACAAATCAAAGATTCAAAACCAATTCTGGTGATTGCATCACCACCCCCTAGTCATCAAAAAATGGTCCCCTACCTTCAATCCCCTCACCGAATCGTTTAATGTAAAACTCATTTGGGTTCTCTTCCTCATTTTTCTCTTCAATTTTGGATTGAATCCATTGTGAAAGCTATTGGTGAATCACTAGGTGAGTATCTTAAAATGTACCTACATACCAATCATTTCTACCACACTACTTTTGCTAGGATTTTGGTGAGTATTGACACTTCCAAGAATCTTCCTGAAAATATCACTTTGCAAGTTGGGTACCGCTCTTGGTCCCAACCCTTGGATTATGAAAGTTTATTGTTTCACTATCGTAGTTATTTTAATACAGGTCATTTGACCAAAAACTATAGTTTTCTCAGGAAAAAGAAGGATTCCTCCTGGTGGAAATACTCCCTCCTCGAACACCTACAGGTGCTTGTTGAAAATGATTCAAGGGACTCTGATAGCGATGATTCTTCATCACCTTTGGAGGATCTTGAGGATCATAAAAGTCCCCCTCATTCTAAAAATGTACTGCTAAAGGATTTAATCTCTCCAATGAATGATATGAATGTGGTAGTCCCCTTCGCTTCAGCCACCTCATCTGAGAAGAACCCAAAAATGGAATTGTCTAGGGCAGAAATCAAGTACCCTACAGCAGAAGATAAATCCCAACCCTATGTTGTTGAAGTCAAGGAAGGATGGGCAAAAGTTCATTAAAGGAAAAAAGGTAAAAAATCAGTGGTTAAACCCTTTTGTATGTCCCTCCATTCAGGGGGACTCTGAGCTAAACCTCCTTACTTAGAGGGACTCTGAGTAGATTCCCAAAAGACAGTTACTAAAGGAAAAAAGAAAGTAGAAGCCTATTGAAAATCTATTGAAAGTCCCCTAGTTTTAATGATGTAAACAATCTGGTTGGATTCTATTTGTTGGTGCAGAAGACTAACGAATGCTTCACTGAAGCATACCTGGTTGTTTCTTGGTTGATTGTGATAGATTTAACCTTGTGTTCGTTTTAGCTCATTTTTTGTTTTTTGACTTGTTATTCTATTATCTGTTTTACCTAACATGTTACCATTAATAGAGGTATCTCATTTTTATATAAACATCACATCTTTCCCTCCTTTATATTAAATTCCAGGATCTTTAAAACCCGTGACCTTTACCCTATCAAATAAAAACATCATACAAATAATATAATCTAATGGATAATACTTGTGCTCAAATTCAAACTTCCATTTAACCCTTCAATCTTTTGATCTTGCCTTTAAGTTCTAATATGAACTATCGATAACCTCAAGTTATAATATTAGCTACCTCATCCAAGTAAACCCTATTTACCCAAAGCATTAATCTACTAGTCTACCTAAAATCTTAGCTTTTGTGTATGAATATAGCTTAATATACAACCTATGTTTGACTCTCCAAAGGCCAAAAAATCCTAAAGCTTAAATTGTAGCCATAAATGTGTCCTAGGAAATCATTGTTTAATAGATTTGCTCACCTTAGTTAAAAAAGGTATTATAAGTATTATAAGTCTTATTAAGATTAAACTCGAGCTGTCACCTTAATCATCTAAATAAAGATCCATCAACTATCATATTTAAAGAAAGTTGAAATAACATATCTAAATTTCCACTCACATTCAATTTAAAATTTAATTTCATATTAAGTCTAAGAAGAATTTTTAAGCATAGTGTTCACAAATTTTGGCTATGTGGTAGAATCACCTTTTGAATTTGGTTAGAAAGACACGACATGCCCCTCCATAATACGATGTAGCACCATAATTTTCAGCCTCTTAGTTATACTACAACCCATCTAATTTCACCAAAAATGTTCCATGTTATCTCTTACCAACCCCCCTAAAAATTTGGGCTGACCTCCCCTACCAAATCTTAGTACCTATTTTCTCATTTATACCATACAAATTTGAACTGATGACAATCTTGAATACTCCATATTTTTGCCAAATTTTTTAGACAACCCTTCATCCTTGATCATCCCTAGTGAGATATCTATGGCTTCCCTCATTAACATATGGTTATCAAAACAACTTGTAATATTATTATTGTTCTATTTCTTGTCTCTCTTTCCCTTCAAGGGACTTAGGCTTTAACTCTATCCATTTTTATTAACATTCACAATGTTAGATCTTCAATCATACTACATCTCCCTATCAAATTTCCATGGTTTCCCCAATAAAACATGGAACACATCCATGGTGATGGGGTTGAATGTCACATAAAACCTTGTCTAGATATAGATACCAATATGCATTTCCACTTCACAACATTCCATTACAACATCATCATGCCCCTTGAATAACGATGACACTCTATATTGCCTTGGGTATGGAATACACATCAAATTCATATTAAGTACCATCTTAGTGGACACCATATATTGCCTTGGCTCATTTGGAATTCTTCTTCCTTCTTCTCAACCTTCAATATTATACTCCTTCCTAGAAAATGCTTTCCATGTTCTGGTTCCTCCATATGTTCAAGGGATGCTACAGATTCCTCTTTCACTTGTGTAAATTGTGCACTACCTTCATTCCTTGTCCTCTTACCATCACATTGAGCATGAGGACACTAAAAATGCTGATGCCTAGAGTCTTTGCACCTATTATTTGTTCCATTTATTTTCCTCTTCCTCATCTATAATTTCTATTAATTATTATAAAGTTGGCTCCTCCTCTTACATATTATTTTTTCACTTGCAAATTTCTTGCTCCTACCTCCTTTCACTATTGGTTCTCTTCTTGGCATGATTAGCCTCTACCATTAATAAACTTCCCTTTCCCTCTTCTTGCACTTTTTTTCTCTCTAAACAACTTCTAATTTTCTCTTAAAGCATATTTGTATGATTCTTCCACCATATGCATCATTATGAAGTTGAGTTCATCTTGAATATTCACTCATATCCCATTGATTTATCTTTCTACTTTCTATTGGTCCATCTCATTATGACTTTCCCATATTGTAATATTTTATAATTCATCTGTTTACTCCATCATACTCATCTCATTTTACCTTAGCTTTTGAATCCTCTTCAACAAATCTACTTAATAATTTGCATGCAAAAAAATTCCTTTCAACTTTGTGACCATCCTCTCCCAAAAAGTATTTTCATCCTTACCCTTTATATTCCCCTATTTTTTTACATGCTTCCACCATATGGTTACATAACCTTTCAACTTGGTTTAAGCCATTAATCAACTATTTGGGTTTTAAAGTTCCTAAAAAGCTCAGAAATTTCATCTTGGCTCTTATCCCAATATTTGAAATGACCCTATAATTTTCATCTTCTCCTTCATTTAACCACTTACATGCTAATACCACATCCTCTACCCCTAACTCTTCATTTTATACACCACTCACGTCATCCTTGAGGACAAATCCCCATCTTCTATCCTCTTCAAAAATAAACAATCTTATTTATATTACACTCATCATCTCCATAATCTACTCTAAGCTTCTTTCCATATTGGCAAATGTTTCTCTAACTCACCCCATTCCTCTTGGATGCTATACTCTCTCTCTCAAACTATACCTACTATTGGAATATCTTATTTAAATTGCTACATAGGCCACACACTTCTATCTACCACTCTTTCAACAATTTTCTCTTTACCTACATTCACAAGATGTAGAACACTCAACCCTCCCTTATTCCAGATTTGTTACCTTTCTGTGAAATTAATTGATGTAGTCAAGGATAGAGGGTTAAATGAAGTAAAAAATTGTCCTTAGAGGATTCCTATAAAAACACACTGAATATGAGATTGTAATTCAAAAACACACTTTTATTGACCCTTCTTGAGTAATTACAAAGATAACACGAACACCTTCACTCTCCTTATGAATACAACACAAATGAATAATGATACATAATTCTTTTTTTAACTAAGCAATACTCTTTATGTGTACACTAAAATATGCTCATCCCACTAATTTTACTAATTTTTGCTAATATAGCCTATAACCATAATTCTAGCTAATTTAACTAATATCCCATTGTCCCCTTTCCATTCCCTACATCCTAAAAACATTACCACATCCTAAAAACCAATTGATCCCTTCATTAAACCCCTAAAATAACTTGTTTACCCACTAACCTAATCCTTAAGCCAACTAACCAATTTAAAGTACAAAATAATCTACCTACCCAACCACCACTCTATTCTAGCCTCTCCTAAACCCCTAAACCCTATGGGAGATTTATAGAATTAGAGGATTCTAGCAATGTCCTCCATTTTCTCCCTCTTTTTTAGAATTTTCTAATTCTAGAGATCTCCATGGAATTAAAAATTCCATGAAAAATCCCTAGCCATTGATCTCAATGGCTCAAATTTGAATTTGAGCCATTGATTTCTCCCTCCATGCCTACATAACCAAGCTCTCCATCCTCCTTCAAACTAACTTGGAAAACTATCAAATTTTTGCCATAATATTGCATTCTCATAACCTTCTTGCACTCATCTAAAGCCATTGTCAAGCTCAATCATCCATTTGGAATCCATTATCAACATCAAGCAAGCAATCCATCATTTTCACATTTTACATCAACAATCCATTTTACAATACTGGAATAGAGCTATAAAGAGGTAAGGTGATGGTAAGGACACTCTTATTGGGTTGATTATCTCTTTTATCCATTCCTATTTGTGTGTTTAAGTTTCAGGTTTTTTATTACTAAAATTGGTAATATAAGTTGAATCTAAAATCTAGGCTACACTTTATTCTCCTAAGCTTTCTCCTCAAGCATGTACACTCACTTGGAAAATATCCTTCAAATTTAGTATGCTTGCTCCCAATACTTCCCTTCTCTTTTTTGCCTCATGGAGTGACTCTTAGGATCCCCTTGAAAATACTCCAAAATGACACTTGAACATTTATGGGTTGTTAATAGGCATGCATAACTGCCACATGTAAAACTACCACTTCTTATAGAGTGGAAATTATTTAACCTTCAATTAATGTGTGCCAATGTTAATTATTAGTTTCATCATGAGACAGATAATACTTTATCCCATAAATCAAAACTTCTTCTTATTCCTTCCACAATTATATTAAAGTGTGACTATGACTATGTAATTTTAACTATCGAAATCCCTCAAACATAGAAAATATATTTTGGAAAATGAAATTGACTATCAGAATGTTCCTTCATCAAGGAACCATATGTCAATTAAATATTTATATTAAACTTAGATGAATATCCATTGTTAGATAATATCCCAAGTTTAACATAAACTTAAAATTCTACCTATATCCCTCACTAATTATTTTGGCTTATTAAAAAAAAATTATAGACTGAAAATCTTCATTCTAAAATTCTAAAACCATTCAATATTAACTAAAACATGCAAAAACATACAACACCACCAAATAAAATTATTATATATTGATAGAGGATGCTACAGTTAAAGGCTAGGTTTTTTAGAGCCCATGATTGGTATATCTTTAGATTGGGATTCACCCTGTCATTCTTGAGCTATCTTCACTCAAAAATATTATACCAAACCTAATTTATCTTGTATATTTTCATCAGATACTATATTAAGATTTTAGTTGGCAATAAACAATAATAAAGACTTGGTCCCCTATTCTTTCTTTTTTACCCCTGTATTACAGATTTTATAAATTAGATTATGCAATTTCATTCCCTTTAGATATTTTCAATTACATAAAAACTCTTGTAGATCAAGATTTGATCAATACAAAAAATATTTTTGACTCATCCTATCTATACTTATATTTCATATGTGAAAGTCTCTGTTGGAACTTTTTGAAAATAGGATTTTCAACATTGGAATTTACTCTTAAGGACTATTTTTCTTAGTGTTTTATAAGATAGTGAAATTAACTTTATAACTTTATGCTTGATTCATAAATCCTTTTGTTTCATCCCATATCCAATATTTCTAAAATAATTTCAATATGACTAGTGCCCAATATCTAAAAGTTCAATTAAAATTCAAAGCAAAAAATTGACATGCAAGCTTATTGAATATCACAAGAAGAGAGTAAGCCTTATTATGTGCTATCAACATAAATCAAGGAGATCTTAGATCTTCATAGATGCCTTAAATTACAACTGACATCTTCATGTTAATTTATAGGATAATTTTTAAATTGGTGTCCTTGTTGAGGAAAAATTGTTCTCCTATAATAATTTAAATCATTTTTTTATATGAGATCAACTTTGACATCAACGAACCATAGTTCCTATATGTTATACTTGGTAAATTTGGTCCAATATAATATAAGCATGAATGGTTTTTCTTTATCTATAAATTTATAAGAAGATACTCTCAATCAGTGGAAAGTCAATAGATAATATTTGGAACATGTGACATAATATATACTATTATTTTAATTTGAACTTTGCACATTTACTCTCATCAGTAGGATCTAGTGTTGTTGGTTGAGGCCCCCACACACACACACACACACATATATATACATATACATTTATGTATGTATGTATATAGGTATGTATGTATATATGTATGTATATGCATATGTATATGTATGTATGTAGGTATGTTCATATGTACATACATACATACATACATACATACATATACATATATATATACATACACACACACGCATGCACGCGCACGCACACACACACACACACACACACACACACACACACACACACACACACACACACACACACACACACACACACACACACACACACACACACACACACACACACACACACACACACACACACACACACACACACACACATACATATATATATATATATATATATATATATATATATATATATATATACATATATATATATATATATACATATATATATATACATATATATATATATATATACATATATATATATATATACATATATATATATACATATATACATATATATATATATACATACATATATATATATATACATATATATATATATATGTATATATATATATATATATACATATATATATATACATATATATATATATATATATATATACATATACATATCTAGTATCAAGCTTAATTATATATAGGGTGGGAGTAGTAGGACCTAGTACCTAGCCTATTTATATATATGGGGCCCAAATATATATATATATATATATAGGGTAGGCATATGTATGTATGTATATGGCACCTAGTTGGAGTCCCCCACACACACACACATATATCGAGTGGGCATTTATGGATCTAGTATCTAGTTTGAGACTTGGGTCCCCAACCCATCTATATATGGAGTAAATATTGTGCCAATTAAACTATATATTATCCCAATAAAAATAGGAGGCCCTCCCCAAAGTTTTTTTTTTGTACCACTTAAGAATAACTTGACTAATTGATCAATACTCTTGGATGATCCTAAATAAAAAATAAAAATTTAGCTTTCAACCTCTAGAATATCTCCATCAATAACAAGAATATTATGGTAAATATCAAACTGAAACCTTGTAAATATGTTACTTTATATAAATATTAGAAACTATTTATCCTTGAACAACATGATATAGAAAATATCTTAAACAAAGACTTAAGGCAACGAATCCCAATCCACTTTCTCCAATCCCAAATTCCCATTCTTCTCCAAAAAAAATTATTTTCTAAGAAGCTAAAGGTTCTCCTATTTATTTTCATAACCTTAATATGCTAGTCATAAAAATCCTAAATCTTAACACCATAGAAATAAGTGTCATGGAATGGCTTTAGTACCTACCATCACACTAGGGTTTTGATTCCTCTCATCACTTTATCTGGTCATCACAATAACCACATAGGAGGAGAAGAGCTTGGCACCATCCATGGAAACATTTAGGATATGTCTAGGGCCTTTTGTGGAGGACAACAAACTAAAACATGATTGCTTTTGTTTTAATTTCTATGGATGGAAGTGTTTTCAAAATGTAAGCCTCAGTAAATTCATCTGTGCCTTCTTTATTAAGGTTGTATATAACAACAATTAAAGTTTTCAAAACAAGTCAACAAGTCTTCCAACTATTGGACCATGAATTAGCCTTGAAAAAATTAAGAAATAAATGACTATAACATGATCAAGATGAGGTAGAGTTTGAGATTTTCTACTTCCATTGGCATGCCCCTCCCTCACTACAAAAACCCAATACAAATGGCCTACACACAACATTGGATAAAACTATAGAAAAACTATATTTGATACCACACGTCATGCCTTCAACTTCTATTTACTAGGTAACTACAAATTATGTTTGGCTGCTCTTTGTTGACCATTTACCATGATATAGACAAAGCACACAGGGAAGTGGAATTTGATAACCATGTTATAAAAATGATAATTGCATTGCATTTTTATAGAAAAGGGTTGTTTGAACTTGGAGACTACTCTGTAAGGGAGGTTAATGAACCTGGTACGGTATCTTTGAAAGCTTCCTTTGTTGAAATGTATCAAATACTTGAGAAAATGCAGGCAGGAGATATTTAGTCAGCTTTTGCATGGGCTACAATTCACCGTGAAGAATTCTTGAAAGAAGGATATTCACTTGAATTTAAGCTTCATCACTTGTGATTTGTATAAACTACAAACTCTACAATGAGGTAGAAGAACTGATGCTTTTCAATATGCAAGGAGTTATTTCAAACCATTTGCATCTGAACATATGACAAAAACATCAAATCTTATAGCTTGCCTATTTTAGGTAGATCAACTTGAGGCCTCTCCATATCTTAAAATTCTCTAATTCACATTGGGATACCCTTACTTTAGAATTAATACAAGAGTGTTGCAGTCTTTTGGGTCAATATTATGATAGTCCACTTCATGTAACCATCTCTATAGGTTGTCAAGTGCTCCCCATTATGTTGAAATTGGATAATGTCATAACTGTCAAAAGGCACCAAGCCAAATTGCCCTAGAACTTCTCCCCATATGCCTCGTGTTGAAGATCCAACAACCGATATATGATCTATTGCCTCATACTGAATCCATTTCATTCACTAGTTTATGGTAAATATTGAAAATGTTCATGTTATTAACAAAGGGATTTCAAACATGATAACATAAATTGAATCCTCTCATTGACCATATGTTATGAAAATTATCCTTGTTTAATGGTAACTAAAAAAATCAATAAAGTATTAATATCTTGTGTCAAACATTATAAAATGATTTACATTTGGATGAACAAAATAATCCCATTGGCAGTCAAAGTTTCTCTAATCAAAATAATTGGCGTAGGATAAAACAATAATACCTAGGCTTGTGATAGGTACTAATAATTGCTCAAAATACTGGTGTCATGATGTGGTATGCATATATAAACCTTTTAGTAGTTTTGAATTAGATGCCTACTGATTATTTAAAGGAGTCACCATGTTTCTAAGGAAACAATGAGGTCTATACCGAGGAACACTTGAAATCCTTGAAATATTGTGCATAGAACCTCATAACTAAATTAGAACATGATGATGTATTTATGTGAATGTTCATATAATACCTTGAAGGAGATCTCAGATAGTGGTTAATAGTTTTAGGTCATGGTTATTTTGAAACTATATCAAATCATAATATAGCATGTCTTATTTTTTTTGCATTAATATGTCACACACACTATTAATCTCACTCCCAAAAAAAATTTTGTTTAATTGAATGATATTGATACAATATATGTGTTTTATTTTATATATATAAAGATATTTTGTAACAACCCCATTTGTTTTGACATAGAAAGATGTGACAATTTTTTTTAATCAACATATTCTTTTATTAGACTTCACCATGAGAATCCAATTAGTGATCCAAATACACCACTCGAATTATGTTAACTATAAATAATCATGTTACATCTAACAATCATTGATCACTATCAATTTATGAAACACATCAAAACCAATTATAGAAAGTAGTCACAAATGTCCATCCATGGCTGGTACAACTATACATCCACTCCTATCAATGTCCAATAAGTAAAAATTACATTTTATCATAATAATATCTCAATAATAATAAATACAATGTAATATACAAGATACAAATCTCCACAAAGCATGAGTTCCTGAACTCTAGTATATCTAGCAATCTCAAGTGTCATCTCTAATGAAGTACTATTATGGAGAGGGAGAGCATCATCCAAGCACTTTTCCACACCAACCATAGACCATCGATTCCTCACACAATCCCCCATCAGGGAATGATCTTCCCTTCATAGATGAGTAGATAGTGATGATACGAGAATCTAGAAAGACAAACTAGTACTCGTGTGCTGTATGATTTCTAAAAATATGTAGTGTGCCATAAATAAATCTATTCTAGCATGATATCACACAAACATGTAAATTATACATATTAAATGATAATGTTTAACTAGCATTACTTTGCCAAATGTTTTTAAATAGTAATTGATCCATAGGATCAATCAATTTCATACACACCACTTGATCACATTACCTTTATCAATCATTATGATGTTAATAAGCTAGTGAATTCCATCTCACTACTTATTCAGTACCAACAATGTAAGATTTGGTTAGCATATATAAAACCAATAGATTCATATAGATTACTTCCTACTAGCCATCACAAGACATGTTAATCACAGGAATAATCAAATTCATACATTTAGTCTATCAAATATATGAATGTGATGCAGGAGCATCCGCATTCAAATTCAATTTATTATATTTTCCCTCCCATATGCTTTTACTGAGGGGTAATTGTAAAGAAATAAATAAAAGTAAAGAGGTAAATGTGGGCTGTTGAGAAAATCAAGGAATGGTTGAAATGATTTTTCAACCTTAGCATATTGTTGTAATTAAAAACTGTATTTTGTTTTCCTTAAGCCCAAGTTGGCGTAGAAGTTAGAGGGGAGGTTGTTAAAAGCAAAATATAGCAAAAACAAGAAATATAAAATATAGAGGAGAAGAAAGAGGAGAGCAGGATGCAGAGAGGAAGAAGAGAAGAAGGGGCGTAGAAGAGAGGAAGAGAGGTATGTAGAAGTGAGAAAAGATAGAAAGGAAAAGATCCTCTCATTCAAGGGAAGAAATAGAAGAAGAGGAGAGGATCTCAAGAATGTCAAAATGAAGAGAACAGAATGCAGAGTACAGAGGAGTAATTAGTGTGGTAGAGGAAAGGTCTGTAGGCGTGATGCCTGTAGCAATAAATCTGTGAGTCTTTTCTGATATATGAATTCTTTGGCATCTATTATATAGATGCAGTAATGTGTATTTATTTAACCATTTTTTTGAAATATCATTTTTATGATGGTGTATAATGTCGTATGAGTCTGCATTGATGTTTTGATAAAGGATTTTGCAAGCAAGTACTATTCTGGAAAGTCTGTATTCACTCTTTCACAAATCCTGTTGTCTTCTGTAGAATAGGAAGCAGCCCTTGCTGGTAATAGTCAAGTTTTTAACGGATTTATACAGGGAAGATAATTTCAAATCTATGAATGCATAGTTTCCAATGAAACAATAATTAAAGCCATAGTATTCTGTTCAGAAACGTCAGTTAGTCATGCTACAAAAATTCGTGGCAATTTGTCATTTTGTGGATAGAATTTGTCCAGTTTGATGTGCTTTAATTTAAATCTTCAATTTGAACTATCTGGCATACAATTTGAAGAAATTTTGAGAGAGTTATGGTTATCTGGGGCGTCCGTTGGGCTATATGGAATATCTGATGAAATTAAAAGATTTGGCTGTGTGTTTCAAAACATGTTTGCAGTAAATAGAGATGGGTTTTGTCACTATAATCTATGCTAGCCCAAGCAATGGAAATATGATACACGAATTACACGAATTCAGTCTTTGTTTGCCAACCATAGAAAAATCCTGCTGAGTATTACGTACAGAATCACCCCTGTGCTCCACACATCCACCTTTTCATTGTAATATTTTCCTTGCAGTACCTCTGGCGCCACGTAATATGGAGTCCCCACTATTTCACTCATTTTTTTAATCCTGCTGAGCATGCAACGGAACTTGTCATAGCGCATCTGCTTTATTTGCAAAATAGGGATCCATTTCATCCAATTTATTTGTACATTAACTTGACTGGAACGTCACGAGAGGATGGTCAAAAGGTTGCCTTTGAAAGTGATGGTTTTCCCATTTACGATGTAATGAATGGTGTCTTCAATGAGATACGAATAGTGGTTATAGGACAGGCACTTGGCCATGCTTGTTTACTGTTTGCAGCAAGAAAGAAGGGATGGTGGTATATGTTTCCTAATGCCATAGCTGGACTTGAAGAACCCCGTGTATTTACAAGTGGACAATTGCAAGAAGCTGATGTTGCCATTAGAACTAAGGAAGCTATTCACGACAGAGATCTTACTATAAAGCTTTTTGCTAAGCATATTGGAAATTCCTCAGAGGTGATTGCAAACTAAATTATAGTTGTGATTCGGAGCTTATTTACTGTTTGTCAGCTATATATATATATATATATATATAGCTCGATTAAGTGTGAATAATTTTCTTTATGTTGCTCCATCTTCCTCTGCCCCCATCCCAGTATAATTCTAATGTACTTGCTTGTCAAGAAAGAGTACAGAACAACAGGAACACCATTATGACAGCATCAGGCATGTATGAGGTTAACAAGAGTTATGAATTCAATGAAGTGCATCAATTTGGTATCTGACCTGTAACTGTTTAAGGTTGTCATCATGTTTGGTATCAGAGCAGTCCTAAGAATAGTTTAGCCTTGTTTTTAAGAATGATTTTTGGTCCAAGGTCAACCTTCATCATTTGGTATCAGAGCTTGAAGCTCTTGGGGATTTAGGAATTGATCATAAGTTGTTGCAGAATTTGGAATGGTTGCATTTGTCAATAATATTGCAGTTGTGAAAGATTTGGCAAAGAGATCAACAGGGGACAACACTAAAAGACTCTGCTGGAGAAAAGGTATGAGAAGTCTATGTTATTTGATTTGAGTTTATTTTGTTTTAAAAAAAAAAAGCAAGCAACAGGTGAAGAGAAAGGCAGCCAAGCCATTGAGGCTTAAGAAAAGGAGAAGCCAAGGAAGGCTTATTGAAGATCCAAGAGGAAGCTTGGATAGTTTGCCAAAAGACTAAGGTGAAATAGACTTAGGTGAGGTAAAGGATGAAGTTTTGAGAAGAGTGATAGAGGGACTGCCGAAGAAGATCCAAAGCAAGGTAAGCTTGGATTTGTAATTTGTGTTTGTTAAAGAGTTGCTACAGGATCGAGAGAAGAGGATCAA
Organism: Torreya grandis; assembly: GCA_037957365.1. Taxonomy (NCBI): domain Eukaryota; kingdom Viridiplantae; phylum Streptophyta; class Pinopsida; order Cupressales; family Taxaceae; genus Torreya; species Torreya grandis. The sequence continues at coordinate 3,656,230 of JARHVA010001132.1, forward strand.
AAGACTAGGATGCAAAAGGCTTAGGTGAGATCACGTGGATTGTCAAAAGACCAGTCAAGGAGAAAGGCTTGGGTGAAGATCTCAGAGATGGAAGCATTGTTGAAAGCACTATAGAGCAGCAAGGTATATGAGGGCAGCAAGAGGAAAGCAAGCATCAAAGGTATGACTAATGTTGATTTTAATAAAGAAATTGCTAGTTTGAAGAAAGAATTAGCTAAGGTTAAAGATGAGTATGAGTCTTGGATGCAGCTGAATAGGAAAGCATGGGTATGGCCAATGAAGAAGAGGATAAAGTGGCCGATAGTTCTCCTAGTGAAGAGGAGAAGGAGGCAAAAGAAGATTGCCATGAAGAGGGAAGCCAAAAGAGGCAAGAAGATAAGAAGGTTGTCAATTGGGCAGCAAGAAGAAGTTGAGAAGAAGGTTCTCATTGAGGAGAACAAGAGAGAAGAGAGAAAAGAGGAAGTGCTAGGAAGAGCACTTGGAAAGATGAGAATGTCCATTAAGAGGATACACATGGAGACATTATGGTCTCTTGTTTTTATATTTAATGCTATTTTTGAATGGGTAAGTGCAGGTATAAGCAGCCTTGTGAAGGTCAAGAGAAGGGCCTTGGAGAGTAAATAAATTGGTGCAGGAGAAGACACCAAGTGCACAAGTGAATGTGCAAAAGAGAGAAGTGAGTTTGCTGTTGATAAGAGAGATAAAGATGAATTCCATGATGCCATTGAATGTCAAGAAGAAGAAAGAGGACAGCCAAGCACAAAGGAAGAAGAAAAGATAGACAATCAAGAAGCTATGCAAGACAAATAACTTATGGAGCAGCCCATTAAGGAGGTAAAGTTGAGTTCAATAATTGATTCTTCTTATAAGCATGAAACTGTTGAAATGCATGTTAGAGAAGTAATTAGAAAAGTGAAGTTTCCAATTAACCATGGATATGTGATGCCTAAATGGTGGAAGAAACAAACTCCCAAACAAAAGGAGGTGCTGGTACAAAAGCATGGATGCAGGATGCCTACATGGCTTAAGAAGAGAAATGGTAAGAAAGAGAAACAAGTATGGGTGCCTAAGAAGGCTAAGAGTGAAGAAGATGTGAGTGTTGAGATAGCAACACTAAGAACTCAGTGGAAGAAGGTGAAGGATGACACAAGTACATGGAAAGGTAAGACAATTGTTTGCAATGAATGGGACAATGATGTTTTTGAATCATTTGATGATATTTTTATGGAAAATAAAGAATGGAAAGTGGTTGTAAAGACTAATACGCAGCAAGGAGAGACTTCCAAAGGAATGGATGATGAGAAAGGGAGAAAGTATGCAGTAGAGCAAACAAGATGGCTTCAAGCAGAGATTGAAGAAAGCAAGGAGACAGAAGGTATGAATACTGCAATTATTTTTGATGAATATACTGATGTTGATGAAGAAGCTGATTTGTATGAAGAAACTATAAAATGGATGAATGTAATTATAGAGGATGAAAGACAATCTGGTCCTAAGTTTGATATAGGACATGAAGATTTGGATGAGTTTGTGTTGAGTGATGAGATGAAGAGTAAGGCTGGTAAGGAACAAGCAATCCTTCAGGTTGATAAGCCCAAGTTTGATGAAGATTGTGAGATAGATGAGATCTCACTAAAAGTAGAGTTGAGAATGATAGAGGAGCTGTTTGGTAATCCAAGAGAGTTGTGTGAAGGTACAAGCTATGGTGAAGGCAGCATTGGAAAGAGTGAGACAATACAAGAGCAAAGCAATGAGACCAAGACAGTTTTGGTCAAGAAACAAGAGCAGAAATGTGAAGGCAGCCAAGAGGCTTCATGGCCTCAATGTTTTTCTACTAAGATGGCTTTTGATGTTTTGAATGCAGGTATGGAAGATGAAAACTTTGGAGACACATATGAAAATGAAACATGGAAGTGGGAGATTTCAGCTGAGAAGGAGATGAGAAGAAGAACATACCGGAAGAGGAAGAAAAGCAAGATGAAAGGTAAAGACCAGCAAAGACAAATTCAAGCATTATCATTGACAAGAAGACCGTGGGATCCAGGCATACAGTAAAGACTAAAGCATGGAGCCAACAGTTCATTTGAACTAAGGTTTAAATCTTTTCTAGAGGGAGAGTATGATGCAGGAGCATCCGCATTCAAATTCGATTTATTATGTTTTCCCTCCCATATGCTTTTACTGAGGGGTAATTGTAAAGAAATAAATAAAAGTAAAGAGGTAAATGTGGGCTGTTGAGAAAATCAAGGAATGGTTGAAATGATTTTTCAACCTTAGCATATTGTTGTAATTAAAAACTGTATTTTGTTTTCCTTAAGCCCAAGTTGGCGTAGAAGTTAGAGGGGAGGTTGTTAAAAGCAAAATATAGCAAAAACAAGAAATATAAAATATAGAGGAGAAGAAAGAGGAGAGCAGGATGCAGAGAGGAAGAAGAGAAGAAGGGGCGTAGAAGAGAGGAAGAGAGGTATGTAGAAGTGAGAAAATATAGAAAGGAAAAGATCCTCTCATTCAAGGGAAGAAATAGAAGAAGAGGAGAGGATCTCAAGAATGTCAAAATGAAGAGAATAGAATGTAGAGTATAGAGGAGTAATTAGTGTGGTAGAGGAAAGGTCTGTAGGCGTGATGCCTGTAGCAATAAATCTGTGAGTCTTTTCTGATATATGAATTCTTTGGCATCTATTATATAGATGCAGTAATGTGTATTTATTTAACCATTGTTTTGAAATATCATTTTTATGATGGTGTATAATGTCGTATGAGTCTGCATTGATGTTTTGATAAAGGATTTTGCAAGCAAGTACTATTATGGAAAGTCTGTATTCACTCTTTCACAAATCCTGTTGTCTTCTGTAGAATAAGAAGCAGCCCTTGCTGGTAATAGTCAATTTTTTAACGGATTTATATAGGGAAGATAATTTCAAATCTATGAATGCATAGTTTCCAATGAAACAATAATTAAAGCCATAGTATTCTATTCAGAAACGTCAGTTAGTCATGCTACAGAAATTCATGGCAATTTGTCATTTTGTGGATAAAATTTGTCCAATTTGATGTGCTTTACTTTAAATCTTCAATTTGAACTATCTGGCATACAATTCGAAGAAATTTTGAGAGAGTTATGGTTATCTGGGGCGTCCGTTGGGCTATATGGAATATCTGATGAAATTAAAAGATTTGGCTGTGTGTTTCGAAACATGTTTGCAGTAAATAGAGATGGGTTTTGTCACTATAATCTATGCTAGCCCAAGCAATGGAAATATGATACATGAATTACATGAATTCAGTCTTTGTTTGCCAACCATAGAAAAATCTTGCTGAGTATTACGTACAGAATCACCCCTGCGCTCCACACATCCACCTTTTCATTGTAATATTTTCCTTGCAGTACCTCTGGCGCCACGTAATATGGAGTCCCCACTATTTCGCTCATTTTTTTTAATCCTGCTGAGCATGCAATGGAACTTGTCATAGCGTAGCTGCTTTATTTGCAAAATAGGGATCCATTTCATCCAATTTATTTGTACATTAACTCGACTGGAACGTCACGAGAGGATGGTCAGAAGGTTGCCTTTGAAAGTGATGGTTTTCCCATTTATGATGTAATGAATGGTGTCTTCAATTAGATACGAACAGTGGTTATAGGATAGGCACTTGGCCATGCTTGTTTACTGTTTGCAGCAGGAAAGAAGGGATGGCGGTATATGTTTCCTAATGCCATAGCTGGACTTGAAGAACCCCGTGTATTTACAAGTGGACAATTGCAAGAAGCTGATGTTGCCATTAGAACTAAGGAAGCTATTCATGACAGAGATCTTACTATAAAGCTTTTTGCTAAGCATATTGGAAATTCCTTAGAGGTGATTGCAAACTAAATTATAGTTGTGATTCGGAGCTTATTTACTATTTGTCAGCTATATATATATATATATATATATATATATATATATATATATATATATATATATATATATAGCTCGATTAAGTGTGAATAATTTTCTTTATGTTGCTCCATCTTCCTCTGCCCCCATCCCAGTATAATTCTAATGTACTTGCTTGTCAAGAAAGAGTACAGAACAACAGGAACACCATTATGACAGCATCAGGCATGTATGAGGTTAACAAGAGTTATGAATTCAATGAAGTGCATCAATTTGGTATCTGACCTGTAACTGTTTAAGGCTGTCATCAAGTTTGGTATCAGAGCAGTCCTAAGAACAGTTTAGCCCTGTTTTTAAGAATGATTTTTGGTCCAAGGTCAGCCTTCATCAGAATGAATATCCACAATATTATTTATTAAATAAATAATATGAAAACAAGTTCATATTATACCAACTGAGTATAATATATATTAGGTTGCATATTCTATTTTTTGTAAGGAAACACAATACAATACTTTCTACTAACTATCATAAAATATGATACATACATACATTTAGAATGTAGTTTTCAAACATAATACACTCTATGGCATCCCATAATATCATAGTTCATTGTTTATGAGCATAACTACACAATTTTGAACAACCAATCTTATAATTTAAAAAATCAAATGTCTCCTAATTTTAATAATAAGCAAGCAAGTATAGTTTATACCAATCAGGTAGATCCTATGTTTAAACTTCATACTTCTATAAGTTATGGGTACACATCACAATGCTCTAATATATGTTATATAAGTCTAACCAATTTTACATATTAATATATTCATAATATGAACCGCACATAAGTTTTCACTATTGTATACTAATAGTCATTTATAGCTCTAATGAAGAACTCTATATGATTTCAACAATCATTATAAATTTCTTGTTCACAAAGTTTATTAAAGATCTTTATAAGATAAACGATTCTATAATGGAATTCTCCTTCATAGTTTTTATCCCTAACTAATAGATTTTCATCCCGAAATAACCAAAGTGTATATAACTCCGTACACAAGTTCTCAAGACTACATAGTCTTTCATATGAGGGTTTGCATATAAGTATTCGGTAATATCCAAATTACTCATATATGACACACTAAATTTTCATCAAATATATAAATATAAAAATTACTAAGGTCGAGACAATATACCAGTCAGAATCTATGCATCCCAATGTTTATATATAAGTTATATTTGTATACAAGTGCCTACATTCTCATATAGACATATTTCATATATTTACACACCTTGCATAACATATACTACATAATACATATGTTTTGATACTCAATTATTATTCTGCCATACTAACAGCATTTTTCATTTTCTAAAAGAAAATTAGTGTGTTTCTAACAATTATTTAACCTTTCATGAAAAATAAACATCAAGTTTTATATAGGGTTTTCTACATTTCCTAAAACCCTATTTAAATGAACTATAAACTAATTTTCTCATTATATAGTCCACTCCATAACAAATATTGTATATCCACATGTAATAACCTTATATCATGTTTGCATGTAACAATCCAGTATGTTAATTAAACATTGCTTATCTACTAGTGAATTAATGTTGGATTGTCGTAACTTATACTTATTCAGCTCTGATTAACTCTAAAATTTATTTAACTATAATATATATGGAGTTATCAAATCACTAATGATTTTATATAGATCCCTAAGTATAAATCAGATATATCACTATGGTATTATATGTAGTTATATTGAACATATTGATATATATGTAGCTTTACAAACATACATGATTCCAAAATATGCTTTCTACAATCCATGTTTTTTTGTTGTTTCATTAGATTCTGATATATATCTCAGATAAACATAATAAATAGATAGATACAAATTTTATCAGTAGTTACTATAGCATAAGATATACCATACTAATAATGATTGATTGTCATGGAATCTTATATAAAATTTCCATATAGTACATAATATATATCTTAATATATCTACTTAATCTAGATATCACATGAGTGTACTAATATTTTTATAATAGGATATTTTTTAGTACACACTTGAAATAAATACACACAAGATATTTAACATACTAGATTATCATACACATACTTAAGTATATAGAGCAATTAAGTATGTGTACACATATTAGAAATATCTATTGGTTAACATATTCATACATATTGGAGTGATATAGTATGGATATTTTTAGTATACCTATATTAATACACATATTAGTATAAATTATTTTATACATTCATAAGATCCTTACGTAAAGTACTTAATTTAAATATCAATGTCATGCTTCCCTAAATCAAATTAGAATAATTCATAGTTAATATCTATACAATAGGAAAGCATAGTCTGTGAAGGGAATATATAAATTACAAAGTAACAATAGTTAGATCACTTAACCATTACAAGGGGCTGAGTATTTACTCATTGTACTTACATTTTAACAGATCACTGTATATTGATAGTGATCAAAGTATTTTTGATCAAATTGTTATTGATCAAATCGTTGTTTTATATATATATATATATATATATATATATATATATATATATATATATATATATATATATGTATGTATGTATATGTATGTATATGTATGTATATATATGTATATATATATATATATATATATATATATATATATATATATACATACATACATACATACATACATACATATATATATATATATATATATATATATATATATATATATATATATATATATATATATATACATACATATACATACACACACACACACACACACACACACACACACACACACACACACACACACACACACACACACACACACACACACACACACACACACACACACACACACACACACACACACACACACACACACACACACACACACACACACACACACACACACACACATATATATATAATATATATAAATTAGCTAAGCATGTTTCCATTCATAGCTTCATTTCCATTTTCCTATTTCTTATTGTGACACCATACTTATGTAGTCCGCAATAAGTATGAGAAAATTTATGGCCTATATTGAATGACATGACACATAGTTACACACCAATAACAAGTGTCTTGGATTTATAAAATTATACTTAGATACATCCATGCAGTACTGAGTATATTATTATATAAGTTTCTAACCAATTATGTAAAGCATGCCATCTATACGATTTCATATATCAGTACTTAATTTCTTCTCAGAATATACACTTTTCATGAGTATGTCCTAATTATTATCATTATCTTTCTATAATTTGTTTATCAATATTTACATCAAGTCACCCAACTGCATATACACAATTATATTCCTTCTCAGTTCAATAATTAATGTCCAGTCATCCTCATAACTGATTTAATCAATTACAAATGTTTTTAGTGTATCGATATGTCTATTTTTAACATATATATATGACTTGAGATGGTTCACTAAATTTTATGTAGTGAATACAATTATTCTAGTTTAACTACATATAAAAATATAAAAAAAAATTAGCTTATACAAGTCTCCATTCAGTTATGGAAAGCACACAGTTCACACCTATGATTAAATCGCTATTTATATTTCCTAATTGATAAAGTGCTCAACATGAATATGTAGAATTAAATTGCATTGCCTAACTAGAAATATGTTTGCTATCCTTCTTCTTTGCTTCTATGTCTCTCTCCTCCTCCATGGTCTACCCCTTTTCTCCCAAATTGCACCCCTCCTTTATTCTTTTTTTCTCAGTATGGCACTTGTCTTCTTTCTTTTATCTATTTTTATTTCATGATTTTCCTTTTATTTTTATTTTTATTTATTTTTATATAATATTTTCTAAATCCTCTAATTCTTTAACTTTTCTCCAATTTTCCTTAGTGCACAAGTAAGAATCCTTGATTTATTCTATTTGTTTTTATTTACTTTCATATCATATTTTTTTTTAATTTTATAAATAACTTAATAATAAATAATTATTTGGTATAATTAATTAATTACCACATAATCAAAATAAAACATTATGCATTTAACCCTATGCATAACATCCACAATGCAACCACACATCATGTATTCCACATACAAGCAATCAATTAAGCTAACACACAAATAACCATGTGTAAACACTATCTAAATGCAAACATCATCAAAATGCACTATGATAATTATTGTCACAAAATATTGCACACTAGATTTCAAGCCTACTCTAAGATTTAGGAAATATTTTAATACCTCTAGGCCTGTAGGTTACCTATAATAAAGGTAGACCTCTAGATTTAAGGGCTAGCTCCCTAGATTGACCTTTAAGTGCTTATCACATACACTAATTGATTGCTTGGATGAAAAGAGGTAGAAATATGCATGAAAGTAAAATAATTTAAGGGGTTGATACACCATGAATATCTCCACAAGATCATCATACTCTTGCACTAAGAGAAAATACCTACAACACTAGTTTCAAAGTCCTAGAATACTCTAACATTAGGATTTCAAATATGGAGGTGATATGGATGAGCCTATTCAAGGTAAGTAGACTAGAGGTAAGTTTTAGTCAATAAGGAAAATTTAACACTTTAAATGAGTCAAGCACACTAGCTACACTCTATATGACCTGTTAGAATGATAACTTCTTGCCATAAAACATGAAAAGATAAACAGAAGCAAGGATAGACGCTTATCACTAGACCTCACCATACATAACTTTGTACACTTAAAAAATATGTTTATGAACTCCAAATTGAATGGAATTTATTATTTAAATGCAAAGTAAAACATAAAAATAGTAGGGCTTCACCATACCAGGTGTGTAATTTTAAAACAAGATCCAAAATGGCTAGCATTTATAGAATGTGTGAGAGGAGAGAGATAAGTGGAGTTCAAGGGTCACAATGCCACTTTTCAAAGCATGAGAATCAATTATTTTGTATTATAAATTAGTATTAAATATACCATGAAATTTATCTCTGGATAAATGTCTCTCCAAAGCATGCAAACCCCTCAAATCTGGCATAGGACCCTCCAACTATCTTTTTTTGAAATTGCCTTCATCATTAGGCCTCTCTTGAGCTCCCCAAAGCAGAATAGTAATAGTTGTCACATGTGGAATATGATTTTTGGGTTATAAAAAATCTTCAAAATTCATTATATATGTCCCTAACTACTAATATTATTCTGGACAAGCGTTCTTATCATCTAGAGTCACCATCACTAGTTCTACAGGACTATCTTCACATTTGGCACCAAAATGGCCTTCATTTTCTCAATAAAATCCATGAAATAGGTGATATGACACATATTAAGAGATAAATTTCATCCCAAGCCATTAGGAACACCTTAAAATTATTCCTAATTAGAGTTATCACTTTTTCACTTGGTGATCACCTTTCATTCTCATTATCTTCTATAAACTGCCTGAAGTGAAGGAGTTGCAGAGATGCTTGTGTGCTTGTCTACAGAAATAAATGGATAAAATGAATTATATTAGGTCCCACTTAATCTCCCAAAGTGATCCTCATAATTCAAGACTCCCCTGTACCTACAAAACCATCAAAATTTATCAAGAAAACCTATTATGTACCCTATCAGTATAAACAAGATACAAACCAATCTAATGGGAAGGAGCCTGAGGGATTTATCTATAACTAAAAAAAACTTTCCTAACCAAAATATTACTTTTTAATTCATTTCTATCCACTTCTTTCCCATCAGGTTAAAATCAAGGGTTTTGGAGGGTTTTAGCTCATTTTTACCCTTAACATTTGTTCATAAAAATTTGATATTAAACCTATGAAAAAATTCCACTAGGAGTATGTTTAGGACCTTATTAAACATATCCCAACTTGTTATTTATCCATGTTAATTATCTGAACTAGTGTGAGCTTTTGAAATTGGCATGGTGAGCTTGGAGTGTAGACTAGGTACCCCTGAGGTGAAAAAGGTCAAGTTTAACCATTATGTGTGATCTCCTTGCAAGATAATGGCTCTAATTCACCTTATGTATCCCCTTGGAGGTCATAAAATATTTAATAAATTTTATTTTTCCCTAGAAGTGGTGTTGAGACCCCATTAGGGTTATAATCCTAGTTTAGGCCTAGTAAGCTTAGTCTAGACCTAGTAGGCTTAGTCTAGGCCTAGTATGATTATACCCTAAAACCTCATCTTCATGTTTTCTCAGAACTATGAAACCTCATATGTGATTATTCATGTTTATTCCAACTATGTAAATCACCATCCAGTGAAATTAAGACCCCCTAGCACATCTTCTCACCATACACTCACCCAACCTATAATATTAATTCTCTGGGAGTTCCCTTTGTCTAAGATAGAATAGAGGGAACTTCCCCTATCTTCTCAATTAAACCAAGGATACCAGAGACTTAATTAAGTCATGAGATTATTTTTTACTAATTTTTATATTTTTATTTTATAAATAATCCCCTCAACCTTCAAACTTTCTAAGGCAGACTTTCAGACCATTAAGATTGTGTAGAGACCTTCGATCAAGACTACATGTTGAAGACTGAAACCCTTTATGATTTGTTTCCTTATTAGGTGAATCATTTGAAATTGTTCATCATCATTCTTAAGATTTTTTCAAACATGTCTAACATCCCAACCTTTGCTAATCTCTCAATTCACTCTCTACTACCTAAACCTAGTTGGTAAATTATGTATTATGCTAATTGTATTGTTCACTCAAAAAGAGTATATGCCTATAGGTATAATGCATGTTGGACTATGTATATCATGCTTTAAATTATTAAGTTTTACTTAGAGCCTCTGATTTCATCTCCTAGTTGGACATACTCATATCATGTCTCATGACTTGCCAACATCTAGACTATTGTGCTCTAGTGCACTGTCATATTACAGTCAAACTATAGGTGATTATTAGTAGGAGATAAAATGGGTTTTTATGTTGGAACATGGAATATCATACCCTAAGATATCCTTGAAATAATTGTATCATTTTCAACTGGTAGGTTTTTATGTCTACAAGGTTTCTTATATCTAGTCTCTTATCACCAACCCTATGTATGTCTACAGCTAAACTATAGGTGGCATTTTTTAGGACAAGGGGACCCCTATAGGTGATGTTTCACAAAAAAATATTGTATATTTACCTCTTTGGCTTCTATGTATACCATGGTGTTCTTTACCAAGTGGGTTAATTTGCTTGTAGCTTATACCTCCATCATGCCACTATTGGACTATGAGGTCATTTGAAACCCAAAACACTATAGAGAATACTGAAAGATTGTAGTGAAGGATTGCTTGAGTTTGAAACCTTCTTATATGTCATCTCTTATCCAAACATTCATATTATTCTATAAGGTGTTTCCCCTACATATGGGATACATGATTAAATCATTCAAACCTATCTATACCTCATGTCACCCTACTATATGATGGCACCAAGTATGGACAAGACCTTGTTTCAAAATAATTAAGGTAATTTGTCTCAAATGTAACTTTATCAAACTGGGATCTAAAGATTCAAGTTTCTTTGTTACCTTATGATTTCATCATTGATGTTATAACCTTATCTATTTTCTCAAACCCCCATGAAGGTACATACAAGCTTAAAACACCTTACATTCATCATCTTTAGGTCTCTTTAGGAGTTATCCTATAGGTGTTATTGTAGTATACAAGGCAGAACTATGTATATGAAAGAATATGTTATCTCAGTCAATACTCAAATCACCATTAGATATCTCAAATATGGTATTTCCACCTTAGGAGAATTATCAACACTTTGTAACCTCTTCACCACATCACCATGACTATGCAAGACTCTCTTTTCTCTTGACTGTAGGTGCACATGTAGGAGAACTGACTGCACATATATCTTTCTTGATTATCTTTCATATGAAACACCTTTAGGACTAAGATTTTTAAGGAGGTGTTTTTACCATGACATGAGATGCATGAAATATAACATATCACCTTTATTTAAAAACACTACAAGAACAAGAACCCTTTGTAGTTGGTGAAACCTATTTACAACTAGCAATTGAAATTTTAACTAGAAAACTAAGGTACTTGTGCCTTTCAATTCACTTCCACATGTGTATCCAGGGATAGAAACTATGATACAATAATTTCCACACTCTCCAAAATCATGTACAATAATTCTTTTATATGGACCAACTCAAACAAAGAGGAAACATATAGGGTTTGGGGATGAGTAAGTATAAAGAAGTAGTAAACTTATTAGCATTGGTTCATAGAGTATATATAAGCAACCAATCTTATAAATCCTACCATGAATATAAAATATAAAAAGGGTATTATCATCCCTCAATATCATTCAACTTGATTCTTCTCATGCTAGATGTACCATGAGAAAACTGTTTGACCATCTCTGCATGCAAAGAAGAATGATGGAGAAGCATAATGGTTTTAGGCCACTTTTTAGTTATTCAGGATTGATCAATCATGGAAATGAATTAAAGTGACCTAAATGGTCACTGTGAATCCTTCCACATGTGCCACAACTTCTATAGAAGTCATACAACCAACTATAACTACCCAAACTACCACTTTCTCAATTATTTTCTTGTAATGACATAAAAACCTGCATTTTATCAGTTATGAAATAGTATGTATAACTTCTAATGACACCTAGAATGTTTAAAGACATTCTATAACACTTGAACACTTAGGAAAACTGTACAAGTTTCATAAATAACTCAAATATGACCCCTAGAGTGACATAAGACTATTTAAGGACTAAAAGTGGCCATGACTAAGGTAATGACACATTGAATTACATCACTAGGACCATGGTACACCCTATTACATCCTATAATACCCATATATCAATTTTTTTCTATATGTGATTGACCTATTTTGACTTTTGGTTAAAGTAGTCAACATTATTAGCAATTTCCTAGGGGTGGTATGCTTGTTATGCCAATGACCAGTAGCCTACTCCTATCCATTAGGATGTGGAGTCACCTATGCACAATTTTAACACTCAATTGCCTTTGAAACCACATTAAACATAATAAAAGACACACCAAAAGAAACACACATGTGTTCTCAAGAAACTTATGGAACACACACAAAAAAAAAAAAATACACACCTAAGCTAATATTTACAAGACCTCACTTGAGGTGAAGAACAATTCACCATGATTTAACTAGGTTCAAATATGATTCCTCTTGCATCCTTGTTGCTCCATGAAAGCAATCTATCATGTGAAGCATGTTTGTCAACAAATACTTGTTTATGTGGATGGTGAACTGACTTACCATCCTTGGATCCTATTCTGCCTGTAAGCATTTCACTTTGAGTCCTCAAGGATGCTCTATACTAATCTTTAAGGATATTTTTTAGGTCTAAAACTTGCTTAATCTCTATCATATCCAATCTACACTTCTCAAACTGAGTGTTAGGAAGCATGACAACTACCTTAATCTTACCTTATTCTTGGGCATGATGTTCTTAATGGATGAGATCATCAAGATCATCCTTCTTCTGTTCCAACACATATGAGAATGGATCAACATCAAGTTGAGGTGTTAGTTTCTCCTTGAACACAATAACTTTTGCCTTATTTTTACTAAGATCTTATATGAAAATAACTTCTATGACATTAGTTTTGTATTTAACCTCATGCTTATTAAGAATTTCTCCTTAATTCTTGATGAAACACTCAAAAACATGCTTATTAGGCTCATCAACAACCCTATTATTAGATATACATGTCTTAGGAGGATAATTAGTCTTACCTAACTGATCAAGCTCTTGACTCATACCATTGAACCTTTGCCATAGGTCATCTTTTTCCTCATGAATGTTATCTTCAAGGGCTCCTTGATTAAGTGCAGGCATAATGACATGGTTCTTCTCATCATATTGATATATCATGATCTTCAAACTATCATCATCATACACCTGAATCAAGTGGTCATCTTCAAGTTTGGAATATGTACCATCATCCATAATAGACTCATCTTTATCATTGATGACATAATTGATAGTGGATCTTGCTTCTATATAGGGTTCAATGTGAAATTTAGCAAGTGGTTGAGTTATAATAATTAATTTTGTTTTGTACCTTATCTTAAAGGCCAAGCAAGACAAATCATCTAAGAGGTAGACTTCTATCTTGGCTATGAAATCCCTTGAGAGGCAGATAGCAAAGTGGGCAGGTAAGTCAACAACCACAATGTCTTGGAAAATGGAGAATCTAAGATAATCATGCAAGAAGACTTTCAAACTCTTGATCAATCCTAATGACATAAAAGGTGTACCATCTAATTAAAGTACCCCTTTACTATGTGGTTCATAATTTAGACCTAATTTTTAAGTTACAATCTTGGGCATCACTGATGTGCTATCTCCACTATCAACTATGTAGTTATGAACTAATTTGTCCCCCACAATGAGAGTGAGGTAGAAAGGTGGATGCTTCTCAGATTTAGTATAGGGTTCCATAATGTTATTAGGATCATTGGTAAGAGAAACATTATTATGACCATGGCTTGATGATGGAGGACTATCATGGAAAGTGGACAACTGATTTTGCAATAGTTCCTTTTAGCTAGGCATGTGAAGGACATCCTAAAGAGAGACAGATGCCTTAGAATTTTTCAATGAATCCATAATGTTTATAACGGGAGTGTTTACATTTTTTTGAGTCCTTGGAGGCAAAGAAGTGATTGGATCTTGTGGTATTAAATTACTTGAATTAGTCCTTCCAAATATTTTACTTGAAGAAGGTGTAGGATTTGTAGGGACTACCATGCTTGCAGTCATGCTTTGATGCCTTATATGAAAACTATTTGTACTTGTAGGCACACCATTAACATCTCTTAAAGCCTTTCGATTTGCTCTAGTATTATCTACAGCTGAATTACCTTGGTTTAGATCATAGATGTCTTCAACTAGGAAGTTAGTGAAACTTACTCTTTGAGGTTGTCATCCTTCACTTGCCTGCCTGAGAACTTATTATTCTACTGATAGTTGAGGAGTTACTCCTCTTTGATCAACCAAATCTTGCTCTCCACCCTCATTGACATCCATAAACTAACACTTTTTCCACTCTTCTCCCTAGATCAAATTAGTATGCACCGGTACCATTGCTCTTATGATGGAGGTGGAAGTAGGATTGTATGCATTGGTAGGCCTATTGAAATTAGGCTACCCTTGGCCTCTCCCTTGCCCATATTGTTGACCATATTATTGATGATAGGGATAGGGATTTTGATTTACACCTTTTTGCATATTTTCTTGTCTAAGATGAGCCTCAAATAACTTAAACCTTACTTCCCAATCAATTGTATCTTATACCTTCTTAAGAGCAACCCTTGACATGGTGTTGGCATTAGGAACTTGGGTAACACTTAGAGCAATAATAGAAGTGTTTGGCAACAGAGGCATAGAAAATTTTGAAGGAAACTTCCTAGCTTGTATGAGGCCATTTTTAATTTTAATGTCAAGGTCATATGCCTCTGATAAGGTAAAACCACCCATGGATTATAGCATGATGGCTATGTTAGTGTCAAAGACCCTCAAGTATGTATAAAACACAAAGCTAGTAGGTTTTCTCATGGGAGGAGGTAACCTATGCCAAGTTCTTTGGAATATCTCATAAAAATCATGCATTATCTCCTTGGGGGACCTTTGAATCATTTTGAGTTGATGGATGAGTGATGTGTGGTCACTCTTGTCTTCAAATCCTGATGTTAGTAGCTCTCCAAAATCATCCCAAGTTATTGACATTGTGGAAACTATATAAGTTTGATACATCCCTATTGTGTTCACTAGGAGTGGCATGGCCTTCACCATTGAATGTAAGAACTCTCTTTGTAGCATTAGGGGGAATGTCATCATATGCATCAAGATGGATTGGATTCTTAGTATTAAAGGGTTGGAAGGCATGATGACTAGCCATGTTCTCTTCAAGATCTTCTTCACTTTCTTGGCCTTCTTGGTTATCAAAGTCCTCTTGCTCCTCAAAGGGTAGAATAAGATGAGGATGTTGAACTTCAAGAGGATATTCAAGTTGAAGAGGTGGATTGATATGATTGAAAACTCTACTAGAAGATAACTTGGTAAGGACCATGAAGTATGAACTCAATAATGTGAAAAAAAATGGTCTAAAACTATATTTTACCTTGAATGGAGTCATCAAATGTTGAGTAGCACACCATACATAGATATGATGTCAAGACAAGCATTCACCTTGACAAGTTGTCTTTAGGAAACGGTCCCACCGAGCATGCCAGAACTATTGTCACCAAATATTACACCCTAGAGTAGGTTTTTAAATCCTAATATAATATTTTGGCAACATTAGAATACCTTTAGGCCTATTGTTTGCCTATAATATATGTATACCTCTATATTTAAGGGCTAGCTCCCTTGATTGACCTTTAAGTGCTTATCACCTACACTAATTGATTGCTTGGATGAAAAGAGGTAGAAATATTCATGAAATTAAAATACTCTAAGGGGGTGATAAACCATGAATACATCCACAAGATCATCATACTCTTGCACTAAGAGAAAAGACCTACAACACTAGCTTCAAAGTCCTATAATACTCTAACATTAGTATTTTAAATACGGAGGTGATATGCATGAGACTACTCAAGGTAAGTGGAATAGAGGTTAGTTTCAGACACTAAGGCTAATTTCACACTTTAAATGAGTCAATAACACTAGCTACACTCCATATGACCTATTAGAATGAGACTTCTTGCCATGAAACATGAAAAGATAAAGAGAAGCAAGGATAGATGCTTATCACTAGACCTCACAATACATCACTTTGCACACATATACAAGATGTTTATGAACACAAAACTATATTTCATGTATTATTCAAATTTAAAGTAAAAAATAAAAGAGTAGGGCTTCACCATACCATGTGTAGAATTTTAAAACAAGAGCCAAAATAGCTAGAATCTATAGAATGTGTGAGAGGAGAGAGATAAGTGGAGCTCAAGGGTCATAGTGCCACTTGTAAAAGTATGAGAATCAGTTATGTTGTAGTAGAAATGAGTATGAAATAGACCATTAAAGGTCTCTTTTGACAAATTTCTCTCCAAATCATGAAAACTCTTCAAATCTAGTTGAGGAAGCTCTAACTACCTTCCTAGAAACTACCTTCATCATTATGCCTCTATTGAGCGATCCAAAGTAGACTAAGAATAGTTGTCACATGTGCACTATGATGGAGTTGTTAGAAAAAATATTCAACATGCATTAAATGTTTCTCTAACCATTGGTATTCTTTTATACAAGTGTTCTCATCATTTGTAGTCACCATCACTACTTCTATAGGCCTATCTTCATATTTGGTACCAATATGGCCTTTAGTTTCTCAATACAATCCATGTAAGGGGTGATATGACACCTATCAAGAGTCCCCTTGCATCTCAATCCATCAGGTAGACCTTAAATGGAATCCTAATTAGACTTATCACTTTCTCACTTGGTGATCACCTTCCATTCTCATTATCTTCCACAGATTGTCTGATGTGAATGACCTTGCAAAGATGTTTGTGTGATTTTTTGAAGAATAAATGGATATAGGGAATTATATTAGGTCCAATTTGATCTCCCAAAGTGATCCTCGTCCTTAAATTCTCCCCTACTCTTGAAAAACCATCAAAATATATCAAGAAAACCTTTTTCATGCCCTATATTTACAAATAAAGAGCCTGAGGGATTTCTTTGTAAGTCCAAAACACTTTCCTAACCAAAATAGTATTCTTAAATGCATTTGTATCCTCTTCTTTCCCATTGGGTCAAAAGTAAGGGTTTTGGAGGGTTTTAGCTCATTTTGACCCTTAGTATTTATTCATAAAAATCTAACATTGATCTTATTAATAAATTCCACTAGAAGTAAATTTAGGACCTTCTTAAACATCTCCCAATTCCTTAGGTCTCCATGTTAAGTGTATGTACTAGTTTGAGATTTTGAAATTGGCCTCTTTAACTAGGGAGTGTAGATTGGGTACCCCTAAGATGAAAAAGGTCAATTTTCACCAACCTATTTGATTTACTTGTAATTTAATGGCTCTAACTCACCTTATGTCTACCCCTGGAGGTCATAAAATATATAGGAAAGTTTTTTCCCTAGAAGTGGTGTTGAGAGCTCGTTAGGGCTTTAAGCCTAATGTAGGCCTAGTAGGCTTATGCCCTAAAACCTCATCTTCATGTCTTTTCATAACTATGAGGACTCTTATGTGATTATTTGTGCGTATTCCAACTGTAGACATCACCATCCATTAGAATTAAGATCCCCTAACACATATTCTCACCATACACTCACCCAACCTACAATATTACTTCTCTAGGAGTGTCCTCTTCTGATACAAAATAGAGGGAACTTCCCCTATCTTCTTAGTTAAACCAAGGATATGAGATACTTAATTAGGTCATTAGGGTATTCTATACAAATTCTTAGATTTAGATTATACAAATAATCCCCGCAACCTTCCAACTTTCTAAGGTAGACTATAAGACCATTAAGATAACGTAGAAACCTTGGGTCAAGACTACATGTTGACTATTGAAACCCTTTATGCTCTATTTCCTTATTATGGGAATCATGTGAATTTGGTCATCACAATTTTGAATATGTTTTCAAACATGTCTGACAACCCAACCTCTGTTGACTCTCTCAATTTACTCTCTACTACCCAAACCTAGTTGGCAAACCGTGTAATGTATTGATTGTATTGTTCATTCAGAAAGAGTATATGCCTATAGGTGTATTCCATGTTGGACCATGTATCTCATGATTAAAATTATTAGGTTTTCCTTAAATCCTATGATCTCATCTCCTAGTTGGATATACTCATATCATGTCCCATGACTTGCCAACATCTAGACTGTTATGCTCCAGTGCATTGTCATACTATAGCCAAACTGTAGGTGGTTATTAATAGTAAATAAAAGGGGTTTTTTATGTTAGAACATGTAATATCATACCTTAAGACCTATTTTAAGTCATTGGATCACTTAAAACTTGTAGATTTTTATGTCTATAGGGTTTCCCATCTCTAGTCTCTTATCACCAACCCTGTGTAGGTCTATAGCTAGACTATAGGTGGCCTTTTTTAGGATAAGGGGACCCCTGTAGGTAATGTTTCACACCAAAATATTTTATATTTACATCTTTGGATGATATGGAGACCATGGTGTTCTCTATCCAAGTGGGGTAATTTTCTTGTAGGTTATAACTCCATCATGCTACTATTGGATTGTGAGGTCATTTGAAACTCAAAACACTGTAGAGAATACTAAAAGACTACAATGAAGGATTGTTTGAGTTTTAAACCTTCTTATATCACCTTATCTTGTCCAAAAATTCATGTTATTCTATAAGACATTACCCCTACAAGTGGGATACATGATTAAATCATTTATACCTATCTAGATCTCATGTCATCCTACTATATGATGGCGCCAAGTATGGATAAGACCTTGTTTTAGAGGAATTAAGGTAATTTGTCTCAAATATAACTTTTTCAAACTAGGATCTTAAGATTCAAGTTTTTTTATTCCTTATGATTACATCATTGTTGCTATGAGCTTATCTATTTTTTCAAACCCCATGAAGGTGCAAACAAGCTTAAAACACCTTACATTCATCCTTTCCAAGTCTCTATAAGAGTTATTCTATAGGTGCTATCATAGTATACAGGGAAGAATTGTGTTTATGTAATAGCATATTATCTCAATCAATACTAAAATCACCATTGGATAGCTCAAATATTTTATTTCCACCTTAGGATACATATCAACACTTTGGAACCTCTTTACCACATCACCATGACTATGCAAGACTCTCTTTTCTCCTGACTATAGATGCACATGCAGGAGAACTGACTACACATATATGCTTCTTGACTATCTTTCATATGAAATAAATTTAGGACTAAGATATTAAAAGATGGTTGTTTACCATGACATGATATGCATTAAATACAACATGTCACGTTCATTTTAAAACACTATAGGAACAAGAACCCTTTCTAGTTGGTGAAACATGTCTGTAACTAGCCATTGAAGTCTCAATTGGTAAACCGAGGTACTTGTGCCTTTTAATTCACTTCCACATGTGTAACCAGGGCTGGAAACCATCAGATAAGAATTTCCACACTCTCTAAAATCACTTATAGAACTTGGTTTGTACAAACCAACTCAAACAAAGAGAAAACTTGTAGGGTTTGGGGATGAGCAAGCAGAAAGAAGTAATAAACTTTTTAGCATTGGTTCATAGATTAAAAGAAACATATCTTATAAATATTTACATGAATATTAAGTAGATAAAGTGTAATATCATCCCTGAAGAGCATTCAAATTTATTCTTCTCTTGTTGGTCATACCATGAGAAAATTATCTGACCATATCTGCACACAAAGAAGAACAATGGAGGAGCAGAATGGATTTAATCAATATTTAAGATATTCAATAATGATCAAGTGTGTAAATGAGTTTAAAGTACTTAAAGGGTCACTAAAAATCCTTCCACATGTTCTATAACTCCTATAGAAGTTTTAAAACCAACTAAAACTACCCAAACTACCACTTTCTCAACTATTTTCTTGCTCTGATGTAAAAACCTTCATTTCTCAGTTATGAAATAGTATGTCTAACTTCCACTAACACCTCATACATTAAAATACATTATATAACACTTGACCATTTATAAAAATTTAACAAGTTTCATAAATAGCTCAAATATGACCCCTAGGGTGACATAAGTCTATTTAAGGACTAAAAGTGGCCATGACCAAGGCATTGAATTACATCACTAAGACTATGGTACATCCTATAAGATCCCTATATAAATTTTTTTACCATAAGGGGTTGACCTATTTTGAAGATTCAAGACTAACCATTCAACTATGCATCTAACATATACTAGTTAATGTGGTGTGAGTAAGGTTCTAGTCATTCCTCCATCATCCTCTAATATCTACATCTAAATCACTCTCTCTAATGATGTTCTCCCTTTATCATGCTTTGAGGAATGAATTTCTCATGCGTCCAAATCATGACAAGTAGGTAGTTAGTCCATAACATCATGACATGTATATAAAATATTGTTGAATAACAAGTCAACATGATCATAAAGTAAAGAATATAAATTACAGTTAAATCATAATAGTGAAATCATGAAACTAAATTAACATACCATTGTTCAATAATAGTATATGACTTATAGCTTAGTAATAATCAAATCAAATTATCAACTATAGAAAATCCATGGATAATCAAGTAAGTTTGCTTAGTGAGAAATTAAGATGTAACATCCTTCCCCTCTAAAGATAGTCATCATCTCGAAGGACACTTATTCAAATATAAGTCCTGAATTTAAAAAAATAATTAGTAGAAAAATAACACAATATGAAGATCAAATCAAGTAGATATATGAGTAAATCTCTTGTAGAACTCATCATAGTATTCTCAAGTAACACTATTCTCAAAGTATCAATCCCACAAGACCTTTCACTATGACATCTCCCTATTATGCAAAACAAAATTATGAGTGTCAATTACTCTGATTGGCTCTACCATGACCACCTCGGGTTCTAGAACTAGAAAAAAAAGCTTATACACTACAATATTGACCACTTCTAACACTTTGAAGGGTTCCACATATTCAGTGATAATTTTTGACTTCTCAAATTTAATATTCAACCAAAAGCACATGAAATTATCATAAACACCAAAAATAAATGGCTAGGGGGTGTTACACAAAACCTCCCAGCCCCTCTACACTTATCTCTAACCTAGAGAGTGTTTTTCTCATTCCATAAAAAAGTGTTTAGATAACCTGACAAGAATGACATGTATAATTCAATACCATCGCTACTCTGCATAGCCCCTGATAAGTATGATAATGAATAAGAACTAGAAATAATATATTTCTAATGTATACTAAATTAAGGAATAAACATTCTTTAGTATACGTGCATATAACCATATGATTGAATTTAACAAGTCCCACTTGCCAAATCTTAGATTCGACAAGCTCCCCTAGTCAAATCTAAACTCAGTAACTATTGATTTAGTCTGAAACTAATTAGGATCCACTCGCATCTCTTAGTAATCACGTTCCTAACTCACCACTCATCCCACTAGTAGAAAAAACAGCAATAAATGACTAAAAAATTACATATAAATGACTAAGCTTGGTCATGTGACCATTAGTAGTTTATTGCCAATCATTTATAATGCAACCAAATTTATGATTAAACCATTTTTAATCATTTATTAGTTGTTTTGATTGATCAATTTGGTAGTATATTTAGTCATTACTTTAGTCCTTGATTGTTGTTAACTGGTCATTTATTTAGTCATGGTAGTCATTTATTTAGTCATTATAATCATTAATTGCCATCAATTGGTAGTATATTTAGTCATTTTTATTCATTGATTTCTATCTATTGGTAGTATATTTAGTGATTTTTATTAACTAATTTCCATCCATTGGTAGTATGTTTAATCATTTTAATCATTATTTTGCTATCAATTGGTCATATATTTAGTCATATTTATTCATTGATTTCTGTCAATTAATAGTATATTTAGTCAATTTTATTATTAATTGACGTCAATTAGTAGTATATTTAGTCATTTTAATTGACTGATTTTTATTAATTGATAGTAAATTTAATCATTTTAATTTTTAATTGTCATCATTTGGTAGTTTATTTAATTATTTGTGTTCACTAATTTTTGTCAACTGGTAGTATATTGATATATTGTTTATTAATTGCATAATCATTATATTTACTACTAATTTAGTAGTAAATTTTTCTTATATTATATGAATAATTTATTAAATACCATAAATTGTATAATGCAAAAAAAATCATATTATTAAACTTGAATTAAAACATAAAAGCAAATAAAAATATAGAAATAAACATATTATTAAACTTGAATTAAAATATAAAAATAAATAAAAATATTACATATACAAACAAGCTACAACATGCTAGAAGTTAAAATATTGATTCAACATCATGATAAAAAAAATATTCTGTAATAAAAATATAATGCAATTTTAATGAATTGTAATATATATATATATATATATATATATATATATATATATATATATATATAATCAAAAATGTCAAATTCTAAGAGTTTCCAACTCTTGTAAATACACCATGAAAAATATCCCTAAACAAGACATTCAAAATACTACATAAAGCAGTGGGCCAAGTTGTCTAACAATAAGTACATGATAAACATCAACTATGTCATTTTTTACAAATATTTTAGTGGCCACATACCGTGTGAAGGTTCCTTCTTTCTCTTTCAAATGGATAGCTCCATCTATTTTATCTTCATAAGCAAGGGGTATTTGTGACCTTTAAAATATTTATGTTTGCATCTCAAGTTCCTTTCAATTTGATTTTATGTACGATAGATAGTGAGTTAATCTGCCCAATGCCCATAGCAGCACCATCAAATGGATCCAACATCCCAACTTTATCTCCTTCTTGGAGTTTATCAATACATTTCTATAAAAACAAAAAAATACACATTACATTGAGATATAAAACATTCGATAACACACAGATAAACATTCAATAAATATTTATAAGAAACTAGAAAATGATGATAGGAAACCTGAAACCATGCACCTAACATATTAAACAAAAATTAAATTCCCACTATTTGATATAGAATGGATGTTAGATACAGAAGGTGTCAATATGTTAGCAATCATGTGCCATGAAGATGTGGATGTTACAAGGACAACAAGTGTCATTAATCCAATTGCTATGGGTTATTATGTAATTGTTGTAGGCACCTTCCTCACCGTTGGGCACAACTTTGCAGTGGCTATAGGCTCAACCTATAGTTGTTGTAGGTATATCATAACCCATTTATACTTACTCCTCTCTATTAGCTACAGGTTAATTCCTCATAAATGATGAGTTATGGCTTTAGCTAGGGGCTATTGAAAAATTCATGTAAGACACCAAACAAGCTAGAGGAGGAGTGAAGGAAGATTAGATCAAAAACTTCAAACATTGTTAAAGAATGACCATACCTATGAATATCATTGTAAGTGATACCACAAAGGCATACACTTTCAATATTCATTTGGAGTGTTGCAGACCATAATTTATGACTACAAGGATACAAAAGAACCATTCTCAACTTCTAGTCACATCATGGAAAATAATTTCAATCTGCCAATAAGAGATATCTAGGATCTTTTCTAGAGTATAGATCCCAAGTTTGATAAACTATATGATTGCCAAATTAAAAGTTCACTAAACAAATAATCCATCAACAAACATCTTCATTTACTGGGAGTAAGAGAAAAGAGAAAAAAACCATTAGTAGGCTCATAGAGAGGAGATCAAGAGTATCAAATACCATCACCCACTCTCCTCCATGGTTATAAAGGATCTGACTTGGATAAAAAATAAAGATTTACAATAACCACCTTGTAGAAGGATGGCAATACTCTCTCATACCACTACAAGACCATTGATCTAGTACTTTACAAGTCATCATGATTACATGCATGTTACTGAGGGCATAATTAAAGGATAAGACATTGTGATCACATAATTACTTAAGGATAATAATACAATAAAATCATGACTACCAAATTAATAATTATATGATAAAATAATAAGCTAATCTTTTATTTCAGTAAACACTCACATGCAAATTTTTTATGCCACAATCCTAGGAACAAATAGTTATAAAGGTATGTTATATCTTTTAGTCATATAAAAACACTTTATTTTTTTAATATAGCATACATTATATTAAAAAGCATATTTAATCATTAAAACATCATTCATCAAGTCTTTTCATGAGCTATGACAACTCGCCACTCAAAACCCTCATTATGACCCCATCTTATCTTTTTGCATCTTACACGTACCATGTCACTTGGAGACAAGTGACACTTCATGTGGGGGGGTAAATGTTGTGGGAAATCAATCATATGATAATCTATGCATGCATATTGAAAGCCCATGATTATGCCATAACTACACCCATATTCAATTGTGGAAAATAATCAATTTTATTGTTTTCCACTTTGAGATCAAAGATCATTCACAAAAAGACCTGAGCAAGACATTATTGTAAATTGCAACTAAAATTGCCATTATTGAAGAAATTTGCTTCATTACAAGTATT
Organism: Torreya grandis; assembly: GCA_037957365.1. Classification (NCBI taxonomy): domain Eukaryota; kingdom Viridiplantae; phylum Streptophyta; class Pinopsida; order Cupressales; family Taxaceae; genus Torreya; species Torreya grandis. The sequence continues at coordinate 3,681,287 of JARHVA010001132.1, forward strand.
AATCTAAAGGTAAAATTGGGTGTTTTGAAGAGATATTTTTTCCATAAGTTAAAAAGATACAAAAACAATATTAGATCCATGTACCCTAGTCTACATTACAATATGTGGATCCATTGATTATTATGAAAAATTCAAAATTGTTGAAATTTATATGATAAGAAGATAAACTAGTCAAAGTAGGAGGTTTAATAGTGAGAAGGGAACCCTCAGACCAGAGGCAGTTGCAAGGAGACCCAAAAAGATAGGCCATCTTCAGTAGGGTTAGATGGGCTACCTATTTTGAGAAACTATAAGATTTTTTAGAACCTCTCACTAGAGAATTTGTAAGGCCTTTTACATGAGAACAAGAGACAATATTTGGTATCACATTTCTAGTTAGATAAGAAATGGTAAGCTAGGTTACTGGGTTGCCAAGAACTAAAAAAAACTAGGAAGAAAAACCTTATAGCCAACTATCTAGATAACAGTTTTGTCAAGACAATGAAAGGCTAGTGATTAAGAAAGGAGGTGTGGAGAGACTGAGTCTACCTCTAGTCTGGAGAGAAGTGACCTCATATATCATCAAATATTTGACATGTGAAGGTAGGTACTCCTTGATCTATGCTCTCTAATTTAAATTTTTGAATCATTTAAGGCATGGTAGGACTATTATTGTCCCAAACCACTTGTGGAATATCTAGAAGAAAATGTCTGAAGAATACCAAAGGGGGTAGATAAATCCTTATCTCATCATTGTCTAATTTGGTTGTTGATTAAACAAGGAATAAGAGATACTAACCCTGACCTTAACTAGGAATAGTTTTTAACCTTAAGGACTGGTGAACCTCAACAAGAGGAGGGAAACAATGAGCAGGAATCTCCCAAGGGATAGGTCCAACAAATAGCATAAGAGGATAGTGCGGGCATTAGTGCAACTAGTCAACCCATAGCTACTACAGTCTCACATGTATTTGGCAAGGGTAAGAGAAGACAAAAAAAATTAGTGCTACCTCCTAAGAATACAAAGGAGAAAATTCCACCAAAACAAATTGGGTAGTATATTCCTTCTTCTACTATTCCAACTATTTTAGCATAAGAAGTAGATTCTTTTACAATTTCTCTTTCAAAAGGAGAAGAAGCTCTTCCATCACTAGATGGACAAGAAGAAGGGTATGCCTCAAAACTTGATCCTCAGTAAGAAATTCTTCCATCACTAGCTACACATTTGAAATAGGTTTCAATAGCTCCCCCTCCTAAAAATAAAAAAAGACTAAAAGGAAGAATCCCTCTGTATCAAAGAGGAGACCTCCTCTTAAGAGGTCTTAGAGAATTAAAAGATAAATGTCAACCTTGACATCCTCACCTATAGACATCAGTGTGGATGAAAAGGAGTCCAGAATTTGTAAGACCTCTAATGGTATTGAGATAGCAGAATGGTCTATTGAAGAAGAGTTTGCAAAGGAGGAGAAAATGTAGTAACTTGAGCAACCAGATTGAGAGAAAAAGATATGGAACTACTCAAACAAATAGGATATACAAAAGAAGAAATAAGAATGTTATAGCAACCTGTAAAAGAGGAAGAATTTATTGAATAAAGGACCATGGAAGAAGCATTAGAGAAAGACATAGTTCCTCATGACCAAGAGTTTCAAGCTTTGAAATAAGCCATGGAAGAGATATATAGGTTGAGGAACAAAATAACAAAGTTAAAAAGCAAAAGATGCCTAGAAACACTTCTAAGGGCAGAAAAATTTCTAAAGCCATCTATGGAAGAAGAGTCAAGCAAGGAAAGGACATTAGAGGAGCTTGTAGCAACTCCCTTAGAAGTGCCTTCAATAGCTTCATCCACCTTACCTACAGATGGAATTAATGTACCCCTAAAATAACTTACAATAGATAATGATCTGGCTTTGTTACCATTCCACAATAGGTTTTCTTTTATAGAGACCACTAAAAAAGTACCTATAGTAGAAGAAGTAATCGATGTAGACCTCTCAGCTACTAGGCCAATAGAAACTGATGACTTTTTGAGATTTCTTGAGGAAAATTTTAGTGATGATAAAACTTATCATAATCAGTTGATATAAATGTTTACAATATATGCTAAAGCAAGGAAGTAGCAAGAAGATTTAAAAGAAAGCCTAGAAAGGGCTGAGACTAGGATCACTTATTTGAAAGAGAAGATCACTAACATGCATAAGACCACTAAGATGTTAATGGAATGTAGATCACCCTCTAGCGTATATGTGTTATATTTAGAAGAAAGGTGGCTCAGATTCAAATGTGATAGGATATACAATGATCATTCATACATGGTATGTGATTATAAGTCTTTCTTTGAGGTCTATAGGCATGTTGACCTTGATATTTAGGCATAATTGAGTGAGTTTTGCATGCATCAATATGTTGTGCCACAAGACACAAAGTGGAATCCAAATATAAACCTAAGGGATGTCCAATTAAATGCCTTTACCTCATACATTCTCAATGAAACAAGAAGAAAGAAACAAGTTGAGGACTATCAAGAGAAAGAAAAAGAGGCTACCCTAATGATTAGGGGTGAATCTATTGATTCAAAAGATATAATAGAGAAATGGATTGTTTGTATGAATTTAGATGCTCCATGATCATGGGTCACAAACAAACAAGTAGAGGTCCAAAACCACTAGTTGAGATGGAAAACAAATTTTTGTTTCATGTTTGCACAAATGGGTAGAGCTTTCAAATACTCTAAAATGAAAAGAACCTTATCCCCTTCAAAACCTTAGAGAGGTAATACATGTAGTATATATGTATATTGATCTTGTCAAGAAAAGAAGGCTAAGTTGGTTGGGGTTGATGTTTCATCCAACCATGTTTTGGTTTCCAATTCATGATTGGGAAGGGAATATTTCAGTTGATAGAGAGGCAAAAAATAAAATGTGGAAAGGCATAGATGATGCTAAAGGTTTTTATATCTTCAAAGGGATGGGTTGTACTGAGCCCTTAGATTTCAAGAAATATTGTAGATTCAAAATGCAAAGAAGTCTTGCTTGAGGACAAGCAAGAGGTTAAGTAGGGGGTGTGATGAGGCCACTAATTGTTCTATTTATAGCCTCATCCATACCCAGTTTTATATCTTTTTCCTATATGAATCCCTAGAATTATCCATGACTCATGTAAATGAATGAATGAATTAATGATTATATGTGTGCATTAATATATACATGTGTTATAGATTAATGATGTTTTTATTTTGATTAGATTATACCTGGGTAACCTTATTTAATAGACATTTGAAGGATAGAATAAGACTATAGGAATCTTACTTGATCACATCACTTATAGAGAAGCCCATAACAAAAGGTGCTTCTAACCCATACCAGTTGCCAACCTATAGTTTTCCACCTATAGGTTGCATGTAGCAATTATAGATTTTCACCTATAGGAGCCTGTAGCCACTACACAAAACTAACTATTGTTGAGATAATATGTAATTGGGTTTTAAGGACATATCCAACTATCTTAGAAACAAAGTAAATGATTGAAGAGGATCCTCCATAATAGTTGTACAGATCCCTCACATGCATAAAAAGTTGGATGTGTTTCCAAAAGATGAATAAGATAAGGACAATGGAAAGGAGGGGAAAAAATCAAAATAGAGAAATAGAATATATTGTCCTTTACCTAGTCAGGGCTAAAAATAAGTAACTTTAAGTTACTAACCACTTGAAGATTGACTGAGTTAGTTGCAAAGTATTTGTACCTTTCCTAGTTTAGTGTTTACTTGTAAAATTAAGCAAATTCAGTTCTTACACACTTGCTAAAGAAGGTTTTGTGAACATACCTGGTGAAATAATAGCTCTAAAGTCTTCCTCCTTGAACTCTCTTACCTTTGGTACATTGAGTTATGTGAATGATTGAAAACATGGCATCAAATGCCAAGTATATTTGCTATTGAGCTCGGTCACCTCACTATTAATGTCAATTCTTACAAAATATTTTATAATATGTCCATATTTTGAATTTGAATGCATGCCTTTGATCTTGTAAAATTGAATAGTTCATGTTTAGAGGTGTAATCATTGCCACTAATGATTTAAATGCTTTGACAGCTTGTACCATAGTATCGATCTATGATATCAAGACTCTTATGGGGTAAAGTTATGGTAGAGTTAGAATTTTACTCTCCCTGTTATACCACCCACCTTCACTTTGCTTACTATGGGACAATGGGTCAGACAGTCTCATACTGCCACCCCTTTAGACTCTCACAAGATGGTGGGTTAATTCTAGCGGTTGAGTATTTTAGATATCATGAATTCAGTATTTTAGATATCATTTTATTGAAAAGATTGAATAATTTTTTAGTCTCTTAGTTTTAGTTTTCATTGTCAGTTAGACCTAAAAGATCATTTATTTGTTTGTAATGAGGAGGTTTAGTCAAGTAGAGAGACTTTTAGCATAGGAATCAGGGCTTTAGTCATTGGGCTCAAGGTTAGTTATGATAATTAAACTAGGCAAATTTTGGAGGTTCTAACATAGGGGTTGTCATTTTTCAAAATTTTGCCTAAGTATGGAAACTTTGTACCTTGAGCATTTTAGTCTTATAATTCATTGTCAACCTCTTGTTATAATTTTAATCTTTTAATTTATCGCACTATAAGTTGATGAGGATATTTAAGTCAGGGGGTTAATTGACTAGCACCTTTGTCATTGATGTTAAAGGGGGAGAATTGAAGCAGTAAAACATAGCATGATCCAAAACATCATGACAGTACTAAAGTTAGGGGGAGCATAACAGTAAGGAGAGAATGATCGATAATTCTACTTGTCTTTTCACACAAATTGTTTAATAGTATATGCTAAATATTTTGTTCACCTAAAGTTAAGATATCTATATGTATTATTAAATCATAGATGTTCATTATTGTTTCCTTCACACAAGCATAGTCAATGCATGTGGAGTCTAGAAGTTGTATTACAAACTAAAGCTATCCAAAAATTAGAGAAATGACTATAATTTGTTACCAAGATTTTAAAGAGTTGTTTACTTTCACAGGTATCTTGTTGCATTATTTGATACCTTTAAACCTTGCTTGCTTCTTTTCATATCTAGTAGTTCTAGAGAAGTTAGAAAAGTCTAGCATCTAGAAAACATATAATACATAAAAGAAATTATATTCTAACTAAACAAAATTAATTTCAACCAAAGTAATAAAACTAAGAAGAATGATTGAACTTAACTTTAAATGCACTTCAAATCAGCAATGAACATCTTAAGTTTTGTATATAATGGACCAACAGAATAATGATTATAACATTCAAAAATGTATCAATAAAATAACAATGAATAAGCACACCTATACTCAGATATTTATTACATTCAATAATAAATTACACTATACATACAACCAAAGTTTAGGTGACAAGCTAAAAAGTTAAGGTGACAGGCTAGTTAAGGTGACAAAACATCATCATAATCATCTGCATTGCCAACAAGATCAGAATCTTCATTACTCATGTATGCATCCACTTGATTTTCTTCCTCATCCTCATCTATAACATGCAATACATTCTCTCTCCCATACTCTTCATTGGTAATTAAAATCTCTTCTTCAAACACTCCATCATTATTTTCATCCACTTCTTCGAATGTTTCTTGTAAATTAACATATTGCCCATCAAAAAATATATCGACCCCCTTAATGAATTTTCATTTCAAACAAAACTCTATTTGAATGAAATACAACCATTATGGGCTTCTTAAATCATCAATTAGTAATGATTGGTTAATTTTAAAAGTGGAAACATATGACTCATCCATCTTTGATAAAAATTATCATATATTTGTGCGTACAAATCCATACTCATCAAATTGTACTATGGATGGTCAGATACACTTAAATTTTAATAATATAGGACTATTTTCACCAAAAACCACTTGAATAATTTCTTGGATGAATCCAACATAAAATTTCTTCTCAGTTTTGTGAAGAAATTTAGCACTAACAACACAATCACAATTTGTCTGTCTTCCATTCTTAAATGACTACCACAAACCCACATTCCACTAAAACACATAACCCATAAATGTGGAAATTGTGAAAGCTCACTTTCCTCTATTTTTATAACTTGACCTTCTTATTTTGCATCATTGACTACATTAGCAATCCATTATTTAAATTTTGGAAAAGAATCATGCCCAATCAAATCATGATGTTTATGCTTTTGACGTCGATGTTACATCCAAGTTTGATTCTCTTCTTCATATTTTCTACATAGAATATTAATATACAAATAGTAATATTAATAATATAAATGTGTAAATGCAATTGAGTAAATAAATTATTGTGTAAAATCTTTTACTTGTGCCACTTATTGAACAAAGATGTGTTTTGAAGAATAAAGGCATGTATCACACTTCTTTCTTGATGTGATAGCTTAAAGTGACATCCATTACTTTCTAATACTTCACCTGCACCTTTCTCATATTCATCATCATCCCATACATATCAATTTACATTTTTAAAATCCTTCAGATATTCTATGCAAAATCCCATGGCCTCTCGCATTGAATATCCCTCAAACATGTTGCCTTCTAGTTTTGCCTAGTACAATAATTTTTTTCAAAACCTTCATATATATTTCTATAGGATACATCCATCTCATTCTTACTAGGCCACAATGCTCAAGGTCATATTCTAGATGGATCAAAAGATGCATATAAATGTTAAAGATTATTGGTGGAAATTACCGTTGCAATAGACAAAGGATTTCAACAACCTCCTCCCTCAAACTATCAAATTTTGAAGGAGCTAATACATGTAAACTCATTCTCTTTAATATTAGGCCCAACCTTATAATTTCAAATCTTGGCCCTTTTGCCAAACTTGATATATTTACCACAATAGGTAAAATATTCTTGATTATGACATGATAGTCATGGGTCTTGATGCCTCTTAAGCTATTAATGTCAGTTTGGATTCTAATAATACTAATTACATATCCAGTGAGAAAGTGAGTCTGAGACATCTACTATAAGAATTATGCACATTATTCCTTTGTCTAGACATAAGGAGCACTATGTTTTCTATATTTTTCATCATCATATTTTTTAACCCAAAGATTTCAATGAATCTTTAGTTGTCAAAAGTCTTCATGTGATGAAATAGTATCAAAAGCACCAAAAAGAGTTTCTATAATAGCATAGGCTATATTTTTATCAGTATGCATAAAGTCAATAGTATGCCCAATGGCTATATCCTTAACTTATGGCAATTGATAAAATATGCACAATAGTTTTACACTGCTTTCATTACATGGATCATATTTACTACCAGTAATCCCATCATTTTCAATTATAAATGCAACTATTTTTTGTCCATTCTCAACAATGTAATCACTCGTTACTTGCAATGGTGCTTCATGATTCTCTTCTTGACCATTGAAATGTGTTTTTTATCGATGATATGGATGATCCATTTTAAGGTAAGCACAATGTCCACAATAAACACACTTACACAAACTTCCTAAGTGCCTCACAAAATCCTTAAATTTTTAAGCAAGACATCGATGGTATCCATGATCAGTGAGATCAGATAATGTGCCATATATACGAAGATCATGAATCATAAACAATAAGAAAGTTCTTATTGAATGACCATCCATTAAATATTGAATTGCTTCAATTCCTTTCCATAATTCCACTAGCTCATCATATAATGGCTCTAGATAAGCATCGATTGTATCTAAAGTCACACTTTTCTTTCTTGGTATAATCAATGATAGCATTAAGAAAAAAGGTTTAGTTGCTAACCATGGAAGCAAGTTAAATTTTATTAAAAACACTAGCCAAGTTGACCATTTAGTAATTTGAACTGAGAATGGGTTCACCCCATCTAGAGCCAAACCCAACCTTATATTATGAGGATCTTGATAAAAATTAGGCCATCTATTATCAAATTCCATCCACATCTTAGAATCAAGCACATGTCATTATTTTCCATTAGTGATCTTATTTTGGGCATGCCATTGTATAAGTTCAACAATGTATTCGCACCTATACATTCAAAGTAATCATGGGATTATCATAAAGTAGTGAAGAATCTTTCTAAGAACCACAACTGATTTCAACCCTTGTCTATACCTCACTTCATGACATTTCAAACATTAACTCTCACTTGCAAGATTATTGTGAAATAATACACAACCATTCACACATGTGTGGATGTTTTTATACCCTATGCCTAGCTTAGTGATTTGCTTTTTACTTTGACTTTATTTTGTTGACAATGTGGAGTCAGGGGGTAAAAACAAAATTAATAATGCTGATAACTGATCTACACTCTCATTTATCCAACCAAGCACCACTTGCAAGTTAAGAATTTAAAGGATTGTTGTCAAATGACTTAACTTGTAATTAGCATACATAGGCTTTAAAGCATGCTCGATCAACTTGGCCCAATCATCGTTTAGGCCTTCATTCAACATTCTATCAACTTCAAACCCTTCATCTAATATTGTTGCCTCATCATCTATGTTTGGTGCCACTTCATCTATGTGTGTTGCCTCTTTATCTCTTGCACTCTGCAATTATATCATATCTTCATAATAATTGTAATCCCAAGGGCTTATACCACTATTCCCATATCTTATCATATGTCAATAAACAACATTTTTTTTCACCTTTCCACCAAGACAGTCATTACATGGACATGGATATTTATCCATGTCCCTCTCATTGGCTACTCTCACATCATATGCATGGTATTGATCTGTAGTCAACCTTCGACATTGATCCATCTATAATGTTCTACATTCTAGTATTAATTTCATTTCTTATTTCAAGAAAAAAATAGAAATTTTAAAAACTCAACTTACTCAAGATCTAATACATGTAAACTCATTCTCTTTAGCACTTACCCAAAATTTAGAGCACTTCACAGAATTAGGATACAAAGCACTATTTAGAATTAGAATTGGAGCACTCTATAGTATATAGAGCACTCTGCAGCAATTCAAATTCAAGAAATATAGTTGGGTATCACACTACAGAATCAAATGTTTTTTGTATGACTAAAAATAAATAAATTTTAATTTTAATCCATGTTTTATTAAGGGCCTTCCTTGTCTAGATGATAATTAAAAAAATGCTTTAGCAATGGAACATGGAATTTATGCTTGTTCTATTGATGAACCACAAGCATTTAAACATATAGCAATCTTGTCAATGTTAATGAATACACAAACACTAACAAAAAGGATAGTGAATTCTTTGTTGTAACTTTGAGCATTACTTACTAGCATAAATTATTAACGTGTTTAGATAAGATGACTTGTTCTAACAATTGATATACTCCCATGTGTGGACATATAGTATCAATTAAAATAGTTTGGTGACTACATTGATTTGATGAATTAGCATGACTTTCAACTATGTCATATGAGACCATCTTCTAGGATTCCATGAAAATAATATGTTAGGCTTGCACACAATGTTACCCAAGAATTGAGGTCTAGGCTAGGGACATGAACTCGTGGTTTAATAGAAAATTGATCAAAGGAATTAAAATTTGGATGCATTTTATAATTTTAATTCCTATATGCTCTAAAATCCATAGAGGAAACTAATGAAAAAATAGTCTGTTAAAATTAGAATTGTCTATATGGTTCTAGTACTCAGTTTGATATGTAATTACTGTAAGTTGAACCAACCAATAATAAACTAATTATGATGTACATGTATTACCCATGCCATGAATACTTAGTGAAAGGGAGAGTCAGGGATTAGGTTGGTAAATTGGTTACAAAACTAAAAACTAATACCATACTCATGCATGATAACATGGAACACAAATAGACAACTTCAAGATATGGTCACTACATAGTATTGATTATATAATGAATTAAAGCATCCAATTCTTTCACAATCTCAAGAACTCCAAATTGTTACATGGTAGTCAATGTCTTATGACAAGATACCCTCTTATTTATGTAACTCATCTCTTATAATACATTGATTTTGTTCTCCTAACTAGATACAGTTGCCAATCAGAAATCTTTAGATTTTGTGTTTAATGTAATGAGGGTTTCAAATTACCTTTGACTGCACTGTAGAGGGCATCCTCAAATTTGACTTCACTACAAAGGGCCTCATCGACTTTAAACTCATTACAGCAAACTCCAAATTCCTTACCTATCTTTTTATAAGTCTTTAGGTCCTCTCCAAACAAGATTTATCACCCATGCAAGTAGTTCTTATACTTATATGATAAAACCAAAAATGCCTGATGCCATAAAATTGGCACACAAACCCTCTCTGGTTGAATCTAGATCCATTAATAATTAACAAGCCCTCTTATTTGTAGAGGTGCATTACATAAATAATGCCAATTGTACTCCCCCATTGAATTACCTCTGTCGAATTCTATATTGTATTGTATTCCCCACTCCTACCAATAATTTTCCAATTCACTATTAACCCTGCACATGCAATAAAACCCACTCTTGCCAATAATTTCCCATTTGAAATATTTTTTTAACTACTCACTTTAATATCATATTGTCTAACTTTTATTTGTGTGACTAATTATTTAGTCTTTTTATTTATGTGACTAATTATTTAGTTGTGTTTTTTACCAGATGATCAAATTAGTCATTTATTTATTCATTTATAGTTGTGTTGTAAAAAATTAGTTGAATTTAGTCATTTTTAGTTATCGTGACTAAAATGTTTAGTACGTAGTCATTTATTTGCCAAATTTTACTAGTGTCCCTTATGTCTCCATGACCTAATGATCTTCAGAATGTGCACACAGTTCAATGAATCTCAAATACATACTAACAGATCCTAGAAATCAATGATATATGTTAAATAATTTAAGATGTATCAACATACATCACAATAAAAAACATATAGTAATTCCATAATTATATTAAGTTACTATTAGCCAAATATAACTAGTATCAATTTTCACCGCTTAACCCATTTTTGTTATACTCATAGTTAAGAGAAAATAATGTTAAAATTAACATAACAAAGTCCAAGGATCACACCATCCTTATAACATTATAAAAATAAAAAATGAGATAATGTCTCCCTGCTTACTCGGCTAGTTACACACCGAGTCATAAACTTATCTCAACCCCTCAGTCTAACAAGATGTTCCACACATCCTTTTTCATACTCGCTCTAGGCAAAGGTATATAAATGTCTCATCAAAATAACATGTTTTAAATCAATATAAGAATAATTACAATCTAATCAAGGGTTAATCATAAAATAATGATCATAATCAACTTATAAATCTTCATCTAGGACCAATATAAATTCAAGGTTTGCCACTTCACATGGTAAAAGTTCAAAAGTTTAGGTAAAGTAGTGACTCTAAAAAGTCACAAGTGAAAAGTAGAGAACTAGCATCTAAATAATAAAATTATTAAATCCCCTCATATGGTATGAAAAAAAACACTGCAACCCAAGTTTCTAAAACCATTTCATACTTACCAACCTGTAAGTGTAGTATCACAACATGTTTCCATATCCAGAAGGAAAAATATTAACCACATAGATGTGTCAATCCATTCCATTCCTACAAATTTTCTATCAAAAAAATTATAACACACTATCCCAATATCTCCAGGTAATATGGTCAAAACAACATTATAGAAACAAGTTTTCGATTAAGGAAACACTAAATCAATGTCATGAAAATATGAGTCCCCTCAATGGGCTCATAATGATGCTAAAGTAGAGAGAGAGTAACAACTCATCTTCATGCTAGCTATGTGAGATGACACCTCTTTCCAATAGACATAAACATATGGGGTGCCAACTCACTATCCAACTCCTAACACATTGGAGTCCTTAACAAAAATAACTATACTCCACTACAAGGATAATTCCCACTGCACTAGGTGGTGCCAATCTAAAAATGGTCTTTTCAGATTCCCACTCCTAGGATTAGTGTATATAAGACACAAAACCCTATCTAAAATGCACATATTCTTAACTGAGAATCATCCCATGATTTTTGAACACTCACAAAACTAAACATAAATGATGAAGGTGACTTGATTACCAAGTAAGGATGTAATCATTATCGAGGTGTTTGATCTAAATGATCAAAAATATGGTAGGAATATCTTGTTCATGACTTAATAACTATGCTATGCACTTACCTATCCAAACATCTTATACAACCAACATCATCAAGACACTCAATAAACCAACCCTTTAACAACTCTAAGAGGGTACAAGTGCTCCTAAGAGTACACACTCAATCTACCACACAACATCATTTCATCCACATAGGTTAACATAATTCCAAGAATCATGGATGTCTATTACCTACAATATTCACCAAGCCATACATGGAAATATATCAAATATCTTAACTCCAACCTTGGTGTAGCATGATTCTACACTAAGGCACTACAAGTCTAAAATACACTTCACTTAACCAGCATAATACTGTATGTCATAAGGCTCTCCATACATGAGTACAACTTATGCTTTCACATCCTGAGGGATTTCCTACTTAGTGTAATGCTCTTCAAGTTCATCCTGGTATATTTCTTCTTTAAGGCCATGAACTTCCTATTCTGGGACTAATATTTGGTTGTTGGTTTCATTCATTTCTAAGAGAATCATATCTAACTTTGTTACTTGCTTAGTGTTAAATCAGTTAGGATTAAATGGAGGGTTACTATTATTGACATTTGAAGGACCCTCTCCAGAAACTCTAGCTTTCACCACACTCCTTTCTCATAAACATAAGGATATGAAAATACTAGTAGACTCATTAGGTCCTAGAGTTTGAGCAACAACTTTGATACTATTTGTAATAACCCCACTAGGTTTGACATAGAAAGATGTGACAATTTTTTGTTTTAATTTAATCAACATACACTTTTATTAGACTTCACCATGACAATCCAGTTAGTGATCTAAATATAACACTCTAATTATGTTAACTAGAAATAAACACATTACATCTAACCGTCATTGATCACTATCTATATACGAAACACATCAAAACCAACTATCAAAATTAATTACAAATGTCTAACCATGGTTGGTACAACCGTGGTTGGTACAACCATTGTTGTCAATGTAAAATTAGTATTTACATTTTATCATAATAATATCTCAATAATAATAAATATAAATGCTAGTGGACTCATTAGGTCCTAGAGTTTGAGAAACAACTCTGATACCATGTGTAATAACCCCATTGGGTTTGACATAGAAAGATGTGACAATTTTTTGTTTTAATTTAATCAACATACACTTTTATTAGACTTCACCATGAAAATCCAATTAGTGATCTAATACAGCACTCTAAGTATGTTAACTATAAATAAACATGTTACATCTAACAGTCATTGATCACTATCAATATATAAAACACATCAAAACTAATTATGGAAAGTAATTACAAATGTCCAACCATGGTTGGTACAACCATACATCCATTGCTATCAATGTACATCAAGTAGTAATTATATTTTATCACAATAATATCTCAATAATATTAAATATAATATAATTTACAAGATACAAGATATAAATTTCTAAGGAGTATACGTTCCCAAACTCCAATATCTATCGCAATCTCAAGTGTCATCTCCAATGAAGTACTATTGTGGGGAGGGAGAGCATCATCTGAGAAATTTCATACACTAATCATAGACCATTTATCCCCCACATAATCCCCAATCAAGGAATGGCTCTCCCTTCATAGATGAGTAGAGAGTGATGGTGTGGGAATCCAGAGAGAAAAGATAGTACCTTTGTGTTGTATGATTTCTAAAAATATGCAGTATATCATAAAAATATATATTCTAACATGATATCACATGAACATGTAAATTATACATGTGAAATAACAATATATAACTAACATTACTTTAGCCAAAGTTTTTAAATAGTAATTTATCTCTAGGATCAGTCAATTTCATACACACCACTTGATCGGATTACCTTCATCTAGCATTATGATGTTAATAAGCTAGTGAAGTCCATCTCACTACTTGCTCAATACCAATAATGGGATATTTGGTTATCATATACATAAATAATAGATTCATATAGATTATTTATTACTAGCCATCATCAGACATGCTAAACATAAAAATAATCAAATGTAGACATTTAATCTATCAAACATATAGATAAATCTTCACAATATCATTTATTACATAAATAATAAGCAAACAAGTTAAAATTATATTGTCAAGTATTATATATATATATATATATATATATATATATATATATATATATATATTAGGCTGCATATTCTATTTTTGATAAGCAAACATAATACAATACTTTCTACTGACTATCATAAAACATGCTACATGCATAAATTTAGATTATAGTTCTCAAACATAATACACTCTATGACATCTCATAATATCATAATTCATTGTTCATGAGCACAATTACATAATTTTGAATAATCAGTCTTACAATTTCAGGGATCAAATGTCCCATAATCCTAATAATAAGCAAGCAAGTATAATTTATACCAACCAGGTATATCTTATGTTTAAACTGCATATGACTATAACTTATGGACACACATCACGATGCACTAATATCTGCTATATATGTCTAACCTCTTATACATATTAATATACTCATAATATGAACCCCATATAAGTTTTCACTACTATATACTAATAGTCATTTATAGCTCTAATCAGGAACTCCATATGATTTCAACAATCAACATAAATTTCTTGTTCACTATGTATATTAATGATCTTTATAAGATAAAGGATTCCACAATGTAATTTTTCTTTATAGATTTTATCCCTAACTAAATATATTTTCATCCTAAAATAATCAAAGCACATATAAATATGTACATAAGTTCTTAAGACTACATAGTCTTTCATATCAAGGTTCACATATAAGTATTCAGTAATATCCAAATTGCTCTTATATGACAAACTAAAGTTTCTTCAAATATATAAATATAAAAATTACTAAGGTTGGGACAATATACCAATTAAAATATATGCATTCCAATGTTTATATATAAGTTGTGTCTGTATACAAGTGCCTACATTCTCATATAGACATATTTCTTATATTTGCACTCCTTGCCTATCATATACTACATAATACATATGTTTTGATACTCAATTATTGTTTTGCCATACTAACAGTATTTTTGTGCTTCCAACAATTATTTAACCTTTCATGAAAAATAAGCATCAAAGTTTATATAGGGTTTTTTTACATTTCTTGAAACCCTTATTAAATGAATTATAAACTATTTTACTCACTATACAGTCCACTCCATAACAAATATTGTATATCCACATGTAACAACATTATATAACGTTTACATTTAACAATTCAATATGTCAATTAAAAATTATTTATCTACTAGTGAATTAATGTCAGATTGTTGTAACTTATACTTATTTAGCTCTAATTAGCTTTGAAATTTGTTTAACCATAATAGATATGGATTTATCAAATCACTAATAATTTTATATGGATCCCTAAGTATAAATCAGATACATCACTATAGTTTTTGTATGTAGTTATATTGGACATACTGATATATATGTAGTTTTACAAACATACATAATCCCAAAAAATGTTTTCTATGATCCATGTTTTTTTGTTGTTTCATCAAATTCTAATATATATCTCGGATAAACATGATAAACAAATAGATACAAATTTTATTAGTAGTTACTATAGCATAGTATATACCATAGTAATAATGATTGATTGTCATTAAACTATATATAAAATTTATGTAAATTACATAATATATATCTTAAGTGATTTACTTAATTTAGATATCACAATGAGTGTACTAATATGTTTATAATAGGATAGTTTTTTTAGTACACAGTTAAAATAAATACACACAAAATATTTAACATACTATATTATTTTTACACATACTTAAGTATATGGAGTGATTAAGTATGTGTACACATATTATAAATATATAGTGGCTAACATATTCATACATATTGGAGTGATATAGTATGGATATTTTTAGTATACATATATTAGTACACATATTAGTATAAACTAATTTATATATTCATAATATCCTTATTTAAATATCAACATCATGCTTCCCTGGATCAAATTAGAATAATCAGTAGTTAATATCCATACAATAGGAAAACATAGTCCATGAAGGGAATATCTAAACTACAAAGTAACAACAGTCAGATCACTTAGCCATTACAAGGCGCTGAGTATTTACTCATTGTACTTACATTTCAACATGTCGTTGCATATTGATGGTGATCAAATTATCATTGATTATATCATTTTTTATCAAATCATATATATATATATATATATATATATATATATATATATATATATATATATATATATATATATATGTATCAGCTAACTGTATAGGTATGCCATCACAATAAGAAATAGGAAAAGACAATGAAGCTATGAACATAAACATGCTTAGCTGATATATATATATATATATATATATATCAGCTAAGCATGTTTATGTTCATAGCTTCATTGTCTTTTCCTATTTCTTATTGTGATGCCATACCTATACAGTTCGCAGTGAGTATGAGCAGATTTGTGACCTGTATTGAATGACGTGGCATTTAGTTATGCACCAATAATAAGTGTCTTGTATTTATAAAAGTTTATACTTAGATACTTCTATGTAACACTGATTGTATTATTATATAAGTCATTGACCAATTATGGAAAGCGTACCAGCTATATGATTTCATATATTAGTATTTAATTTATTCTCATAACATATACCCATCATGAGTTTGTACTAATTCATTATCTTTCTATAATTTTTTATCAGTACTTACATCAGGTCGCCCAACCACATATGCACAATTATATTCCTTCTCAATTCAATAACTAATGCCCGATCATTCTCACAACTAATTTAATCAATTGCAAATGTTTTTAGTGTATTGATATGTCCATTTTTAGTGTATATATATGACTTGCTACCGTTCAATAAATTTTATGTAGTGAATATAATTATTCTGGTTTAGCTACATATATAAAATTATTACAAAATTAGCTTATACAAGTTACAATTCAGTTATGGAAAGCACATAGTTCACACCTATGATTAAATATTTATTTACAATTCTTAATTTTTAAAATGTTCAACATGAATATGCAAAATTAAATTTCATTGCCTACTTAGAAATATGTTTGTTGTCCTTCCTCTTTGATTTGTGTCTCTCTCCTCCTCCACTTTCTACCTCTTTTCTCCCGAATTGTGCCCCTCTATTCTTTTTTTTCTCCGTATGACACTTTCTTTATTTTTTTAAAAAAGTTGCCTTCTTTCTTTTATCTATTTTTATTTCATGATTTTCTTTCTTTTTTGTTTTTTTTTTCTTTATTTTTCTAGAATCTTTTCTAAATCCTTTAATTCTTTAAATTTTCTCTAATTTTCTTTAGCGCACAAGTAAGAATCCTTTATTTATTCTATTTGTCTTTGTTTGTTTTTATTTCATATTTTTTTAATACTTTCCAAATAACTTAATAATAAATAATTATTTGGTATAATTAATTCATTACCACATAATCAGACTACAACATTATACATTTAACCCTACGCATAACATCTATGATGAAACCACACATGATGTATTCCACATACAAGCAATAAATTAAGCTAACACATAAATAACCATGTGTAAACACTATTTAAATGCAAACAACATAAAAATGCAATACGCTAACCATTCAACTATATATTTAACATGTACTATCTAATGTGGTGTTTGTAGGGTTCTAGTCATTCCTCTGTCATCATCCAACATCTCCATCTATGTCACCCTCTCTAGTGATGCTCTCCATCGATCATGCTCTGAAGGATGAATCTCTCCTATGTCCAAATCATGATAAGCAAGTAGTTAGTCTATAACATCATGATGTGTATATAAAATATTGTTGAATAACAAGTCAACGTGTTCACAAAGTAAATAATATACACTATAATTAACTTACAATAGTGAAATCATGAAACCAAAACAACATACCACTATTCCTTCATAGCATATGACTTACAGCTTAGTTAGTAATAATTAAATCAAATTATTAACTATATAAAATCCACAGATAATCAAGTAAGTTTGCTTAGCAATAAATCTAGGATGTAACACATTGCATCTATATTTTTTCATAAATTTTAAATTATTAAGATTTAGTTAAGTTTTTTTTAAATATTTTTGACCACCAAGTAAAACACAATATCATGTTTTTTTCTAAACATGAATTCTTTAACATTATCAAATGATGAAAGGGTTTTGATCCAATTTGTGAGGATGATGGTTGTTTATATCCATCCATCAAGGTATAAATCTATCTAAATACTTGACATGAAGAGTCAAGTGGTTAAGGTTAGGATCGTGCCCTAGGTGAATTTGATGGCATAAATGCCCTTTACTCATGATTGCTTAGCCAAAGGAATTCACTCATTTAAATGTATGCGTACTCGATATTATAAATATATTATGTGTTTATTTTCAAAATATGGACAAAGATACTGACATTCTATAAAATTTAGTCATTCCATATAATACCTTCAATAATAAAATAAAAAATATATTCAACATTATCGTTTAAATACATGTAAGTAAGAAGACAAATAATAGGTACTACAAAAATGTCGATAGAGGATGGGGGTATTTTGGAGAGAGATCTCTTCCCCCTAAAACCCTATATATTATAGGGTTTACCCTATTAGAGCATGGATTTGAGGGCATCGATGGCCTAGAGAGGAGGAGGAGATATTCACGGTGCCTCTAGCACATAGCTTGGCTTATTTTTTGGCAGTGCCCCATGTCTTCTATGTCTATGTTTTGTGTTCATGGTGGTGGCCATGTCTTCTATCTACATTTTATGCTCATAAAAGTGGACATGTCTTCTATCTGTGTTCTATGTTCATGGTGGCATCCTGATCTTCTATCTATATTTTATGGTGCTCACGATGATATTTCCTCTACTCTATAGTCTATGGTCGATGGTGATGGTGATTTAGCTAATGGTGATGGCTCTATTTCTAGTCTACAGTAGGTTTACATACCCTTTCTATTCATGTCTAGGGTTTGGTTAGGGTTTTGGGTTTTTTGTATTATGTTTGCCTAGTTTCATCTAGCCAACAATTAGTTTATGAGGGCTAATTTCACTTGCTTGGCTTTACTCGGTCGACAAGGGTGTTATTAGGATTTATTTTCTTACGCTTGTTTGAATTTGTTCGACTAACAAAAGAGTTATGAGGGCTAGTGTCATACTTTCCACTGACTACTTTACTATGTAACCTTTTGTTTATTTTTTTTTAATAATAAATACACATTGAAATGTTCTAATAATAAATAATTAGTACTACTTTCAATAATATATTCATTTCAACATAAAGAATGAGGAAAATAGGATTAAATGCATGCATGTTGAAGAGCTTGAAGCGAGTGAAAAAAGGAAGATGGAAGGATTAGAATCAATTGACAGAGCCTTTTGAAATCTAAACACGATGAAAAATAACCATAGTTGGGCTAAAAATATCAATTGGCACTTGGATCAATAAGGATCTAGGGAAAAGATCATCCAATAGTGACAAGTTATTCACAAGCTAAAATCTATAACAGCTTCACTAGATACAAATACTATGAAGGACTAATTTCAAGATTGTTATAACCTTGATCCCCTTAGACTAACCCACAGACAAGACTAAATGATATGACAACTTGAGATAGGTTCTTTTGTTACTATACTTGTCAACTTTATGAAGTTTCCAAGAAATATAGGATGAATGACAAGTGTTTGATAAAATGCTTCTCTGAATTTTCTTCTATTTGATTGAGATATTCAAATGGCATGACTACATTAGATTAAGTGAGGGGAGAATTTAATCCTATATATTAATTGCCTAATTGAGGAATTTATCTTGGAAGGAAATGGTTTGATTTTTCCACTAGGTTATGATGGAAGAATCAGAAACTGATGACATTACTTTATAGATCCTGAACTCCTTGACAAAGTTGAAGAACTTGCAGATTATTCTGATAATCCCCAGAGAGGGAGGTCTATTTTCGTAGAGGTTATATGGAAAAACTCTTTACCACATAGTGCTGGTCCTATATTTCTCAATTCAAAAAAGGGGGAGAATCCCACTTTTTTTAGGATTCCTTCTCTCTGAAGAGTAATTCTGGTGGTGGGATTGGTGATAGTAGTTGGGCTAAAAAGGGAAAAGTAATAGGGAATTTTTATTCCACAAGTGTTATAGGGGAAAGAAACAATTATCTCATCTACATTTCACTCCATTTTGGATCAAAAAATCTATGGCTCCTTGGACCCAAGGGTTTCTAAAGGGCTCCAATGATTTCTATATCCCTAATAAAAATTCCATCAGTTAAAGGAGACATGCCTACTCAAGATATTGAGAAATTAGGGATCTCCATAGAAAATATTGGATGTTCTAGAGTTTTGGTGGAATATCTACAACACAGACATAATATATGTCCAATATTGGGCTATCTCCATATTTTTGTATGGTGGATAAAAACTTAGATATCCCAAAGATGACTCTAAAGAGGAAAGGTAAAAGGTGTATAAAGCTAAGGAGAAACAAGATTGCCTTTTTATCGGTGAGGACCTCAAGATGGATCATGTCATGAAGTTGACAAGCACTACTCTAACAGGTTATTTTATTTGGAGAAGAATCTAAGTCCAAAATTTAGAAAAGTGGATGACACGATTCTGGAAACCACTCTTTGGATACTCTCCTATTTGTCACATCCTTAGTAAGGGATTGCTCACCATTTTTTTTAAATCCTTAGAAGACATAAATATTATTTTGGCACAAACATGGTTTTAGGAGTCATCACCACTTACTATTAAGAGGTGGTTATCGTGCTTTGATCCTCTTTTGGATAAATATATGATACAACTTGTTTAGGTTAAATTTATAGGCCTACCATTGGAATTTTGGAACAAGGATATTTTTTAGGAAATTTGGAATAGCATTGTGACTTTCCTTAATGTGGATGACATATATATAAAAGAATCCTCTCAGACAGTGGCCAAAATCTTGATTGATATTAACATGCAGGAGGGACTAGAAGAGGATATAGTTTTAGATTTGGGCCTTGGATTCACATTCAATCCTTATATTATGTGGGTATTCCTTTTAAGTGTGTTAGATGTCATGCCTATGAACACTTAGCCAATGACTACTTTCTTTAACTCTCTCCCGAAGTTTGGAGGAGTAAGTCAAAATCTTTTTTACAATTCACTAGGGAGATTGAATATAGTAGCGATGAGACACTTGATCTTCTTCAAAAAGTTGAAAGTAAAGGTAATAATCTAGCCAATTTGGTGGTATAAAACCCATCATGTCCTTAGCATCCTATAGAGAGTTACTTTCATTTATCTAGAATGGAAGATAAAACTACAATGATTAGGTGTGGTCTTCAACTATTGGTAACATATTTCTCTATGTCCTAGACTGAAGCTCACGTGGATATGATGTTATTTGACCCTAATACTATTCAACACACTTCCCTTCAGGACATTTGTACTAGCCCAGTGAGTATTCCAATGGTGGAAAAGGATGCTTCCTCTCATACGCTATAATTATAGAAGGAAGGGATAGAGAGAGATCCTAAAATCAATAATTAAAATTTTGAACTCCTTTTGGGAGAGCTAGTGAGTCAACAAAACTCTCTAGAGGATAATTAATTACAAAGGGAGACCAATCCTGAGGTTTTCCTAGCTAAGGTGGCCCAAAACAAGTGGAACTATTTTGATTTGAACTCTATTTAATCTTTACCCACTTATATCCAAATGTAATATCCATTAAGATCTTACCTAGAGGAACTAACATACAAAGATGAAAATATTGAAGGTGGTCTGGAGAATTTAATGAGTCCTACTTATTCATGCTCATGGAAAGGTCGACCCTCCCAGATTACTCAAAGTAAAAACACATCAGTATTGGAAATATTTCAGAGTAAACAAAAAACTATTCTAGGGGACCTTGGAGTGGGGACATCCCCATCAAATTGTTAATCATGTTCATTTTCTCCCTAAATATAAGAGGGTCAATAAATCCCTTAAAAAAAAATTATTTTGAAGCGTCTGATTCATTTTCACAAGTTGGATATGATTATGATACAAGAACCAAGGGGGAAGGGAGTAGGGTCATTAAGGATTTGTAAAAATTTATGAAGGATTGGGATTTATTAGAATTTGACTCCACTAGTAACTCTGATGGTTTGGTTTTAGGATGGATAACCACCTCTGTGAGGATGGTCAATTCCTATTTTTTAATTCTGGTATTGGGGGAAAAATCTATTCTATGGGCATTGAAAAATATTTTTTGTGTTGAATAATTGTGGTCCCAATTAGGA
Source organism: Torreya grandis (assembly GCA_037957365.1). Classification (NCBI taxonomy): domain Eukaryota; kingdom Viridiplantae; phylum Streptophyta; class Pinopsida; order Cupressales; family Taxaceae; genus Torreya; species Torreya grandis. Next base: position 3,703,655 of record JARHVA010001132.1, read on the forward strand.
GAGATTGGCATATTGGGACAAATTGTTCACCCAAAACTTCTTGAGAGTGAAAAACACCATTATTAGGTGAGACCTTAATTTCACCACCAAGAGAGCAGAGGTGTGGGGGATCTTGGTGAGGATGGATCCATTGGCTGAATTTTTATTACAAAAAATTGAGGATATGTTGAGGTCAACATATCCCTATATCTAAAAAATAGGGACCCATGTGTCAAATTGTGCAAATTTGTTCCTTGAATATTAAAATACATGTGGTCAAAGTGTCATTAGCATGATTGCATATTATTTTTATTTGAAGATCATCCACACCATGGTTTGGTTGGCTTATTTGTTCATGGTTCTGGTCTAATCTTATATAAAATACTAACATTGGATATTTGTGTTTCAGGTTGCAGGTTTAATAGAGCCCATTTGAAAGTGAACATGCTTAGGGTTTTGTACTTCAATGTTAAATTGATATTTTACTAACCTTGGTCGATAATTGATTAATTAAATTCATATTTGAGTTTTTGAAGCCCTACCCTAATGTTTCACCTGGACCTTTTAATTCAAATTTAAATTTGGTAAGAGATTTTTATTTAAATTTATGTGGGAACATTTTTTAAAATGCTATGGACTTAGTCTATTTTTAATACTAAGGCTTTGTCATATTTATTAACACAACCAAACCTTAGTCTAAAAATTCATGCTTGGTCCCTTTTTATATCTCGTAATCCATTATCCTTTTATCTTAGCATGGTCTAACTAAAAATGTAGGGTCGCTTTTTTTACTTAGCCTACGGCTTTATCCCAAAGTTCCATCGTATTTATTTATGTAATGAAAACCTAGGTTAAAACCTTATGCTAAGTCATTTTCCACAGGGCCCTTCTTTTTTATGTTCCTAGCTTAGGAAAAGAACTTTATGTCAAGACCTTTATAATTATTGAGGTCACTTTAATATGTTTAGCCTAGCTTAAAAGCTTAGGTTAAAATCCTTACACTTGGTCCCTTTTATTACTCATGGGTTCCCTTTTATTATGCTTTGAGTTTGCTCTAAACTTTAGCCTAAAGTTTTATTTGTGTTTATTAACATGAATAAAACCTTAGTTCAAAACCTTAGTCCAGATTCTATATGTTTATTGAGCCTAACTTAATATTTTCATTGATTGTAGGGACAAATCATGTTCGACTGCGTGAATCATGATCTATGGCCTTTGTTTACCTAGGTGGGATTAATCTAATGGAGTGAAATCAATGATTGAAAAGTCAAGCAGTGGACCCCAATTTAATATTGAGTACCTTTTAGAGATCAATAGTACACATTCTAGCATACACATGTAGATCAATAGATCAATATCAATGAATACTTTTCAACAAAGCTCTGAGTTAATGTGAGATTGCCACATGGAAAAATCACATGAACTGATAGAATTGACAAGATGCAGACCTCAAAAGGCCTATAGGACTGCCAAGTAGCACAACCTCAGGGCCTAGTACACATTAAAGGCCAACCACCTTTTTGAAATCAATGAAACGCATTGATTAATACCCACTTGATCGAATGGAGCGAGATCATGTTGAATTGTTAAAGGTTTTACAAGACTACCAAGTAGCACAACCTCAAAGCCTAATACAAAGAGCACATAATCACTGATCAGTCAACATGTGGCACACAGAGTGTAGAATGGATTAGAAAATGACAAGTGGTAGGCTTGGAAAATATTCCCCATAACATGTTTAAAATTGATGGTCATGTGACCATCAAAGATGGTCACATGACCATCAAATATGTTCCCACAGACATCAAATGATAGTCTTATGGATGTCAATTTTAAGACATTTGATTGGATCAAAATTCAAAGGTAATAATCATATTTTGAACATTGATGAATAGACTGACATGGGGATGCTATAGAAATGCCATGTCAAAGTCATGTGAGTGCAATAGGCCAAATCAAAGACCCTACGGACTTGGTAATGTAAACTTTGGGATCTAAGCTCACAATGTTTGAACTAGATATCGCCATTAGAACCTATAGGAGAGACTTGATGTGGCATGAAAAATATGAGTGTTATAATTGACCTGAGGGAGGCTATATTATCATCTGTGTAAAGGTAAGTCAAGATAGAGTCCATTGGTGAGTAGTTTAAAAGGGATTTTCATCAATGATGGTGGACCTCTCCTTTATCCTTGAGTAGCTTGAAGATGGGGCCATGCCTATATTAGGTAGCATCAAAAAGTAATGAAGACCCTATAGTAGTTATGGAGCATTTTATCACTATTGGGTCCCAAAGTTAGATGAAATAAAAATGTTCTTTTTGTAACCAGCATTGTCTAATATTTTGAAGTGAAATATTCCATTTGTAAAGGCATGTGATATTTTTGAAACACACTACCTATAAGATCAGTCTAAAGGGAAATTCTAGTGTATTTCTAGAACATTTGTGGAAAGGATAGCTATCCCTATACCTATACTTTTTTAATTGGTTAGGACTAACCGACATGCTTCCTTGTATCTTATAAAAGGAGCATTGTCAATTGTACACAAGAGGGAGTCCTTAGATCCAAAATTACTTTATAAAATTTGATTAATTATTATAAGTAAGGAATTATGTAAAGATTATCTAATATTTTCTTGTGTTCATTGTTATCATGGCTTCTCTCTCATTTGTTTGTTCTGATTTCTAGATTTGAATGGTTCTTATGAATTATTGGTATGTACATTTGATTGCAAAGTTGTTAACTTGTGCCAATGCTAGGTTGACTAAAAGTCCTTAGGTTCATTTTGTTTCCTCACTCTTCTTGCATTTGGACTAATGTTATTTTCTTGCAAGGGTAAATCTTTAAAGTGAACCAGGTTCTAAATTACATTGTTTCCACCTTCCTTAGGAGTTTTCCTGATGTGTGATAAGATTTAGGCTTAAATTTTTTCATGTTAAACATTGATTAAGTATATGCCTGGATGATATTTGAACTTTGTCATGATGTTTGGAATGAAGATCAACAACATCTCTTTCTGCCCTACCCTTCCTTTTTCTCCTTTTTTAACTAGATCACTTTAGTTTAATTATCATTATAAATATTCATCTTAGATTAGTTCTTAGTTTAGTTCTTAATCACAATTCATTGTTCTTAGCATATATACTTCATATTTTGCATAAGATATACTATTTGGCCATGGTGGCTCCCAACCACCAAATATTATAAATATTGTAAAACAGTCACTTGTTATGCCTCTATTCCATAAATAGATAATAGCATTATCACAACATGCAACTCATGCATTAAATTCATAGAATTCTAAAATGAGAAGTGTTTCTTAAACACTTTGGGCACCTATGACACACATTTAGGCATCAGCAGGATACTAATGTGGTGGACTTAGAACCTATTAATTTGGTTCTCACTTGTAAGAACATGAGAACTGGGTCAGATAGTATGGCCAAGAGGTTGGACAAATTTCTTATCTCACATCCCTTTTGATTGGCTCTAAAAAAATTAGATCATGGGTGTCTAAGGGTGGTGAATCTAATCATCTTCTCATTCTAATGAAGATTGAAAGAAGGGACAAAAATCCTTTGAATCCATTAAAATTGAATCTAACTTGGATGAAATATCAATATTTCATTAATATGGTACAAAATAAGTGGACAGTATTTCATGATTACTCATTGGAATCTACTAGTCTACAATTTTCCATAAATCTTAAGAGATTGAAAAAGGAAGATATTACACGGGTTGTCATCAAAGATCAAGTGACTGAAAGGGATATTTTATCTCTATAAAAATATATCATTGCGATATATGATCATGACACAGTTTAATATTTTGATCAGGAATCCAAAACTAGGCTCAAAGCACTGGAATTGAAGTTGCATAAACAACTGGTAGATATTGAAGCTCAATGACAAATAAAAATTTAAGCACTATGGTTGTAAAATAGTGATCAAAATACAATTTTTTTTCAAAAAATTTCAAAACATCTCAAAAATAAGAACATTATTTGGGAATTGAATAATTCTAATGGATCCATGGTGCATACTTTCTATGAGATAGCAAATCTAGGTGTCTCACATTTTCAACAACTATATAAGGAACCAACACAAGTGAACATGGTGGAGATAGTTAAAATCACTTTTTTCTTTCCTATCTTTGTCAATGAGGCTAATCATAAGAATGTAGATTGGGTTTTCACCAAGGAAGGGTTGTTATTTATTTTGGATACTTTTCATAAGGACAAGAATCTAGGGCTAGATGGCTATTCAATTGAATTCTTCAATGGTTTTTTTTAATTTGATTGAGGAGGACCTAATTAGATTTATTTAGGAGTATAAGTGGATAGGGAAGATTCTTGGGGCATTCAATTCCACCTTCTTTGTCTTCATTCCTAAGAAAGACATCTCGACCTATTTTGATGATTTTTGACCTATCTTCTTATGCAACTGTATCTATAAAATCATTACAAAAAATATTTCCATCTAGATCAAAGGTTTAATTTACTCTTCCATTTATAAAGAGCACTTTGGTTTTTTACATGGGCGATAAATACATGATGTTATAGGGGTTTTCCAAGAGGGTTTTCATTCTATCAAAACTAAGAAGGTGTCATTGGTGGTTTTAATGTTGGACCTATCCATGGCATTTAATAAAGTAAATTGGCTCTACCTAAGATTAATATTGATTCAAATTAGTTTTTACCTATAAATGGTCAATTGGATTATGGGATGCCTATCTTTTATTTCCTTTTCCTTACTCACAAATGGCTTGGCATCTACATTTCTCAGCTCGTTGCATGGAATGAGGTAGGGTTATCCCCTCTCCCCTTTGCTCTTTCTTCTAATTGTTGAAGGACTGAGCTAGCACATTTTTACAATTAAAAAATCAATATCTCTTAAGTGGATTAATATTAGTAGGATCATCTTCCTAACACATCTAATATTTATGGATGATGTGTTATCATTTTATGATGGCTCTCGAAAGGACATTACTCTAATTAAGAACACTTTGGATCTCTTTAGTGTGGCTATGGGCATAGAACTAAATGATAAAAAAATACATAATCTCCTTCAATGGTTTGGAGGCTCAATAGATAAGATGGATTCTCTAAATATTCCCCTTTCAAAATGTTGATCTTCTAAGAGGACTCAAATATCTAGAGTTCCTATTGAAACCAAATGACTACCAGAAGTTTGACTAGATCTAGTTGATTGAAAAGGTGGAAAAGAGAATATGTTGGTGGTGAAATCATTGGATCTCTATTAGAGGCAGATTTATTCTCATGGCTTACATTATCCTAGTCTATTGGAGGTGAAATTAGTATTAAAGGTGATTTCAATCTATTGGCTTACACTATCTCGTATCCCAAAAGGATTCCTTGATAAGATTTACACAAAAAGTTTCAAATTTATTTGGATGGGCAGAAAAGAGAAGAATGGAATTATTCCTATTAAATGGCAGACCCTAACTACACCTAAGGATATTGGGGTATGGTGTATAAAATATATCCACCTTTTTTGTGAGGATTTAGCTAAAAAAAGTCTCTAGAGACTTATTATAAGGGAGGGTTTATATAATCAAATCATGATCCAAAATTACTTAGAACTACTTAGTGTGTAAGAATGGATCCATAGTCTTGACAAAATTATCACAATGCATCTACTATGTCTATTCAAACCTTCCCTATCATCAGTAATTGGCTGATCTTGAAGGTGAGGTATGGAATTAAAATTAATTTGGGATTGATTCTTGGGTGGGCTACAATGTTGATCATAAACTGCCCAAGAATTTGATTGATAAATTGGAGGATATAGGAATCTTTTTTTTGTTTCAAGTAGAAGTCCAAAACCTCACAAACCCATGGCAATAAGGCTGGAAAAGTGTAATCTACTAGGATTTATTGGGGATGATATATTAATATTGGATTCATATATTCAAATATTTAAATGGATTCATATCAAAATCACTAATGAGGATGATGAACTAGTTTGGTCCTTGAACCCTGAGCTAGGTGTATATTCTATGCACTTAGGTTACCAATCCAAATTACACAATGATGCTCCTAATGTGAGACAATGGTGGTGGAAAAAAATATGGTAGATTAAAGCTCCTAAAAAACAAAAATATTAATGTGGTTTTATTTAATTAATAAAGCTCTTACTTGGGAGGTTATTCAAAAAATAAAGTAGAATGGCCTGAGGTGATTCAATATATGCTTTCAATCCTTGGAGACTATGAATCATTTTCTCGTCACTTTTCCTTATGTTATTAAGACTTTGGCAGAGATGAAGGAAACTACATGGGTGAGCAACTGTTGGAAAGGCATAGCTATTGCTAATTTCCTTGAGAATTAGTTTGAGAAACTAGAGTTCAAATCCTAGAAGGCCTTACTTCTAATTATGTCTTGGGGTATATGGCTTGCGATAAATGTTTTTATCTTCCAAGGAAAAATCATACCTACATTTTAATTGCTCTCCCAAATTCAATTTATCTATGGAAACTTCAAACTCACTCTAAAAATTTCCAGACAATGATTACTTTTACATCCTCCCATTGATTACTTCAACACTTGGGATTACTTTGATGGTGCTTGTCAAGGTACTCTATTATTTGTGGTGTTAGTGGCATCTTTTTTTCCACACACTTCTACCATTTCAAGGTAGGTCTAGGACATGGACTAAACACTTTTTTTGAGAATATCACATTGAAGCTTCTTTTTAGACTTACAAATGTGAGTAGAGAGGGAGCTCTATAGATATTTGGGGACTTGATAATTATTCTCAATTGGATAAATGGGGTGTCAAAAATGGAAAATTTGTGTCTTCTTCCCATCTTCACTATTAATTACAACATGTCACTCTCTTTTGATGCCATCTCCGTTTAGCATGTCTACATAGAGTTGAATGTTGAATTTGAATCCTTCCTCAATAAGGGGTTGTGCTTGGAGCCTGACATGTGGGTTAACAAGTATCATGAAGATGATTTTCCAATTATTCAATATAGATTGATATTGCAATCCTAAGTTCACATTGACTCTTCCTTTCATGTGGCTAGTTTTTTCTTGCTACTTCTCTTTACTCGGGTTAGTTTTGAGCTATAGTTTGGACCTGTTGATTCAAATACAACTTTTTATCTCCTCTTCCTCCTATCTATTTTCATATTGTTATTTGGTTACTTGCACTATTGTTCTTTTTGGTATCATCTTAGGTGGTTTCTTGATATTACCTGGGTCCTTACTCTACACCTATATAGCTTGGGACTTGGAGTTTTCTAGTGATCCTCCCACTATTACCAACTACTCATGATTTTGTCATCTTAATTAGACATCTACATAAAATTCATTTTAATAATCATCAACATCAAGCACACATGGAACAAGCAATGTTAGTCTTTATAATCAATCAATGTCATCATCTAGTATAGAAAATTATAATATAAATATGAAATAGCACCTTAAAAAATCATACATAATATCAAGTCATGTGTATAGTTTACTATGATCAATGGATCAATATAGAAAAAATATTACTTGATAAGTATACAAAGATGCCACCATTGTAGGCATGCCCTTGATGTATAAAAATAGCCTCTAGGTGTAATGAATGTCACACCTTTATATATATGTCTTGCATACCACTTGTATACCATTAAAATTATGTACACAAAAAATAGATATATAACTCACCATGTATATGATAAATAACACCAATCAATTATGTATACTAGCATAGCATGTCATCCATAGGTTCTGGTTTTCTAATTTTTTGAATATTTTAATTTATTTATAGTTTTTTATTTTTGTATTTTCTTAAAAAGTTTAATTTAATTACATTCATACTAATGAATGATCCCATCAATGGGAAAATCACATGTAGGACCTAGATAACTCAGTGAGAGTGTTACACACTATGGGTGAGGGATAATATAAGTATCATTATTCAAATCAAACAAGTGATCATGCACTTTAAAATCTCTAACATCACCATCATAGTCAACATGATCATATGTGCACTATGTAGATGTAGTATCCATGTTAACTTTTGGATTCCATTTTATGCTACAATAATGTGTTGATGTTTGATGTGGAACACACATATAAGTTTGTAAAACTATATTAGGTCGTGATGGACTAGGTAATGTCTTATGAGCTTGAATAGACCTATTATGCAATGGATGTTGGATAATTAATATTCAAGGAAGATTAATTACAGGTATTTGATTTGCCTTCATAGGATGACCGTTTACATGTTGTATAATAGGCTATGGTGGACATGGTAGAGAAAAAGTCTCTAGCTAAATGGGGTACTCATATAGAATACCCAAAACTTTAACCACTCATTTTTTATAGATATACTTAAAATTTTGATGTATAAAATATGGTATTAGATGTATCTTATATATCCATGGACATCCTAATATAATTTTGAATTTCCTAGTATTGAAAAAAAAAACTAAAAACTAAGTAGCAACTACAATAGGACCTACCATAAGTGATTACACAATGCCCCCAAGAAGGTTTTATCTCTTTCCATCAAAACCTTTTATGATAGTATTGGTATCAATAAAATATTTGTGTGTGTGCCTAAGAATAGTAATAACTTTCAAAGTGCATATTTTTTTACTTGACCCATTATGCACCATAACATTATTCATAGAACATGAGTCAATGAAAGAACATACAAACAAAGGCACATTGGTAGAATCACCATCAGTGATCTCATGGTCAGTAACTTTGATTGTATGTGTTTGTAATATTTATTTTTAAATACCAATAAGACTATCTATAAGATGTTTCTCCTCAATTTTAGAAGCATAAAAATTAAAAGGAGGATGCACATTGTAAGTTATATGCACTTTAGGATTAGTCTTAATTCCATGTTTTGGAAACATATCTGAAATATCTTAAACTTTGCATTAGGTTGTGAAATTGATTAATTTATAAGTGTATTAACATCATTGACCCAAATAGTGTTATCCTTAATTAAATCTTGTATCTTATGTTTCAAATCATAACATTTATTAGTATAATGTCCTATGCATCTATGCCAATCAAAATATGCATTGATATCAAACATATTATCGTGGTGTAAGATATTTATTATTCCATTTATTTATTAAATGCATTATCCCTACACATATAATTTTAACTTGTTTTAAGGTGTAGTAAAGAGGTCAAGTATAAGTGGGTGAGAGGGTGAGTTCCACCTAAAGTTCCACCTTGAGTTCAATTGAGTGCCACTATAACTTCTCCTATGAGTTCCACAGTGGGTTTTCCTATGAGTTCACTCCCCCTACTCCTTTTATATATTCATCTTCACTAGGGTATTGTAATTAAGTAGGCAATTGGTAAGCATTGCAGTTTAACACAATCCATATAATTATTTCACATCTTGCATATTTTTAAATACAATCAAGGTCATTATTGTTATAGAATTCTTGTGTGCTCACTCTACCAAAAAATAACCTATTAGGAAATTATGTCATGGTATCAGATATCTAGGTTATGGTAATGAGCATCATTTTATCTCCTTGATTTCTATTTTGTATTATTTTAAATTAATTAAGAGGAATTTGCATGTTGTTTAATTAGCATTTACATGATTGTGCATTGGCCATTTGAAGGTTTTGTTTCAAATTTGGTTAAAGTGTTTGAGGAGATTTTCACAAGCATTTTCCCCTACATAATCAACTTTGTACCCAAGGATTAGATCCTACATTAAGGGAAACATAACTTATGACACATTTACTTTAATCAAAGGCTATTGTCTAGACTCTCATGTCTGTACCTAACATTTCATCTTGAGACCTGGGTCATGATGCAACTTTAATCTTTCAAAAAATCTTTATTATCTTACTGCACTCAACCACAAAGCATATTCATTGCTTAGACCTACAATCTCTACTTTGGGGCATTATAAGCATTGATCCTACAAAAGGATGAGTCACACCAATGAGTGGAGAGTATTAGACCTGCATTTTAATGTCTCTGATCCAAGTCAAGGCATTTTTGGATTCCACACACACCTGTACAAGATGTTTTTGGATTCCACACTATCTGAACAAAGGTTTTTGAACCTTCATGACCTGATCCAAGGTGTTTTTTATCACCATAGCCTATTACATCACCCAAGGCCCTCCACACACCATTACATCCCTTTCAACAACATGTTAAACCCTCCACATGGCATGAAAAGGATGTTTTATGCAATCACATATTTGTTAATGACATTTTGAGTCATTCCATGCCTAAACAAAATAACGGCAACCTTTGAAGTCTTCTTAAAATAGAAAATTGCAAATTTTTAGAGACTCATTCCACCCACAAACAATGCCTCATTTCATTGATGCCTCCCTCCTTACAATGGTGCCTCAAATAAACCATTGCTTCTTTGTTAGAAGCCTATACAATCACAATGGTGGTGTCATATACTAGTCATAGCAGTGTGCATAAGGATTTTTAGGTTTTCCAAAAACCTAAAACACTCCATGCCATGCACCTTTGTGGTCCCCCCCACATTCCAAGGTGGATATTACTCTTATTTTTTAGTTTTAATTATTATTATTTCAAAATTTAGCATTTTATGCTTTTTGAATACAAGTCAATTTGGGAAAAATTGTATTAAGGGTGATTTAAGTGTTTAGATAGCCTTATTTTTTCACCTATTAAATATGAAGGGTGAGGCCCAAATTGGCAGGAAGCCAATTTCCCCTCATAATATAAATCATTTAATATTACACTCTGTGACAATTCCAACAAGTGGTTGAAAGACTAGGTCCACTCTCACCACCGGGCAATTTTTAAGTTTTAGTCCAAATTTTTATTAAATAGTTCTCAATTATGAGAAATTGATTGTGTAATAAATTTTTATCAATAGCTCAAAATTGAGTGTCATATTTTTTAAAAGTTCATATTTTTTTAATTTTCCATGCATTGGACCTATTTACATTGTAAAATGCACTAAATTATAAAGTGTCAAAATTTGGGAGGGTTAAACATAACTTTAAGGGGGTGTTCAAACTATTGTGATTCCTTCTTTTTGTATTTCTTAAATTTATTGCAAGCAAACTCACATTATCTGCAATGGATCCTAATTTAGTTGATTTATTCACACCCTTCAACTATCATGAATAGAAGGCTTCTATGTCACTCACTTTGAGAAATAAGAAGCTCTATAGGATAACTATGGGTTTACAAACTGAAACAACTACATATAAGAAAAAATGGTTTGATAAGTGTGATGAAGCTTTTGTTTTTTTATGTTTTTATGTGTCATTAGATATGCACTTTCACACTGAAGCAGCCAAAACACCCAAGGAAGTATGTGGTACCATAGAGAAACTTTTTGGAAAATTGGATGAGAGGAGAGGGCATGAACTAGAAAATGAGTTTATTAATCTTAGCCCTAGCAGTTTTCACACACTTCAGAACTAATTCAGCAAGTTCAAATCATTGATATTACTACTATAAGAATGTGGAATTGATAAAAAGGATTCACAGCTCATCATTTCCATCCTTGTAAAACTTGGTCCTGACTATTTTGTTTTTGTCTCCACCTTCCATGCAACCAAGAGAGAACTTGATACTTGATGGACTATGCCCTCCTTTGATGAGTTTGTCACTGACTTGACTTGAGAACATGATAAACTAATTCAAATGGGTGCATTAAATTCCATTAAACCACATGCTTTACTTGCAAGACATGACATCAAAAAGAAGGATCATGAGAGCAAGAAGGATCAACCTACCACCAAACCAAACTTTGACACTTCCTCTTCTATTGTTAAATCCAAAAAAGAGAGGATCAAATGTGGCTATTGCATAAGAAACCATGATGAAAATAAGTGTTTTAAGAATCAAATTGATCACCTCATGAGTCTTCTTGAGAATAACAATATAGGTGTTCCTGAGTCTATTAAACCATCTTCATCAACCCACAAATCCAAGGAAAATGACAATGGAAAAAGGAAAGGGAAAGAATCAAGAAAGGAGAAAATAAAGGGGAGAGATATAGTTGTAGTGGTACCTCCATCTCTTATGTGGATTATTGATTATGTTGCATCACATCATATGGATTGTTCACACATATAGTTCACTTCCTTAGAATCATGTGACATGTCTTATATTCAACTAGGTGATGATACTTCTACATAAGTTTTTGGGAAAGGGTCTATTGAAGTGAGTGGTAGAACATTTTAAAATGTTCTAAGTATTCCCTCACTATCAACTAATCTCCTATCAGTCTATCAGATTACTCACCTTGGTCAAGGCATACCAGTTGAGTTCATTCCATATGTAGTGTATGTCAGAGAGTTGCACAGTGAGAATATTATTGTATTGGGTTTAGTCGATCATGAGAATCAGATATATTCTTTCTCCCACTTTGTCCCTCTTTAAAATTATTTATCAAATTCACCTGTAGTTGATGACACTTTAGACCCTGAGCATATTTCAGATGTTGATTACTTTTCTTCTACCACAAATGACTACAGTAGTGATGGAGACCTACTTCCTCCATCTTCTTATCACCTTCCATGTATCAAGGAGTTATTTATTTATCCACCTACTTTTGGTCCACCATAGAATTTTTAGGGAGTAGGATCTTTGATTCATGACACATTAGACATTAGGAAGTCTTCTACATAGTTCTAGGGCTTCCCACACTCTTTCACTTCTGCTTTAGATGCACCATCCCTTCATGGAGTAGTTTTCATTTCTACTTTGCATAAGGAACATAGTTTCATGTATATGAACCACAACTTGGTTAGAGGCCCATCAAATAATTGGTAGATTCATTCACCTTTTCATGGTGATCCACTCTTCATTAAATCTACTTCTGATCCACAGTCACTCTAGAAGGCTACTTTTCAGGATACAGGTTGGCTACATGGAGTTGTAGCTTCTAGTGGGGATTTATAGTCCTACCTTATCTTTTTTGTCTCTCTTTTGGAGGGAATTTTTTTCCCATTGGGTTTTCTCCCTTTACTCCACTTTTTGAGAGTTGTATTTTACGTGGGTGCCTCATTAGGCCTTGTTTTCAAAACCCATTTTTTCTTTTTCACCCACCTAAACTACAGTTAAGGGGGGGTGTTGGTGTAGAATATTTATTTTTCTATTTATTTATTAAATGGATTATCCCTAAACATATAGTTTTAGATTACTTAAGTTTAATAAAGAGGTTAAGTATAAGTGGGTGAGAGGGTGAGTTCCACCTAGAGTTTCACCTGTAGTTTAATTGATTGTCATTGTAAGTTCTCTTATGAGTTCTATAGTAAATTACACTCAGACCCACAGTGAGTTCTCCTACGAGTTCACTCCCCCTAATCCTTATATATATTCTTCTTCAAAAGGCTATTTTAATTGAGTAGGCAATTGGCAAGCATTGAAGTTTAATATAATCCAGGCAATTAGTGCACATCTTCCTGCATATTTCTAAATACACTCAAGGTCATTATTGTTATAGAATTCTCATGTGCTCACTCTACCAGAAGATCACCTATTGGGTAATTATATCATATTAGGTTATGCCTCTAGCATTTAAATCTCCATTTTTGGAGGAAGAGAAATGAGATTGCATTCAAGTAGATTTTATAATACCTTGTGAAGAAGTTCTGATAATTGTGTAAATTTCCTTCTTTGAGGAGTCGATAAGACAAGCCTATTAGTATATTTTGAAATTATGTTAACTATTTATTTAGCCTCATTATTATCATCATTTTCCTTATATCTAAAATTTTATTTGATTTGAAATGGTTTTCATTGAAACTTTGCATTAGAATATGTTGGAGGATTAGACCTGTACTTTAGCTTACTCATAGAAAGTAGCTTAACTTCATGATCTTTAACCATATGGTATATGTCATCAAAAGATTCAAAGTGATGAATATAATAGACTCATGTATAGTAACAAGTAAAATATTCTTTAATATATCTTGTAATTCATTACCAACCATAGGATTTCTAATTTTAATGAGCATAGTCTAATAACAAAGCATATAGTCATTAATGGGCTTATTAGGTACATGCATGAGTTCTAAAATTTGAGCATAGGAGACCTTATCAATAATATTGATAGAAAATTGAGATAAAAATTAATCATCTAGAGGATTGAAATCATGTACCAATTGCAAATGAGGGTCATAAAACCATTGCAAGGCATAGTCCTTAAAATTATGAACAAAAATATTAGCTAATAACTCATCATTAAGGGAATAATATGAGTATGTTGTGTGGAAGTCTCCAATATTATATTTTGGATCACCTTTTCCATCATATGGTATAATCTTAGGTGTAGTAAATCATGTAGGCAAAGGATAAGTGTAAATATTTGGGGCCAAAGGGTTGTGTAATAATGCTTGAGAACCAGTCGAATGGCCCACTCTACAAGAAATTTGTTCTAATTGGGAAAATTTGGATTGAAGATAAAGGAGAGGTTGTATGAGATCTTTAGTAATAGGAATAGGAGATTAATTAGAAGTAGATGATGTCACATGAGTAACAAGCCTTAAAGGAACAAAATTATGTTGTGCAAGAATAGCCACATAAATCAAAGGATTAACTTGTGTTTCCCCCTCGCCATAGGCATGCATCATATGTATTACCAAATGTGTAGACATATGAAAAGTAACATTAGGAATAATGGTTTGAACACCTTTATATAATTTATGCCTCTAAAAGTTTGGATAGTATCATTTAAATTTTTAATATTCCTTTTCTCAAATATAGGTTCTTAATCAAGCTTTTATATTCATTTATAGTTACATGTAGCAATGCATCAATCATGTGTGGATTCATTTTAATATATTATGTAAATTCACGTTGATCGATATCATCAAATCTATCATGAAAATTAGAATAATCATTTCCCTTATGATCATCCACATTAATCATATTTTCCATTATGATTATGTGAAAATAAAAGAAAACTAGAAATCAAATTCGATATCCAAACCATAAGGTAGGGTAAATATGAACCCCTAAAAAGGTAAGATGAAACCCTAAGAGAAGACCTAAGGTTTATTGTGCTCAAGATAATGATCATGTTCAAAAAAAATGTTTAATTTTTTTTATTAATGCAATCTAAACAAGATAAAACTATTGAAATTATGTAAAATAAGGCATTTACTATACAAATTTGAATGTAAAAGAGAGATTAATATCACACTTACTATTTTTAGAATTGACAAGATAAAGGATAATATATGCACTTAGCTGATTTTTTTATTTTTATTTCTCATTGTGGGTGTCACAATTTTTTTAAATGATGTATATTCATAAGTATTGTATGATAGGATGGAAGAAGAACCAGCCAGACTAGCTTGATGAATTTAGGTGGGACTCGAAGGGACCCAACCATTTAGTTATATATTTGGGAATTCCATTCACTCTTATTCCTTCTCTAAAATAAATGTGGGAATGGGTGTACACCAAAATAAACAAGAAAATTTAAAAGTGGCAAGGTCATCTTCTTTCACTCCCTGGTAGAATTCAAGTTTGTCATAAAATTCTTTCATCATATAGTTTATACTATGCTTCATGATGTTTTTTTTTTTAAACTCAAATTAATCAAATGCATAAAATTATTAGACTTTTTATGGTCAAATTGAAAGGGGAATATAAAAAGACATGAAATTTATTAGAAGTTATATTGTAAACCAAGAGATATTGGAGGTCTTGGTCTAAAGGACCTACGTATTCAAGGTATCACCTTATTGGTTAAGTGGATCATCAAGGCTTTCAATGGGGATGAGCCTTGGAGAGTGTTGGTAAGAAATAACATTCTAAGAGGGTTTCCTAAATCTAAAGTATGTTGGAAAGGCTTGCACATTGTTGACATTCTTTGTAGCCCTTATTCTTTTAAAGTAGTTAGTTCTCCTATTTTTGCATCTATTTAGAAGGATTACAATCTTATGAAACACCTTATCACTACAAATCATGTATTTAGTTATATGGGGTCTTGTTATCAAGGGTATAGATCCATATGGGGGAACCTTTTCCTTGATAGCCATCTGTTGGCCCTTACCATAAGATGTTCTGCCTTGAAATGGTTCAATAAAGGTCTGAGGGATTTTATAGATCTCTTTGGTCCCAAGGGTTAGGCCTCCTGGGACATTGTAAACATGGGTATCACATTCCTAATACCCAACATAGGACTTAATCCATGGTGATAAATCACTCAGGGATAATAACTTAGTGAATCATCTTGACAATGATAGTGATGATAGTATCAAGTGGATCAAAGGGCCTCCCCTTCATGAGTTTTCTACCAAAATGCTTTGTTGATGTGGTGGATTTTACCCTCTGAAGGGAGGCTTATCTCTCTTCATTTATGTGACATAATGGAGACATCCCTCTTGTTGTGGGTGGCAAATGTGAGGGATGAATCTCTAGATTAGGGGCTAGCTCCCCTTGATGCACCCTGAGGCCCTAGATCTCCTATTACTAACAATAGGGGGGATGAAAATGGAGATAAAATACTGAAAATGAGACTTAAGCTAAGAGGTGATACACCAAAATAATTGGTCTACTCATCTTTGGTATACACTTTGAACCATGGACAAAAAGCATACACTTCATTCAGGTGAGAAAAACTTCCTTTTATCAGTATTTAAGTAGGGGGTCTTATGAAGATACAAGGAGGAAGAAACTAGCACAAGAGGTGTTCTGAGACACACTACTACATAGCCTATTCACTTGCCTATACTTCTTTATAGACTTCCTATGACCTGCAAGAGAAGAAAATCACTATGCACTAGATATGCTAAAATAAACTTATGAAAGCATGAAAATAAAATGATTTAATACAAGATAAATCCATAGACATATACAAAAGTACAAACTCAAATGGAGGTAAAATGTTCTTTTTGATTCAAGGTAAATTCCTGCAGGGCTTTGCCATATAAGCTGAGAGATATTTTCTCAAATGAGAAGTTACAAATATATAGAGAACTAAAAATAAGGTAGCTGAAAAATCAAGGAATGGAAACCCATGCTAAGTTAAACACTTCTACAGAGACTAGAAGACCATGCTACTACCGTATTCTTCAAACTGTGTATGGAAGAGCCATGTTGTAGATGTCCAAGTCATTGCCTTTACTGCCCTGGGCCTACAAAAGCATGGGATACTACTAGCAACTAACAAATTCATTCCCTAGTTGTTGTGGTTGGACCATGCTCTCTTTAATGCTAGGCACAACTGGTTGTGCATTAATGGTGAAGCATGAAAACATGGGCTACTCTCCTCTATAGTTTTAAAACTAATCTATTTTATTGGTTTTTGGTAAATATATTTCACACAATGTATTAATTCTCCTTGATGAGTTGTCTATGCCACTTGTCTTGGTTTGAGTGGTCATTGATTCTACCTTTTGACCTTGTCGGCTGTTGGAACTATTCTATACTTTGTGTTTTTTCACTCTTTACTTTGCCCATGTTTTGTCTCTTCCTTGCCTTCTTTGCCTTGGCTTGTCTTTGACTTATCATGCCTTCTTTATTTTGGGCTTTTTGTCATGCTTTCTTTCAAAAAAAATGTCTGAAAGAATTCCTTCAAACATTTTGTCCAAAGGAATTCTTTCTTTTGATTACTTCTTTTCTCGAAGGGCACATGCCCCTCAGGGCTTTTGTCTTCATTCTTCACTTTCTCAAGGTACCCTCTACAAGGGCACTTTGTGCCTCAAAATGCCCCTTTAGAACTTTTTATTTGGCACTACCATCAACCAAAGTGCACTCCACAAGGGAACATACCCTTTGATAATTCAGAAATGACCCTTCAAAAAGTGAAGAAGTCCACTTTCTTTTCCTAAGTGCCCTCTGAAAAGACACTTACCCTTCAAAATTTTTGAAAACATCCTTCAAGCTGTCAAAATGCCCTCTGAAGGAAATCTATTGCCTTTTACAAACTAATTAGACCATTTTGTGTTCTTCAATCACTTCTACTTATAAAATTAGACAAGTAATGCACCTGCACAAACCCGATTTTCACTAGATAGACCATTTCAAACTTCCCATCTACTTCAGGTTTTACATCAACTTCAACTGATAAGGAAAAAAAGTAAAGACACTTGGAAAACCTGATTGGTTTGTCAAGACCAAATTGGATTTTACAAGTGAATTTACTTATAACCTTTGTAAGTAAAAGCATTTGCAAAGTCCAAATTACACCACCAAGACCAAATCGGGTTTATCAAGTGACTTGACTTATGAAATTTTTACAAGTAAAGTCATTTGGGAAACCCAAAATGCACAACTATAGGTGAAGTAATTACTCTTGACAAACCCAAAATACACTTGGTAAAGCAGAATGAGGGAAACACCTAGATTTTTCATGAGAAAGGTCTAGCAAAGAACATTTTGCATAAGGTAGCAGAGGGATGATCTAGCTAAAACATGGATTTGATGAATTTTTCAAAGAAAGAGGAGATGCCCAATTTTGGCTTGGAGGACCAAAAATTAGTCAACATAATTGGTGACTCACAGGGGAAGCATGCTTGATATGCTTGGGAAAATTGGTAGCCACAAAGTCCATTGGGCATGGAGTCAGGATGCATCTTGAAGAAGTCAACAACAGCTTTGTAAGGACCTATGAACCAACAAAGATTTTAATCTAAACAATAAGTAAAAAACACACACAAAATCTAAAAACACTACACACATGCATAACAACACTTAGGGAAAATGAGAAAAAATAAGGAAAACTGTGTACATGACAAAAGAAACCCTGTAACAATGCTTAAGGTATATCCCATTGACTGGGATATGTAGCTCTTCACCATCCAACTTGGAGAGTTAGAAAGCATTACGTTGCTTGCATTGGGTGATGACATATGGGCCACTCCACAAAGCATCAAACTTTTTGTGCCTTGCAAGCTTGGCTCGGTCCTCATCCCACTTCAATATAATGTCACCTTCTAAGAAGCTCCTTGGCATAGACCTTTTGTCAAAATGCTTCTTTATTTATTATTGGTGACTGGTCATGGCATCCATGGCTTGGTCTCTCACTTCTTGAAGCTCCATTAGCTCATAATACCTAACTTCTAGGCTATCACTCTCCATCAATTATATATAATAGGCAAGATCCAAGGCTGGTAACTCAAGTTATATAAGAATCCTAGCTTCCCTTCCATACACAAGTGTGTATGGTGAAATCATGATTGCCCTCTTTGGATTGATCATATCTGCCCAAAGAGCTATCTTCAACTTGGCGTGCCAAGTCCTTTGATTTTCCTCCATTGTCCTCTCTATGATCCTAATCAAATTATTTTTTTTGGACTCAGCCATCCCATTTCCTTATGGATAGTAGTTGGAAGAAGTGTTGAGATAGATGTCATACTTCAATGCCCACTCACTTATCTTTGATCCCAAAAAAGCCAATGCATTGTCTGAAATGACTATGGTTGGGACCCCAAATCTTGTCACTATGCCTTCATAGAAGTCTAGGACTGCACTCTCATTGACCTCTTTCAAAGCTATGGCCTCTACCCACCTTGTGAAATAATCTATGGTAGTCAATACCCACTTGTGGCTAGCACTAGAAGGAGGAATGATCAGCCCTATGAAGTCCAACCCCCATTACATGAATAGTTGTTCCACCTGAATAGAATGAAGAGGCATGGCAGCCAGTCATCACTTCCCATCAAAGAAGGCATATTTTTGACATTTGCTCATCCAAGCATGAGTGTCTTTAAAAAAACTAGGCCAAAATTAACCAACCCTCATAATCCTTATAGCTATGGCCTTGGGAGCAAAGTGGCCACCAACTGGTCCATCATGGAACTCAAACAGTACCTTATCGACTTGGTCTGGATCAATGCATCTCAAGAGAACCCATAAAAAGTCTTTTTTGAATATCACTCCATCAACTACGATAGAAAGAAGAGATTGGAGTCTAAAATGCCTCCTCTTGGTCCTATCAAGACCTTGTGGACACTCATGAGTTTGAAGGAAATGAACCATGTCTTATGCCCATCTCTTCATGACTATAGGTACAATTTTTATAGGTTCATCATGGAGTACCAAAATGTCCTCCTTTGGCTCTTTCATGTCTGTAGTGAGGTGTTCACATAGCCCTCTTCCTCTTACCAGCTTGGTGGTCTTGATCTCTGTGTCATACTCCATTACTTTGGTGATCCAACCTACCCTTTTCTCATTCAAGTCTCGATTCAACAAGAAGTCTTTTACACTAAGATGTGGCACCATGATGTGAATTTTTCTCTAGACAACATATGTCTAAACTTTTTCAGACTTTGTATGACTAGAAGCACCTGCTTCTTAACATATGTGTATCTAACCTAATAGCCTTCTAAACCTTGGCTGAAAAAAGCAAGAGGTTGTTCTAAATTCTCACCATTTGCTTGAGTGAGCATAACAAAGATTACCTCTTTATTCCCAAAGGTGTATAGATTGAAGTCCTTAGATAAATTTGGACTAGTTAGGATAGGAGCTTGGGCGATAGCTTACTTGATGCCTTCAAAGCTTTTTCTTCTTATTATTGTCTCCGTGAGCATCTCACCCTTCTTTAGCATGGAATTTAGTGGCTTTACAATCTCAACAAAGTTAGGAATGAATCTCCTAATAAAATTTATCTTATCAAAGAAAATTTGCATGCCTTTCTTGTGCTTAGGCAAGGACAATGCTAAGATGGCGTTCACCCTCTCTAGATCAATGGACAAGCCTTCCCTTTGAAATGATATGGCCCAAGAGCTTGCCTTTTTGGATGGCAAACATAATTTATTTGGGTTGAGTGAGATGTCAAACTCTCCACACATTTCAAATATTTGCCTCAGGTGCTTCAAGTGTTCACTTACCTCTTTGGAGAAGACTATCACATCATTAAGATAAACCAACATAATGTCATTGATCAAACCTTGGAAAGCCATGTTCATAGCATGTTGGAAGGTAGCTCCAGCATTTGACAATTCAAATGGCATCTTCCTTTAGGCATATGTTCCCCACTTGGTGGTGAATCTTGTATTGGTCACATTCTTATATCAGGATTCGATTGTACCTAGAGTAGCCATCTAAGAGAGAGAACCTCTCATTACCTGTAACCATATGAAGAATTTTCTCCTTACTTGGAAGGGGATAGTGATCTCTCAGTGACACTCTATTCAGGTCTTTGAAATCAACACATAATTTGACTTCTCCATTCTTCTTCCTAACAAGGACCAAATTGGCCAGCCAAGAAGAGTGTTTGATAGAGAAAATAATACTAGACTCGATCAGTTTGGTGAGCTCCTTCCTCATGAGAGGCTCAATCTTTGGATTAATTTGCATTCTCTTTTTCTTGATGGGTTTAGCACCTTCCTACAGCTCAAGGTTGTGTTGTTTCAAGCTTGGATCAAATCCCTTTAAATCACCATACCCCCAAGCAAAGACATTAGCAAACTCTTAACATAACATAATGAAAGCATGTTTTTCCTCATTGGTACACACCTTCCCAAGTGCTAGTAGCTTATCCTTGTAGATATCTACCTTTTCATAATTTTCCTTCTTGGTTGACATGCTTGCTTTGTCTCTCTTGAGTTGGTCATTTTTGTTAAAAATGCTCTCAAGAGTTACCAAACCTTTGGGAAGCCTGTTGGTCTTTAGTTGAACAATCTGCCCATCATATTGTTGTTTTAGCTTGGATTAATTTTTGGAAGCAAACTCAGCTTCTTCTTGCAATAAAAGTGTTATTTATTGGTCACTTTAAAATACCTACCAATTGGTGACATTATCTGGTATGGAGGGCCTCACAATCACCTTTAAATGATGTTGATTCTTGCTTTGTCTCATCCCCTTTAGGATGTCAAACTGAGCACCAATTGTTGCTAGTCTATTCACATGATTGTTCTCCTCTCTTGGAATAAAAGTGATGATGAAAGCAAAAAAGTTCTCTACAAGGTCCCAGACTATGTGCTTGTAAGACTTGAGTGTTAGGTTGTGGACCTAAAAGCTTCACTGATGCAAACATGGAGGAGGTTGCTGAGTGTCATAGTAACTGACGTCGGTTGGGCCAACCGACGTCAGTCAGAGGTGGATAGTAAGCTACCGACATCGGTCATGGATCAGCCGATGTCAGTCATCTCTAGACAGACAGGGACCGACATCGGTCACATGTGCATTCCAGAACTGTTAGTTACATGAACAGTTAGTTTGTTGAATGGCCAGTTTGCATGTAAAGACTAATTTTAATCTTGGAGCTGCGCTTCTAATTATTGTAATTAAGAAGTCTAATTATTTTTTGTATAGGATCTATTTAAGAGACCCATGGGGCTATATTTTAAAGTGTGCTAGATAGAGAGAGCAAGGTTAGCTCCTCATAGTGCCACAGTGCCAAGTGTGTATGATCAGGTAGATCTGTAGGAGAGCAAGATCTGGTAGAAGATCCATAGGGGTGCTGGTGTGTAGAATCAGAAGGGTTCTATCCAAGGGAGAATCATAAGGACTTGGTGAGGCAAGGACAAGGGTTCTTTTGGGTGTGTATGATCTAGGTCGGTAGGTGTGCAAGGCCAGGTTGATCTACAGTATAGCAAGATCAGGTGAGATCTACATGGTAAGTAAGATCTAGGTTTGCAGGTGTGCAAAACCAGATTGATCTATAGGTGTGCAAGATCAGGTGAGATCTACTTGGAGTGCGTGGTGTACTCGGACTTGGAGTATGTGTGTATACTCGGTGGTACTGGGAGTATTGTTATTGACTGGTTGAAACAACTCTGTGTTTGAGTTGATTTGTTTGTAATTGAGAGAGAGAACTCTTGAGGGAAGATTACTGGTATGCCCAAGAGGTGTGGGAAGAGTGTGATCTCTTTATTGTATTTCTTTCTAGATGAGTTGAATACAATTGTGTATTTTCTCTCATATTCTGTGCTATTTCTAATTTCTAGTTACTTGTTATTCTAGTTAAATTTTGTGTTTAGTTGCTTATACAAAGGTAATCATTTGTGCTCTTAATCCTGACAATTGGTGTCAGAGCTTTGTGAGCCTAGGTCCTATCAAGTGGTGTCAGAGCTGTTTGTTGTTCTAGATCCTGATGAGTGGTATCAGAGCGAGGTTGTAGGTTCTCAGAGTGAGGTTCACTAACACCTTGGTTTCAAAGTGTGTTAAGTGTTTGTTGATTACAGGTCACTCTCAGGGGTTTCTGATTGAGTGGGAGTAAAGTAATGGTAGAAGAAAGTAAGCTAAGAATGGAGAAATTCAATGGCAAGAATGATCAATTACTAAATTATGGAAAGAAAGAGCAGGTAAAGAAAGATTGTTGGTTGGTAGAAGATCCGCATGAAGGAAATAAAGAAGCAGATGTTGTAGGGGTTATTGCACAGGATGCTCTTGTATGTTCCTTGGATAAAGTAGAATCTTGGATTATAGATTTTGTTGCCTCTTTCCATGTAGCCCCAAATAGAGTATTTTTCCATGATTATGTCCATGGAGACTTTGGAAAAATCTATTTAGGGGTTGGTGAGCCTTGTCAAATTGTTGGCAAAGGGGAAGTGCAGCTGAAATTGCAGACGGACAACACATGGGTGTTGAAGGATGTCATGCAGGTCCCAGTTCTAAAGAGGAGTCTAATTTCTACAGAAAAGTTAGGTGATGAGAGGTGCACAGTAACTCTCACAGCGGATGCACTTGAATTAGCATGTGGTAAGAAAGTAGGTATTCTTTATCTATCTACTTGTGTTACTGATTCTCTTTCTATTGTAAAGATGTGGCTTTGTAGGCTTGGTCACATGAGTAAGAAGGGGATGCACGTTCTTAAGAGGAAGTCTGATATCTTTGACAAACTTAAGAACTGAAAAGCCTTGGTGTTCATGGAGGAGATGATGGACAGTGATCAGCTAGGGAGGCTGAATAAAATTGAGCAGGGCAGTTTAGATAGGGTTATGATCCAAGGTAAGCTCGTGGGTAAAAGTCATCACTCACAAGAAAACACAGTTAACGACATTGGTCAGGTGGAACCAATGTCAAACAGGCAGGTGCTGATGTCGGTCATGTGCAGACCAGACTCGGTGGTGTTGGGTAGGTGGTGATCGACATCAATCAGGGAATCGACGTTGACGACTAGGTGGACACTGATGTCGATCAGGGAACCAATGTCGGCGATCAAGTGGAATCGACATCGGTCGGGTGCAGACTAGGGTTGACCAGAGAATGGATTTTGGGCAGACAGCAAGCCGTCAAGGAGTCTCAAACGCCCATGTGGAGGACTAAAAGGGTAAGTAAGCCTTAAATTCATTATTTGCCTTCTTTACACTACTTGTTGCTCACTTATGGTCAAGAACCAAGAAGTTTTAACGAATTAGAGCAGGTAGAATCTAGGAAATAGTGGGAGCATGGCATGAATGAGGAAGTTGATTCCTTAGATGAGAACCAAATGAGAGATTTGGTAGAGTTGCCAGTCAAAAAGAAAGCACTGAAAGACGAACGGATTCCCAAGTTAAA
Organism: Torreya grandis; assembly: GCA_037957365.1. Taxonomy (NCBI): domain Eukaryota; kingdom Viridiplantae; phylum Streptophyta; class Pinopsida; order Cupressales; family Taxaceae; genus Torreya; species Torreya grandis. The sequence goes on from JARHVA010001132.1 coordinate 3,728,045, forward strand.
GAAGAGAGAGAATGGACACGTGAGACAGAAGGCCAGGGTATATGGTCTTGAGCAGGCTGTAGGATAATGGAGGTTTGACAAGTGTATGACAAAGCATGGCTTTAGTCAATGTCAATGTAACCATTATGTTTCCTTTACCAGGTTGGATAATATTAGTTACATTATCCTATTATTGTATGTTGTGTGTATGCTTGTTGTAGGGTCATACATGTAGGGAGTTGCTAAGCTAAAGGTAAAGTTAGTTCAAAAGTGTGCCATGAAGAATTTGGAAGCAGCAAAATTCTTTGGCATGAGTATTCCTATAGACAGGGAAGATCACAGGTTGATGTTGTCTCAGGATGATTGTGTGAATAAGGTAGTGGTGAGGTTCAAGATGCAGGATGCAGAATCGGTTAGCACACCTATGGATGGACAGTTCACAGAACAATGTCCCAATTCACATGATGAGGTTAAGTGCATGGTATGTACTAGACCTGATGTTACTCAAGTAGTGGGTGTTTTCAGCGAGTTTGTGGCCAATCCAAGAAAGAAGCATTGGAAAGCAGTTTAGCGGATCTGAGAGGGACCAGCAGCAGGTATACATGTGATGCAGGGTTAGGGACTTCTCTACATGGGTATGTAGATTCGGATGTGGCAGGGGACTTGGATGACAGGCGTAGCACCACAGGATGTGTGGTGGTTGGTCTTCAAGATTGAACTTGAAGAGGGATACAAGCCAGAAAAAAAATTAGACAATGTACAGGTATAGGTACAGGTGTAGCTATTTATCTCCAAGTGGGAGATTGTTAGGTTGTGAAGCTAAAAGCTTCACTGATGCAAACATGAAGGAGGTTGCTGAGTGTCACAGTAACCAACATCAATCTGGCCAATCGACATCGATCAGAGGTAGACAGTAAGCTGTCGACATCGATCATGGATCGGCCGACATCGGTCATCTCTAGACAGACAAGGACCGACGTCGGTCGCTTGTGCATTCTAAAGCTGTTAGTTACACAAATAGTTAGTTTGTTGAATGGCCAGTTTGCATGTAAAGACTAATTTTAGTCTTGGAGCTACGTTTCTAATTATTGTAATTAGGAAGTCTAATTATTGTTTGTATGGGATCTATTTAAGATACCCATGGGGTTATATTGTAAAGTGTGTTAGATAGAGAGAGCAAGGTTAGCTCCTCATAGTGCCATAGTGCCAAGTGTGTATGATCAGGTAGATCTGCAAGAGAGCAAGATCTGGTAGAAGATCCACAAGGGTGCTGGTGTGTAGAATCAGAAGGGTTCTATCCAAGGGAGAATCATAAGGACTTGGTGAGGTAAGGACAAGGGTTCTTTCAGGTGTGTAAGATCTAGGTCGGCAGGTGTGCAAGGCCAAGTTGATCTGTGATATAGCAAGATCAGGTGAGATCTACATGGTAAGTAAGATCTAGGTTTGCAGGTGTGTAAAACTAGGTTGATCTGTAGGTGTGCAAGATTAGGTGAGATCTACTTGGAGTACGTGGTGTACTCGGACTTGGAGTATGTGTGTATACTCGGTGGTATTGGCAGTATTGTTATTGACTGGTTGAAACAACTCTGTGTTTGAGTTGATTTTTTTGTAATTGAGAGAGAGAACTCTTAAGGGAAGATTACTGGTACGCCCAAGAGGTGTGGGAAAAGTGTGATCTCTTTATTATATTTCCTTTTGGATGAGTTGAATACAATTGTGTATTGTCTCTCATATTTTGTGCTTTATTTGATTTCTAGTTACTTATTATTTTGGTTAAATTCCATGTTTAGTTACTTATACAAAGGTAATCATTTGTGCTCTTAATCCTGACAATTGGTGTCAGAGCTTTGTGAGCCTAGGTCCTATCAAGTGGTATCAGAGTTGTTTGTTGTTCTAGATCCTGACATTGAGTAAGGAGTTCTTGGTCAAGCTTTGACCTCTCACTTGGTTCACAATCAACTCATTGTCTCCAAAAACCTACAATTCTGTAATTCCTCTCTTCCTTGCCCATAATAGGCCATGAACAAGGGCCTCATACTCTTCTATGTTGCAGGTGTAGGAGAACTGAAACCTAAAAGTTGAGAAGTATTTATCCTTTGAAGGTGAAACCAACATTGCCCCACCACCAACTCCCAACTTGCTTCTAGATCCATCAAAGAATAACTACCACAAACCACAGCCCTCTTGATTTTTCTTCATCACTTTTGGCATGAAAGCATCTTTCTCATGCATGCATTAGACTCCAAGACTAGTTCTTCAATGAACTTGTAAGGATCATGCTCAAATTTTCCATTTCCCCATTCATCTAGGAGTAGGTCAACAACTCCTACAAGGCAAGATGATGGAGATTGATCCATCAGGATCTCTTCTACATCAATGATTGCATACTTCACATTCACTGCTTTGGGTGAGTATGGTTCTAGGTGATCCTTGTGTATGGACTCTAATTCAATCTTCACTTTAGTTATATAATTTGTCCTGAAAACCATGTAAGACTAGTTGGCTACCAAGTATCCACCTATCTTGGAAGTGAAATACCTTGACAAGCAAAAATCAAAGTAAGGAGGAGCATCTGCCACTACCACATCATAGGGAATTGAGAAGGTTAGACAAGCATGGAAGTTAGATTCAAGCCTCTTTCCACTTCTAAGGTCTTAGTTGGTGATCCATCCAATTGTAGAACTCTTTTGGTCATTTGCTCATGCTTGAGACCTAGCTTATCAATTATGCATTTGGGCATAACTAAGGTGCTTGCTCCACTATCAATGATGCAATTATGGACCAAGAAATCACTAATAATTAGGGAAAAATAGAAGGGAGGGACCTTCTCATCTTTCTTTGCTTGACCATCCATGGGAAGATCCCCATTTACTATCAACACATTATCATTTTTCGTTGGGACAACTTGCTCACCCAGCCCATACGATTCCTTTTGGAGTATATCTTTTTGTCCTAGCAGTGCTTAAGAATCCCACAATGATATGTTCATGTGTAGCTTCTTTATTTGGTCCACTATATTGATTTAAGTATTTCCCCCCTTAGATTTATCCTTGGGAACATTTGTAACATGTGGTGTAACCTGAGGAGCTAAAGCTACAATTGTTGCCCTGCAATTAGGAAACTTTTGATTCACTTGTGGTTTTGGGGCTACTTCAGGTACACTTCCTACTTGATTAGGTGAAGGAGACATTATAAGTGCTTGAGTGGCTCATTGATCTTCATTAATGGCTCTCCTTTTGGATCTAGTGTTAGATGCAACACCAACATTGTGATTACTTGTGCTCCCCACATAGTTGACTACGTAGAACTCTCCTTCCAAGTGATTCATAAGAGTAGAATTAGATTAAGCCTACCTGGTATCTATCCAAAGTTGTGTTGACATCTCAAAATTTGAGAATTGGGCTACCTGATCACCTTGTTTAATCATGTTTTGATTTGGTAGCTCACTGGCATAAGCAACCTGTTCTTGTCCATGCTCCAAGGGTGGATAGTTGGGCTACTCCTACACCAAATTATTTTGAGTGGTGACAAGAGCCTTGGAAGATGAAGGGGTTTTTGGATTATAGCTTTGATAAGGCTTGACATGTATAATTTGACCTTGCCCTTGATTATAATTTTGGAAGGGAGGCCTATTTGCTTACCCAAATTGCTTGTAGCCTTGATTTGGCCTATAACTCTGAGCTTGTTACTTCTTGAGGGCAACTAACTCATTGGTAACACTCTAAAGTAGGATCTTAACTTCATGGATGTCATTTTTAGGGGTAGCAACTAAATTTTCTTGATTAGGCAGAGGAGCTAGAGTGGGCAAAGTAGGCTGGACTGAGGGCTATAAATCAGAAAAGAGTGGCATAAGAGGTCTAGGAGTTATCTTTTTTTCTTAAACAAGGCAATTTTCAGTAGCTATGGCTATCTCATAAGCAACGGGTAGAGTGTTTCCACCCATGGACTATATCATGATAGTAATGTCACTATTCAAGGCCTTCAAGTAGTAAAGGAAAGCATAGTTTGGGGTTGGCCTCACAAGAATTAGGATCATGTCTCAAGTCTTTTGGAACCTAGTGTTAAAATTTTTCATAAACTCATGTGGGGCTCTCTTCGTGGTGGTTAACTGCTCAACTAGAGATAAATGGTCACTTTTTCCCCCAAACCTATTGGTTAAGAGGGTCCCTAACTCATTCCATGAGCCAACTAAGTTTATAGGCAAAGTCCCATACTAGTCTAGAACTTTCCTTTTGAAGGACAAGGCTAAAAATCTAATGACTACATTTTCTTCAGTGATATTATGGATGTTGCAAAGGTTTTATATGTTTATAATATGCTCAATAGCAGTGATTGGGCCCTCTCCACTAAAGGGAGGAACACTTTTGAGAGTGGTCCCTAGATTTGGGTCATACTGTTAAAGGTTCAAGGGACTTTGACCATTGAAGGCCACAAAAGGGAAAGCCCTAAGGGTTGTCATGGCTATGAAAGGATTCAACAAGGATCTCCTTGAGTAGGTATATTTTATGGCTGGTTTAAGAAAATGGCTTTCTATGTAAGGGTGGGTATATGTAAACCTCAGCATTTTTATTGAGTTCAAAGGTAACTCAACAAATTCAAAAGGGACACCCCTAGTAGAAGATCTTGTAGTGACCTTTGGCATAGAATGCCAGGTTGGTCATTAACTAGAGACTTGGTTCCTAAATGGAATCACTAGGTGTTAAATATACCTCCTTCTTTTGGATTTTTTAACAATATCAAGACTAGCACCAATCCTGAAACTTATAGGAAATAGAAATTGTCCCATCAGGCATGCCAAAAATTATTAACATAGTGGATTACACCCTCTAAAGGGAGGCTTAGCTCTCTTCATCCATGTGACACAATGGAGACATCCCTCTTTCTATGGGTGGAAAATGTGAGGGATGAATCTCTAGATTAGGGGCTAGCTCCCTTTGATGCACCCTGAGGCCCTAGATCTCCTACTACTAACAATGGGGGGGATGAAAAGGGAGAGAAAATAATGAAAATGGGACCTCAACTAAGAGGTGATGCACCAAAACAATTGGTCTACTCAGCTTTGGCATACACTTTGAACCATGGACAACAAGCATACACTTCATTCGGGTGAGAAAAGCTTCCCTGCATCAGTATTTCAGTAGGGGGTCCTATGAAGATACAAGGAGGAAAAAACTAGCACAAGAGGTGTTCTAAGACACACTATTGTGTAGCCTATTCACTTGTCTCAGACACTTCATGTGACCTGCAAGAGAAGAAAATCACTATGCACTAGATATGTTGGAATAAACTATGAAAGCATGAAAAGAAAATGACTTAACACAAGATATAACCATAGACATATACAAAAGTGCAAGCTCAAATGGAGGTAAAATGCTCTTTTTGATTCAAGGTAAATTCCTACAGAGCTTCGCCATACAAGTTGAGAGATATTTTTTCAAATGAAAAGTTATAAATATATAGAGAATTGGAAACAAGGTAGCTAAAAAATCAAGGAATGGAAACCCATGCTGAGTTAAACACTTTTACAGAGACCAAAAGACCATAATACTACCGTATTCTTCAAACTACAAATGGGAGAGCCATGTTGTAGATGTCCAAGTCATCTCCCTTGTTGTCTAGGGCCTGCAAAAGTATAGGATACTACTTCTAGCAACTGACAAAGCCATCTCCAAGTTGTTGTGGCTAGACCATGCTCTCTTCAATGTTGGGTGCAACTGGCTATGCATTAATGGTGAAGTGTGAAAACATGGGTTTCTCTCCTCTATAGTTCAAAAACCAATCTATTTTATTATTTTTTGATAGATATATTTCACCAAATGTATTAATTCTTCTTGTTAAGTTGTCTATGCCACTTGTCTTGGTTTGAGTGGTCATTGATTCTACCTTTTGACCTTATCGACTGCTAAAATTATTTTGTGCTTTGTCTTTTTCTGCTCTTTACTTTGCCCATGTTTTGTCTCTTCCTTGCCTTCTCCTTTGCCTTGTCTTCTTCTTATCTTGTCTTTGACTTATTAGGCCTTCTATGTTTCGAGCTTTTTATCACACTTTCCTTTGGACAAAATGTTAGAAGGAATTCCTTCGGACATTTTATCTGAAGGAATTCTTTCTTTTGATTGCTTCTTTTCTTGAAGGGCACATGCCCCTCAAGCCTTTTATCTTCGTTCTTCACTTTCTCAAGGTGCCCTCTGCAAGGGCACTTTGTGCCTCGAAATGCCCCTTCAACACTTTTGATTTGGTCCTGCCACTGGCCAAGGTGTCCTCCACAAGGGCACATACCCTTCGAGAATTTTGCAAGGACCCTTCAAAAAAGTAAAGAAGTCCTCTTTCTTTTCCCAAATGCCCTCCGAAAAGACACTCACCCTTCATACTTTTTGCAAACATCCTTAAGCCGTCAAAATGCCCTCTGAAGGAAATTCATTGACTTTTGTGAACTACTTAGACCATTTTGGGTTCTTCAATCACTTCTACTTATAAAAGTAGACAAGTAATGCACCTGCACAAACCTGATTTGCACTAGATAGACCATTTCAGACTTCCTAGGAGCATCTACTTCAAGTTTTACATCAACTTCAACTGATAAGGTAAATAAGTAAAGACACTTAGAAGACCCAATTTGGTCTGTCAAGACCAATTCAGGTTTTACAAGTGACTTTACTTATAACCTTTGTAAGTAAAGACATTTACAAAGTCTGAATTACCCCACCAAGACCAAATCAGGTTTATCAAGTGACTTGACTTATGAAAATTTCACAAGTCATTTGGGAAACCTGAAATGTACTACTATAGGTGAAGTAATTTCTTTTGACAAACCCAAAATACACTTGGCAAAGCAGAATGAGGGAAACCCATGGATTTTTCATGAGAAAGGTCTGGCAGAGAACATTTTGCACAAGGTAGTAGAGGGATGATCTAGCCAAAACATGGATTGGATGACTTTTGCAAAGAAAAAAGAGGGGGTGCCCAATTTTAGCTTGCAAGACAAAAAATTGATCAACATGTTTTAACTTAAACTATCCTTCACTCATCCCCCTTAACTAATACTTAATCGTGTGTGAAGTGTATGTGACTCTTACCATAGTTGGGCCTTTAGATTTTAAGAGGTTTGAGATTCATGTTTAGAAACAAAAAAATCTTGTTTTAGATAGATGTTGCTTTATAATAAGTTAGTTGTTGATGAAGTACTTGTTAAATGTGGTGATATCTCCTTTTTTTGTCTCATGTGTAGTGATGTGGAGTCAATTGAACATCTTTTCTTTACCTGTCAAGACATTGCTAAGATTTAGAATGTTGTCTCTATAGTTGATATATTATTTTTTACTGCAAAATTAATTAGTTTAATGTTGTTTTTGGATATGTTTGTACTAAAAAGAAAATACATCCATTTTTCACAAATTGTGGTTGGTTTTTTCTACTAAGATTTTTTGGTTTATATGGAAGCAAAGGAACCAAGATATTTTTCAAGGTAGAGCTAGGGTACTTATTGACTTCATAGTTGAAGTCATTGTTAAGATTTTGGTTGTGCAGATTTATCTCCAGTTGAAGATTCCACAGAGTCAACTGGAATGGTTCCTATAGACATGCCTATTTAAAGTGACTATAGACTATATTTTAGATGTTGGTGGGTACCCCAAACTCATCCCTCAACCGGATTGGATCCTATCTCATCCCACTGCTGCGAAGGTGACTCTCTCAGAATATGATTGGTCATGTATCAAAGATGCCTATTTTGAAAAAGCTAAAGGCCCCATCTAATCCTGGATGTATTCTTATGATTCAGATAAGAATGGTACCTAGTATTAGGTGGATGTGACAAAGGAAGGTATGGAACTTAGCAGATGTTCCAGCCCATCAAAACCTAACTCTGGAGATAGTTTAGTAATTATGGAAGCAATGGATTTAGATATTATTTCACTAATGGAAAATAATACTCTCTCTCAGCATATGTCTATGGAATGTCTAAGGCCTTCTCTAATCCTAGCTGAGGAAGAAAAGCAGACATGGAAAATATTTCATAAGAATTTTCATGAACTAACTAATAAACTAGAAAAAATGGTTGAATCAGGAGGTCTGCAATAAGCAGCTGAGGTAATGAAGTTTGTCAAAGAAAATAGTTTTAGCTCTTTATTAGATAAAGTTGATAGATACTTTCCACCAGAGGATGTGTTTGAAGAGACCATATAGAAGGGACATGAGGATACTTGACAATCGGGACCTGTTTCTAAGAATGTGAATAGTAATGTTGATAACATTGAGACTTTGGAAGGTTAATTGACCTTGAGGGTGACAATATCATACTTCTTGTTGTACAATTTTTATTTTTTGTTTCTGTTGGTGCCTCTTACATGAGGCTTTTTATATTGGTATATCATAAACTTTGAAAACTTTGATATTTGTTTGGTTGTAAGCATTTATCTACCTATATGGTAAAACCTATGTTATTCACCCTTGAGTGATTTAGTTTTTTGTTCATGATATTTTAATGTAAAAAAATGATGTATATTTACTCTATAACTAATCATATCAATAAATAGGATCTCAAAACATGTGCAAATGTTGTTGGTGATACTTAAACCCCTACGGTGACCAATATTGTCTAGGATTTATCGATATTATCCTAGTTGATTGTGCACTATATGTGCCATCTAATATCATTATGCCTGCACCTATAGATGATTTATGCATGCTTTCTTTCCTTCTATCTTGTGTTTGATTCCTATTTACTTATCCTTACCTTGAAACCCTAGCTTCACTTTCAACACAACATTGACTTGGAAAAATGGATTGAAATTTTTGATTGAATAGCCCAAACTACTCCCCATTAAATTATTAAGTGTTTCCTACATTCCAATACTCATAAAAGGTCTCAAACCACATGTAGTAATCCCACCTATGTGTGTGTGTGTGTACCAACATGATCATGGTAGAATGCAATGTAATGTTCAGTGTTCAACCCTTGACAACATGTGAATTTTATCTTAAGTTAGTGGATAGACTTCACTCTAGGATTGATCCTTTAATGGGTTTCCAAAGTTTTATGCTTTTTCTTAATGTCTCAAGAGAGTGACAATGGATTTATCAAGCTTATCATGAATTGCCAAGACGAGTTAAACCTTAGGCTTTATTTATATGTATAAATGGTTCTTTGGTATTTCTCCTTATAATCGACCCATGAAAGGTGTTTAAGTTGACCTAATGGAGATGTTCCAATTTCATAAGTATCCATTGAGTGTTCTATGACGCTACTAGCAAAGGAAAACACATATGAAAAACTACATGCATTTGACTATTACCAACACTATCTAAAGAAGGAAACTCAATGATATGAAATATGGTGGCAGACTTCTTAGGATTATCAAGCATTCTTCTATAGACTATTGTGACCCTGAATATGTGTAGCTAGTGAATAGGGTTGGTTGAGTGAAAAGGATGGGTAGATGGATAAGGGAAAGTGTGTAAAAATAAAAATATGTATGCACATGTCCATGTATGTCAAAGTGTGACAAAGTTGATGTTGCCAAGTGTCTAATACCAAATTTAGGTGTCTACACAATGAAGCCATAAAAATGGGAATATAACACAACTACAAATGTTTTGCGACTTTACGCTAGTAGTAGATTAGGGAAAACTAAAATCTCAAGCTAAAAATCCTCACCTATGATAACACAGGAACCATGTTTGGGATAATTTCAATCAATTATCCCAAAGTTTTAGTATACAAAGAATCCAGAGAACTTTAAATGATAAGGTAACCCAGACGCCTTGACAATTTCATGTTCCCTCTTTCACCCTCTAAATATAAATCATTTGTAATATTATTTCAAGATTTGACATAATCCAACTATACTTTTTGATATCAAACATTGAAAAGTCTTTCAAGATGATTGACAAATAAAAATATTTATGTTAAATTGAAAGATTCCTCAAATAATTTTAATTAGAGATTAAATTTTGAAAGATTTTTTTACTCTTATATATTTTAGTCATTACTCAAATGATCTCCATAAATAATTATTATCAAATGACATTTTTGCCCTAATTATATCGAAAGCGTTATATTATCATAACACAAATGACTATGATAAAAGGACTTGTCTCTAGATACTCACTTTAGATTCCCACACTATTTGGGAAGTAGACGTTGGAGATTGTGGGTTTAATTGCACGAATAAAAGTGCAACAATCACCATACATGCGTATATTTTAATTACACTTTTCAATTTTCCTTTACCCATGTCCAAATGATGCCATTGCCTAGAAATTGATTGGTTGTATCATGTTTTTATAACCTTAGACTATATCTTAAGGTCAACATTTTGAACAGGGCATAAATGCTTATAGGAAAAAAAAATTAACAATCCCTAAGGTTTTCTTATATCCGTTAGTATAGTATGGTATGGTATTATATATATATATATATATATATATATATATATATATATATAATAATATTATATACTATTATAAGATGATGATAATAATAATAATATATTATATATTGTTATAATATCATATTATTAGAGTGTGTTCTAGAAATAATAGTTATTTTTAATATGTTTAATTATATTTATAATAATTAAAAACATATTATATTACATTATATATAATATTAGAGTATATATTATTTAATAATATTATAAACTATGATATACTATATTGTTTTATTATAATTATAAATATTTTGTTTAAAAATATTACAATAACATTAATAATATTTAGACTTATAAATATATAATATAATTATATATATAATATATTATATTTATAATTAGTATATATAAATATATAATTCAGAACCTTAATGTCTTGTCAAATTTATTTTGAAACGTAACGTCTTTTAACTACACAACGCATTGTCATGTCGTATGAAGAAATACATAGCCTCATTTTGCATCGTCGATTCTATCAAAAATTTAAAAAAAAGAATTGTTGTTTAACCATTCGTACACAAAAGCTAACATAGGGTCAACAATCGTACTGAGTTACATTCTCTCACTTTACAAAACCTGGCTTTAAGAAAACAAAATATGATGCAACTCCATGTTCGATGTGCGGCTTGAATTAGTTTTGCATTGCCATTGATGCAGGGATAAGACATTGATGTCCTGGAGTCCCCTAAAGCAATATATTGACACCTAGAGCAATTACATCAGGATTAAGAACATAGGAAATGTTATATTCATACCCCTGGAAGAAAGGGACATGCCATATAACATATGAAAATAGTGAAAGATTTCAAGTTGAATTACGTGGTGATGGTGATGAGCAATGATAAGGTATTTTAAGGTGATACGTATAATAAGGGGCCCATACCCATATGTATGTATGTATGTATGTATGTATATAATATTAGCATCAATGACATGTTATCATATAGAAGACAAACGTGTTTCTCTATACAACATATGGATAACACTTATCTCATATCAATTATACTTACACATGTGACTACATTAAATTTAAAATTGACGCATCAATGTAACAACGATGCATAATGATACATGTTAGTTATATCAAAACAAGGTGATGACATATTTGATTGGATGTTTTCTAGTGTCGTTGATGTTGTGACAAGACATTGAGGTCCCATAGTCAATCTTGTAGCTTTCTTTCATCCATGATGCCAATATATTGACCCCTGGAGAAATTATGTTAGGGTTAAGAACATATGAAAACTCCATACTCAAATTTAGGTGTAAGAACATACGAAAGCACCATACTCAGATTTAGGTGCAAGAAAGGGCAAGGCTGTAAAGAACATGCAATTGGTAAAAGATTTCAAAGTGAATGGGGCAGCGATGGTGAGAGCCAGTGATAGGGTATTTTAGGTGATATTGTACCGTATAGGGTCCATATCGTGCAACAAACCTGGATTCAGGGCAATTGTTAGATTTACATGCCCGACACCCATTACAAGGGGTCTGCAACTTGTCAAATGGTGGGATCCTTGATTGGAAGTTTTATATTATCAAGGGTGGACGAAGACATTATGAAATATTATTTAATTGCAATAAAGATCAACATCTAATATGTGGTTCAAATCAACGATGTAATGTCATTGTTCTGTGAAGGACAAAATAATGGATTCCAACATATATTTTAATAATAATAATTATATATTTATAAAAATAATAATTATTAAATGTTATTGTAATATATTAAAATTATATATCTATCTATTTATAGTAGTATATATTATTAATAGAAGGACGTGTTTGGAGGGAAATGCAAGGATGTGAAAAACCTACGACACTAGTGTCATAACGCACCAAATAAAACAATTCCGTCAATATCTAAGATCGGTAAATCCCTCATGCCACCGGTAATGCACTCAGGAATTAGAAGAAAGAAGCACAAATCATTATCATTATCCCATAATAACGTCTCTTAAAAACATGACAAATTTCGTTTTGGATTGTTCCTTTTTCACTCCTATCGTCCCATCAAGGATCTCGTCAATGATCCACTATGCCCTCTCCTTGACCCTTCTGATTGATCATTACGATGTATGATATTGACGTATATTTTTAATTTTTAATGTTTTGTTTTTTAATTATTAATTTAATAGTATTAATGAGATATAGGTTTGAATTGGTTAAAAAAGTTTGGTTGTTTTTAATTTTGTTCATGTTTAAATTTTCATGGTATTTTAGGTTAGTTATGGTCGATGGAAAGGTTGTGGGCCCTGACGTGATTATAGTGATGTTTATGAGCTTTGTAGTAATTTTGACGATGTTTGTGGGACCCATAATGACTGTTGTGATGATTGTAAGGGGGATCTAAGTCTTTCGTTTATATCTTAAACCGATTCGTAGTTCCAATAAAAAAATATTCTGATTCATAACTCTAAATTCCGAAAAAACATTTATTAATAGAAAAATATATCAACTTAATAATCATATAACGTTATTTATACTTTAAATTTATCTCCAACTTTAGATATTACCTTATTTATTCATTAAAAAATAAAAATAAAAAAAATATTAAAAATATATGTTATTTTGATATTTCTTTATTTATTTATTTTCATTTTTTTTTAATCAAAACCCTGCAACTCCCTCTTCCCTCTTATGCATACAATTGACATAATGAGACTTCCCATGAAATATATTAATTATGTTTTTAAATAATTTATTATTATTAAATATATATTATAATTAAATATATTAATTTTATATTTTTTAAATATTATAATTGAATATATTATTTATTTTATTAAATGCTCAAATTCAAAAAGACAAAAAAAAATTAATCATTAATTGGTAATTTCATATTATCTCGTAAATCTGTAATAATGTTAGATGCCATAAATGTATATATATTGGATCCACATAATTAAATTAGGTACTAAAATGCCCTTCCAATATAATACTAACATTTTTTAAATAAATATTAACACTTTTGAATAGAGTTATGAACTACAATAGAAGAGCTTTTATAAAAACCAGAGCTCAAAAACTGGGGTTGGGACATAATAAGGGGTCCAATTTTTGGGGAAAAAATAGTTAGCTTAACTAGGGACTAGATTACCTATCTTCAAAATTTATGATAAAGACAACTTTTAGAGTGATTATAAAATCTCCCTATCATGTCTTAGGGTTTTCTGCCTTTGTTCTTTCATATCATTGTTGGCTCTTCAAATTTTATTGGACAGGCTTACATTTATTTGGCATTAATTATTATTGGTCCAATCCCCCATCTTTTGGGTAATTTTTATATTTAATGAGCTTCATACAATAACATACATTGTTAGATAATGCTCGATTTAGTGGAGGAGCACATGTTGCCCTAAAAACCCATGAAATTCTTCCTCAAAAGTGTTTTACAAGGTAATGCTCTACTTCTTTAGAATGATCCTCATAAATGTTATTTTACAATTTATTAAATTTGAAAATACTTGTCATTGATTTGATAATCACACCCTCATTAGATATTTTATTGGTAGAATCTGCTATGATTTTGTGCTCAAGAGTTGAGTTCAATCTACTTCGCAGTCCTCTAGCATTAATATTAAAGGGATGTACAATCCAACTAAAGGAGTATTCCTTATTAGGTATTAAGGATCTAATCATTGTGTGACCATTATTAAAAATGGCATGTGGTTTATAAAAAAAACTCTTTTCTCATATTTTCTTCATAGCGTAAGTATTTTGTTGTCTCTAATAAATCCAAACTCAACATCCTTATATGGGTTGAGTTCCCTAATTTTCCTCTCTTGCTTTTGGTGTTTTATTGAGAAACTTTCCAAACCCTTAGGTTATATGTTTTCTTCAAGTTGAACATATTTTATTTCGCTAGATTACAAAAATAAGTCTATGTGGAGGTAAACATTCCTCAAGGCCTAAGGAAAATTTGATATTTAGGTTGACAACCAAAGATTTACATAGAGGGTCATGTCTATTAATTTTTGTAACACTTACTTTCATTTCCAATCAAGGAAGAATAAAACACAAGATTTCTCTCTTATGATAACTATAAATACCCATAGTAAAACCCTAATATGAGAAAGTTAAAGCTTATGAGATGACCGATAGTGGTTCGCAAGTTGTTGGTAGGAGGTACAATAATAATAATAATAATAACCTTATTATGAACCCTTTTCTAGTTTTAATATCTATTGCCCCTAACCTGGCTTTTATTTCTCCAATTCCTCAAGTCAACCCTAAGTTATTAGGGGCAAGTACTCCTCAAGTTGCAAATTTCATCATAATCTCTTCAATCTCCATGCATGTTTCTAATCCCTCAAGGGAGGTGATGGTTCTCACACTAACATCAAGGCCAAAAGATACTCTTATTTCATCAAATTGGTAGGTTGTGTGATCATCATAGACATTCCCCAAAGGTAGAATATGGAGAGTATGTATAGGAGTAACTATGATTGTTGTAACTACATGACTTTTTTCCAAAGGTCAACAACAAATTTTTCTACACAATAGCTACACGGTGCTTGATAGCCTAGATAATGAGAATATGGACCTTGATAATTGTTCATGAATATGTTCTCTTGGAATGTTTAAGCCTCACTAAACTAACCAACAAATACATGTTTATGTCTAATTTTTAGTAGTTCTCTCATATTCACATTGATTTCCTACAAGAATTTAAAAATTCAAGTTGGCCTTTATAAATAACAATTAATTTTTTTTATGCTTATTGTTACATGCCCTATCATGAAGTAAGTTGCGGGGTTGTCAATTTGATATCCCCTTTATTTTCCCCATTTATGAGGAACTTGGGTAGGACCCATCACACTATTGTTTGGACATTTTTTTACTTTTACGAGAGTTCCCTTAACATTTTCAACCTCTATAATCCAACGACATTGTAGAATTTTAAAAAAATAGCACTAGTTGGCAGAGGAACTTCTCAATGCCAACTAAGTTATTGGTGACAATTTTAAGTTGGTAGAGTCAATGGAAGATAAAGAAGGGATCATCCCCATGTGTTTTTGCACTAGTGAGAGAGAATCACAGTCCTACATGTGAAAAAAGCTCAGCCTTTATGACCCCAACCACCACTAGAAGGATTCTCTATCAATCACATCATTCACTTGGTCCATTGTTTTTTGAGGAACAAAACGGTCCTTAAAATGATTAATAAAGAACTTATATCCAATTAAGATTATTTCTCCTTTTCCCACTATTTTGACATTTCTTAGACATTGTATAGCTAGTGGCAACCCATGTGTAAAAAATCCCTCGAAAAGGCTAGGGTTCCACACCCTCCTCAATGCCCCATTGCCTATCAAAATTGTAGGCACCATTTTTGCCAAAAGCATCTAGAAAATTTGTGGATCCATTAAGACTTGGCTTGTATAAAAAATAGACAAGTTTAGGACTAGGTTTTCTGTTAATACCCACTTTCTATGGTGATTTGATTAAGGCTCATAGACTCTATATAAAATGCATTCGCACCATTGTGCATTTTTTCAACAAGCGGTCTAGAATTTGGATGACTTAGCTTGAGCTCAAAGCGAAATTTAGACTCCATAATAAATACGTTGAATCTATTAGTGAAATTAAAATGATAGTCCTTAATGATTTGCTACATGATATTGGCCTTAAATACCCTCCTTAATGGTGGAAGTGCTATAATAGGTCTATGGATACTCCTACGTTCCAGTACAAATCATGTCTTAGTTACAAATAGCTCTCCCCTAAGCTTGTTTCCTATGAGATGCTCGATAAGTGTGAAAACCTCAATGGATCCTATTTTTCTTGGCATATGAGATTTATTATTATGTCATCCACCATCATTCATACCAAAATAACTAAAGTTGCTTACTGTAATTTATACCAAGGGCTTCCTAATGGGAATAGATTCATACATATGAATATTTTAACACCTAGATGCCATGCATATCGTCAAATTGAGTCGCTCAAGCACATATCTTAGTTTTGTGTATGAGCTTAACATGCTTGGAAATGAATCTACTCTTTGTCAAACCCTTCATAGCAAAGCAATTCAATTGGAATATAGTTATTCTTATGGTTTATGCCTTGTTATCTACAAATTTCAAGCAAATTTGGCATATATTTCATATCGATATCCTTTTTTATATTTGGAAAGAAATAGATGATGTAGTTTTCAATCATGTGTAAATGGAAAAATATTTTTATGTTACTGACAAAATATTTTTTCATCAAATGTTATACTACAATTTAAGTTCAAGTAGAAAAAGTGGCCTTGGAGGTAGAGCACCTCCGCACCCATATTGACGATTGGGGTAAATCCCCTTACACTATTATTAAAATGCCTATAAACAATCCCAAACATGAACCCTAAGGCAAGGGAAAGGATGAAAGGAATATGGCTATAGTTAGCGCGAAGCTTTTAGTGGTTCGATTATTTCCATGCCTCCTCATCACCAAATTTCTCTGATAGGTGAACATGGAGGGTGGACATCTCTAGATGATGGAGGTTATGGATCCATTGGTTGGATGTAATAAGGCAAGTTTCCTCAACTCAATTTAGTGTTTAATCCTTTTGGGTCATAAACCTAGGAAGAAGTCCAAAATAAAATATAAAGAACAATATGGATGGAAGTTTACAAAAATAATTAAATACAAGATGGTTGGAAGCCCATACATGACATTGCTCATTCTTCTAATGAAAGTGGTTGGAGAGACAACCCTAATAGTTCATCACCACCTCCACCTACAACCAATTTAGTGGCATCAATGACTTAATTTTAAATGGTTTGTGCCTTTTATAGTTGGTTATGCATATAAAACATACTCATGGCACTTATATTTTTATAATTTTTTATAACTCTATCTGGAATCAATTAACTTATAAATATAAATCCACACCAAAACACCAAATTAAAGTTGTTGACAAGACACTTAAAAATTATTGATTTAACATTATCACAATTTTACTCATCATCTACATCATTCTTCCTTTCTTTTTTTAATTGAACATGACATTACTTAAGCTATTGTCCAGAACTAAATATGACAACCTTATAAAATAATCAGGAATATTACATATTGAGTAAATTGCGTGTATTGTATACATTGGGGAGATGGAATAATAAGACGTGGGCATATAAATTACAAGAAACAAGCATAAGACAATGCACAATTTACCTATTGAAAAATATTGCAATGCACATTTTCATTAAATATGCTTTATTTATGATTAATTATTTTGTTGATAGCCTCTTACAATAGAAACTGAAGGGGTGGTGGTAGGTTGTTATGTTTATGAGTGCATAATAATTAATGGTAGATCTTAAATTTGATATCTATTTAATAGTTATAAGGTATTTTTTCTTAAAATTTGATATTTTAAGTATACGATGCAATTTAGAGCCTTTATTTTTCTTGAAAATATTTTTTTGAGTCCAACATAATAGTATAACTAGATTGAGGCTATCTATCCCTAATTAATAAAAAATTCATAGAGAAAGAAATGAAGTTAGATTGATATCTATCGATATTTTTCAAATAAATTTATTTTAAATATATATACTAATTATATATTTACACCAATAAATGTCCTACAATAGCAGTAGGAGGTGGTGGACAATAATCTCTATAAGATGTTTGTGAGTGTATTAGTTAAGAGGCTCGGTTGTGTCCAGCCCCAACCAGGTTCAAATCCTGTTGTGACATGGTAGGCCGATGGTGGATGTTGGTAATTTTCGTTGGTCTGTGGTAGCCGATGGTGATTTAAGTAACGCTGGTATTCAATGTAAGGATGACTTGGGCCTCCCATTTGTGTCCTAGACTGGTTCCATTGACTCCAGCCAAAATTTGAACCGCTCTGGTTTATAGCTCCAATCAAAAGTGTTAACCTATCAAATAAAAAAAAATCTCTATAAGATGTTAACAATTAATTATTGATCTTAAGTTTGATTGACTATCATATGATAGTTTCCACCTTAAATTTGATATTTATTTAATTATCTTATGGAAGCTTTTTCTTTTTATCTGAAGAAGTCAATCGAAAAATCATAATATTTATGGCATAAAATGGGATTTGGAGTCTTTTTATTTTTTTAGAAACAATTTTTCGAACATGTTAAAGTAGTGTAGTTGAATTGAGACCATCTATACTAATCAACGAAAAATTTATGAAAAAAATAATAATGTCATTAATTAATGTTACATACAACAAATCTAAGATAATATCTTTGAGATTGATATCTCTCAATATTCTTAATATATAAATAAAATATATATACAAAATTATTTTATATTTGAAAAATACATTTAAATTTTATTAATACAATTCAATTGTGCCCCATAAAAATCTAATATATTATCAACATTTTATATATTAAAATATGAATTAACTTTTGGATTTAAATGGAGTAGGAACCACCCACTTTACCAATAGAGTTATCACTATCACAATGAGACATGTTAATGTCTTATATATAAGTGGGGTTAAAAATAAAAGACAAACTCTGAGTTATAAAACTATATTCTCCCATCGAATTTTAATTTGTTTACAAATGGAACACACTTAGAAAATTGGACCCCACCTCACGCAAAAGCGCGTGGAAAGTTTCACAAAGTCATCCTCATTAAATTAAGTTTTAAATAAAATTGAATTTAGTGAAATATTTAAATAATATAATTTGTTTTTAATTTTTTTCATTTTTTTTTATCATTGTTTATTATTATTATTAAAAACTTTAAAATATTTAATTATAAAATATATTAATAATGACGATAATGATAACACATTTTTTACATATTTTAAATTAGCATGTAAAACTTAACCATATATATATATATATATATATAATTTATTTTTTCAAAATGTATTTTGTATTGGTTATTTTTGTTGACATTAAGTTTTGTAATGTTTGAAATATTATTAATTAAAATATTTATTAAAAAAAAAATTAAGTTAAAATATTTTGATAAGTTATGGATTCTTGTAGATTAAAATGTTATAACAAGTTTTATATTACTAGTTACGTTAATCATCATCTTATAATATTAGTAGTAATCTATTATAATCTCTATGAGTATATTACAATTAATGATCGATTTTTAATTAACTGTCATAAAGTAGTTCTATTTTAAATTATAATATCTTAAGCATAAGATAGAGTTTGGAACATCTTTTTCTCTTCGAAAAGATTTTTTCAAGTCCAATAAAAAAATCATAAAGAAAGTGATTAAATTAAATTGATATCTATCAATATTTTTAAGTTATATTTATTTAAGATATATGTACTAGTACTTAAAAATATCTTTAATACATATTATTTAGGTACATATCTTAGATTTATCACATGCCAAGAGATATCAATCTTAAGACACATATTTTGGATTATCACATACCACTTGATTGATGACTTTATTAATAACCTTCTCCATGAATATATGACTTAGATTTGACAAATGGCTTCAATTTAATAAAACTATTGTACCAAGTTCCAAAAAATCTTTTTGAAAAAAGGTCTCCAAACTCCACTCTATATCCAAAAATTTATGATTTTTCTATCAAGAAAAAAATTATTGCTACCCCGATTTAATCAAATCTCTATATTAACACACAACTTGATTTGAAATCTACTAATGATACCTTATTTGTTGTGAGCATCTATTTTTCTTCAACAAATTAAATTTCCAAAGTTTGTTTTGTGGAACTACAAAAAGGATAAACTCGTATTCCTTTTTAGATATATTTGACACTAGAAAAAATTACATAAAATGCCACATATCATGGTTGGGTGGATGCGGGATTATGGGGGATAAAAGCGGCCACTTAAAGTGTCATTTCTTTTTCCTGAAAATAACAATAATTAAACTTGAAGAGATTTTTAGAGACACTTGGAAAAATAATTTGATAATTATGTAAGAATATGAATTGTGGAATTCTAAATGTAGTTTTTAAATATATGATTTTTTCAATACCCAAGTGATAAAAGTGTAATAAATTGATGCATCTATGACAATAGATTGACTTTTTTTTGTGACAAATAAAGAGACTGCATGTGTACAAACACATTTCTTTTGATTAAATAAATATTTTTTTGTATATATATATATAAGATTGGTCACAATATTTTTCATATATATATTAAATAATTTTATAAGTTAAGACAGTTAAAAATTTGGAACTACAAGTGTATGAACACAACTTTTAACCTTAAATTTATGAAAATCAATTTTTTTTAAAGCATAATCAACAATGTGTAGATTGGTGAAATACAAGTTTTATAATTTTTTTGATTAACAGTCCAAAAATTATAAAAATATTTGTAACGGTATGTATATAATCCATAATGAGGTATGTTATGTAGGAATTAAGTAATAATTAAAAACAATAGTTTAACATTAAAAATATTATATATTAAAAAAATACATTTTAGCCTCTATGAACTCATATATTTATTTTTTAAAATAATTTTTTTTTGACATATTAGATGTGTTGGCAAAGATAAAAAGACTCATAATTTATTTAAACATCATGTGGACTGCTCCATGACAAGTTCTAGGCTAGGCTCAGACCCCTTGAGCCTAAATCCGAACCAATTTTAGAGGGAAAACATAAAATTCAAAATAAAGACTTATCAAAAGGGCATACGCCCTTTGAACTTTGAAACACTTTTTTTGGAGGGAATGTCAATATTTTGAAAAGTTAGAAGCAATGTACACCTTTTAACAAAAGGCGTACACCTTTTAGTTTTTAATGTTTTTTGCGTTTAATATTTTTTTGTGTTTTATATATTTAATAAAAATAAATTTAATAAGTTTAAATTTAATCATATTACATTTTATATTCTACTTTAAATTTATAAAATATAATATAAGTTAAATGTAAACTTATTAAATTTATTTTACTAAATATAAAAAATTAGGGCCACTCTACATCTTCTAAAATATAGGAGTTATAATTTAGAAGATAGTTTTTCAAAATCTACTTTGGTCTATACTTAATTTTAAGAATTTTAGGATTGGAAAATGAATAAAGTATTGGAGTTATTAAGCTTTAAACTCAAGTATGGATGTCA
This sequence comes from Torreya grandis, assembly GCA_037957365.1. Classification (NCBI taxonomy): domain Eukaryota; kingdom Viridiplantae; phylum Streptophyta; class Pinopsida; order Cupressales; family Taxaceae; genus Torreya; species Torreya grandis. The sequence continues at coordinate 3,749,502 of JARHVA010001132.1, forward strand.
CTAGTCAAGATAGATATAGGTAGCTATATATATAAGGGCTCAAGTATGGATTGGTCTAGATAGAGATAGGCATATGGAGGTCAACCTTCCTCAAGGCCCTAACTAAACTATTGATATCTAGGTTGGTGAATAACAATTTACACAAAAGGTCATGTCTATTAAATTTTCTAACACTTACATTCATTTCCAATCAGTGAAGCATAAAATACAAGATTTCTCTCTTATGATGGCTACACATACCTATAATAAAACCGTAAGATGAGAAAACTAAAGCTTTTGAGGTTACTAATAGTGGTTGGAGAGTTGTTAGTAGGATGTATAATCATAATATTAATAATAATAACCTTAAATTATGAACCTTTTTCTAGTTGTTATATCTATCAACCCTAACCTGACTCTTATTCCTCCAATTCCTCAATTCAACCCTAAGAACTATTAGGGGAAAGCACTCCTCAAGCTACAAATTTCATCATAATCTCTTCAATATCCATGCATGTTTCTAATCTCTCAAGGTAGGTGATGGTTCCCATACTAACATCAAGGCCATAAGATACTCTTATTTCATCAAATTGGTAGGTTGTGTGATAGTCATAGACCTTCCTCAGAGGTAGAATATGGAGAGTATGTCTATGAGTAGCTACAGTTCTTGAAACTACATGAGTTTTTTTTCCAAAGGTCGACAACAAAATTTTCTACACAATAGCTACATGGTGCTTGATAGCCTACATGGTGAGAATATGAACCTTGATAATTATTCATGAATATGTTCTCTTGGAATGTTTTAAGTCTCACTAAACCAACCCAAAAATACATGGTTAGTGTAGACACCGAAATCGTGTCTACCCCTTGGTCGTCCTCCCCCCTTGGTCCTCTTGGTCCATTTCCTAATACTTGTCCTAAGCCCCCTCAGTTTTAAATTAAAATAAAACAAATATTTTAATTTATTTGGCCCTCTTCCACCTCACCCATGCCACCTTGGATCCCCTCCTTGGATCCCCCCACCTCTCTCCTAGCCTTTATTGCCCAAATCTCCCCTTTATCCTTCCTCCCGCGTCCATTTATGCCTCCCTCGACCATTTTCCCACGGCCCCTTGACCCGACAATGTGTAAGAACGGACATAGGCTAATTTTAGCCTTTGTCCCCATTCTTTGGCCGCCGACGTCGATCATTATGCGGCCGACGTCGGCGATTCTGCCGACGTCGGTAGCCTTCAAGACCATTCTCTGCAACCATTCTCCGGCCCCCCACGAACATAACTCTCTTAACGCTTTTGCATTCATATTTTCTTCTCCTCCCCCTCGTACAACAACACTAGCAGCTACAAGCATCTTGCAGAAAGAGCTCCAAGCAACAGCTCCATTTGCAGGTCCTTCAACAGCTCCGACAACAGGTTTTCCCATTCTCCAATCAGCAAGCAAGAGGTAAGCACAGTGTTGTTTTCCATTTTATTTCTTGTTTAATCTATCTATTTAGCTAATCACTGCCAAGACCTTCCCTGTCCTTCCCCTGAGAGGCTGAAAGGCCTTCTCAGACCCCTACCTCTCATTCATTCCCCTTTGTGCTTCTGGTTCCCAACTAGCCACTTTCCCGGACAACATTCTCAGTCCCTCTGACCCAAAACAAGTCCCTCAGAACTCCAGGGAATCTCTCAGACCTCTAAATAGACCTCCCTGACCCTCAGACGAGACCACAATCCATTTTGCAGACCAAAACCAGACCTGTAACTCATCCCTAACTATTGCCCCAGCCGACCTCGTCTGTTTCCCCTACCGACGTCGGTGACCTTCCTTGACCGACGCCGGCAAAATCCCCGACGTCGGCGACTGTGACCAGGCTGACAGTAGCATTCAGGTAAGCATTTGCTTCCATTTCCTTTTCAGTCTTTTATCATTCTGTCTTTTATCAGACATTATTTCTATCAGTCAGTGGGTTGACATCCCTCAAGCTTTTGCTTTTGGGATCAATCTTTCGCTTGGCAGCCCACCATCTCCTCATCTAATGCCTTTTCGTGTTTTAGTCTCTTTCCTTTTCAGGTGTCATCCTCCACAACCAAAGAGGAGTTCTCACGCCGTCTGGATTACGGTGCGCACGACTTCATCCAGGTACATACAAGCCTTAGACCATTTTTTCTTAGTTTCTTATTCTCTCGTTGAATGTGAAAGCGAAATCGTATAGAAACAGTTAGGGCTAGTTTTTAGTAGTTCTTTCATACGCACATTGATTTCCTATAAGGATTTGAAAATTCAGGATGACCTTTATATATAAAAATTAAAATGATTTTGTCTGATGCTTATTATTACATGCCCTGCCATGAAGCAAGTTGTGGGGTTGTCAGTTTAATATCCATTTTATTTTCCCCATTTATGAATAACTTGGGTATGGACCCATCAAACTATCTTTTGGACCCTTTTTTTACTTTGACGAGAGTTCCTTTAAAAATTTCAACCTCTACACATCCAACAACATTATAAAATGAGAAAAAATTTAAAATTGGTTTGCAGAGGAAATTTCCAAATCTAAGTTGTTTGTGGTGATTTTAAGTCAGTAGAGTCAATGGTAAAGAATGGATCAACCCTATGTGTTTGTGCACTGGTGAGAGCGAATCCCAATTCTACATGTGAAACAAGCCCAACCTTTATTACCCTAACCACCACTATAAGGATTCTCTATCAATCACTTCATTCACTTGGTCCAAATTTTTCTAAGGAACAAAATGGGTCCTTAAAATGATTAATAAATAACTTATATCCAATTAAGATACTTTTTCCTTTTCCCACTATTTTGATAGGCTAGTTAGTGTTATTGTTGATTTTCTTCTCTCTGACCATTTTCTCATCAAATATTGAATTGAATGGTCAATCATTCCAATAAATGTTTTTAGAAAATAATTATAAAAAAATATTTCTCATCTACAACATGATTACAACTTACATACATCTAAAAGGTCTTAATTTTTTTTCATCAATCGTATTTCAATAGGAGATGGATTGAGTGATAGGAGGCTATTATTATCTACACCACCATTTTTTAGTCCTATAGGAAAAGGTCCAATGTAGACATTATTAAAAAATTCAAAAGTATCATTCAAGTGTTGTAACACTCACACTTGAATGAGTTCATACAATTGGAGACTATCGTTATGTGCCATAAAATTAAAGCTTTATAAAGCTCATCAAGCCTATGTAGCTTAAATATGTGTTTATATCCATTGGATCAAAGTATGAAATATGGTTTCTAAGGATTTATTTTAACACTTTAGAGCTCGACACTCATTTTTTTCAAATTAAAACACTTGAACTATGATATTATAATACTAGTCTTCTTGCCATCCTATAAATTTATGTGTCCCACTACAAGTAGGCTTTTCAGGCTCAAGTCTCTATCATTGTAAGGGAATTTTACCTTGAGAAGTGCATTGGGATGGGTCTTTATAATGTATATATTGAATGTATTCAAGTTGGATCTTTGTAAAATATCCTCAATAAGGAAAACATTAAGTTCATCCCCAAGATTGGTGATCCTGAGTTCAATACTAGTTTGAGACCCATCACATTTCTTAATGTCTCCTACAATATTATTTTTAAATACATTTCTCTTAGATTCTGACATTTTTCCCCATTGTGATCCAGCCTAAGGAGATGAGTTTCATTCAAGGTAGATACATTCTTGATAATATCATTACAATCTAGGAAGGCAGGGAGTGGATGTGCACTTCTAATAAAAAATATGTGTTTATTAAAATTGAATTTGAGAAGTCCAATGACCATATATAATGGTTTTTCATTATTTATATGCTTAAAGTACTAGGATTTGAGCCCAGTATATTTAATCCATTCAAACTATTTTCAATGATTCTTATGCCTATTTGACCATTAATGTTCACAAATTTGAGTAATTTGGGCTTTTCAAATCCTATAGACAAGGCTACCATTTGACCCTTCTCTTTATGTTTTAGTTGTTGAAGGGTTTGGTTACATCCATAGAGACTATGTTTCTAAAGAGCTTGTTAAGCTTATATCTCTCCCTAACACCCTCAAATCATGACCTACAAATAGTCACTTTTCCAATGATTTCTTCCTCACTATTTTTGAAGAAGAGGAGGTGGTCAATAACACAATGGAGTGCTTTCATCTTTTTCTTTTTTTTCTTAATTTTGGCACTAATATGTAATGGAGAAAAACCAAATATACAAAATAGTCTTAAAGCCCAAGCCTATATGGCTAGATAACAACTTGGAATTGGATGTATCATGGTGAAATGATTCTTATAGATTCCCTTTGCCTTTTAAGGTTCATATCCTGAGCGATGGAGCTACGTTTTGCCAAGAGTATGAAAAATGATGACCTGTTTACTCACTAATTCCCTCTCTAGTGGGTAAATTTTATATTCCATCTAAGGTTTTGGCCCTACCCATGTTGGAATCTTTCCAAGGCTTCCCATTATATACTGAAGAAGTGGGCTTTCATGATTTTAGTTTGGCTAATTAAAATGGGAAAAAGGTCTTCCAGAATTGGCATGTGACCTTTATTTTTATCCCATGGAAATTGAAGACATGGATTTTTTGATATTTAGAAACAAGGGACTACTTTGTGTGCCAAATGGGTTCTTCAGTCCATTTAATACAACAAAGATTGGAATATATTGCTTAGACATTGTATAGATAGAGTCAACCATGTGTAACAACTCCCTATAAAGGACTAAGGTTTCACACCTTTCTCAATGCCCCAATGCCTATCAAAATTGTAAGGCACCATTTTTGATAAAAATGTCTAGAAAACCTGTGGAGCCATTAAGACTTGACTTGTATGGAAAAGAGACAAGTTTAAGACTAGGTTTTATGTTGATACACACTCTCTATGGTTATTAGATTAAAGTTCTCAAACTCTATAGAAAATGCATTTGCACCATTGTGCATTTTTTCAACAAGCGGTCTAGAATTTGGATGACTTGGCTTGAGCTCAAAGCCAAATCTAGACTCAATAATAAATATTGAGTGTGTTAGTGAAATTCAAATGGTATTTCTTGATGATATGCTACATGAGATTAGCCTTAAATACCCTCCTTAATAGTGGAAGTAATATAATAGGGCTATGGATACTCCTATGTTCTAATACAAATCATGTCCTAGTTAGGAATGGCTCTTCCCTAAGCTTGTTGCCTATGAAATGCTCAACAAATGTTGAAACCTTAATGGATCCTATTTTCCTTGGCATATGAGATTTATTATGGTGTGGTCTACCATTGTTGAGACAAAAATAACTCAGTTTGCTTAATGTATTTTATACCAAGGGCTTCCTAATGAGGATAAATTCATAAATATGGATATCCTAACACCCAAATGCCATGCATATGGTCAAATTGAGTCACTCAAACACATATCTTGGTTCTATGTGCAAGCTCAACATGCTTGAAAAGGGATCCACTCTTTTTTAAACCCTTCATAACAAAGCAAATCAATTGGAGTAGAGTTATTCTTATGGATTATGCCTTGTTACATACAAAATTCAAGCAAACTTGGCATATATTTCATATAGAAATCCTCTTTTAGCTTTGAAAATATAGAAATGATGTAGTTTTCAATCATGTGTTAATGGAAAAATATTTTTATGTTACTAACAGAATATTTGTTTTATCAAACGCTATATTACAATACAAGTTCAAGCAAAAAAGTGGCCTTGGAGGTAGAACACCTCTGCAACCTGATTGACCACTGGGGTAATTCCCCTTATACTATTAGTAAAATGCCTTTAAACTCCCCCAAACATGAACCCCAAGGTGAAGGAAATGATGAAAGGAATGTGACCACAAGTACCACAAAGCTCTTAACCATTTGATTTTTTCTGCACCTCCTCATCACCAAATTTCTTTGACAGGCAGACATGGTGGGTGGCCATCCCCACATGATGGAGGTTATAAGGCAAGTTTCCTCAACTCAATTTAGTGTTTAATCCTTTTGGACCATAGATCTAAGAATAAGGAAAATAAAATAATGAAGAACAATATAGATGAAAGTTTACAAAAATAATAAAATACAAGATGGTTGAGAGACTACACATGACACTGCTAATTTTTCTAATGAAAGTGATTGAAGAGACAACCTTGATAATTCATCACTTTATAGTAGTTCATACCTTTTGAAATTGATTATAGATATAACACATACTCATGACATTTATATTTTAATAATTTTTATATTACTTTATATAAAATCTATTAGTTTATAAATATAAATCCACACCAAAACATCAAATCAAAATGTTTGACAACACATTTAAAAATTATTAATTTACCATTGTAATCTGCATCATTCTTCCTTTCTTTTTTAAATGAACATGACATTACTTAAGCTATTGTCCATAACTAAAAATGGCAACCTTATAAAATATGGGGGTTCAAAATAAATTAGGTACATTACATACTGAATAAATTACATGCATTGTATACGTTGGGGAGATGGGATAGTAAGATGTGGGCATATAAATAATGAATAGACCCAAGACAATGTATATTTTACTTATTGAAAAAAAAACAATGCACGTCTTCATTAAATATGTTTTATTTATGATTAATTATTTTGTTGATAGGTATTTTAGAATATAAATTGAAAGGGTGGTGGTAAGTTATGTTTGTGAGTGCATAATAATTAATGATAGATCTTAAATTTAATGTTTACTTGATTGTTATAAAGTAGGTTTTCTTAAAATTATGATATTTTAAATATAGGATGAAATTTAGAGTTTTTATTTTTTTTGAGTCCAATATAATAATATAACTAGATTGAGGTAGGATGAAATTTAGAGTTTTTATTTTTTTTGAGTCCAATATAATAATATAACTAGATTGAGGTTATCTATCTTCAGTTAATAAAAAAATTGTAAAGAAAGCAATGAAGTTAGATTGATATCTATTGACGTTTTTCAAATAAATTTATTTAAAATATATGTAGTAATTATATATTTACTCTAATAAATGTCCTACAATGACAACAGATGGTGGCAAACAATAATTTTTATAAGATGTTAACAATTAATTATTGATTTTAAATTTGATGTTCATTTGACTATCATATGATAATTTCCATTTTAAATTTGATACTCATTTGATTGTCATATGGAAGCCTTTTCTTTTTATTTAAAGAAGTCAATCGAAAAATCATAATATTTATGGTATAAAATGAGATTTGGAATCCTTTTACTTTTATAGAAATATTTTTTCAAACATGTAAGAGTGTTGTAAAATGGGATTTGGAATCCTTTTATTTTTCTAAAAAAAAAAATTCGAACATGTAAAAGCATTGTAGTTAAATTGAGGCTATCCATATTAATCAACGAAAATTTTATGAAGAAAATAATAATATCATTAATTAATATTATATGTGACAAATCCAGAATAATATATTTGAAATTGAATCTCTCAATATTTTTATAAAAAAAAATTATTTAAAATATATATACAAAATTATTTTATGTTTAAAATTTATTAATATAATTAATTGTACACCGATAAAATTTAATATATTATCAACATTTCATTTATTAAAATATGAATTAAATTTTAGATTTAAATGGAGGAGGAAGGAACCACCCATTTGACCATAAAACTATATTCTCCCATCGAATTTTAATTTGTTTACAAATGGAATACACTTAGAAAATCGGAGCCCACCTCTTGCTAAAGCGCGTGGAAATTTTCACAAAATTATCCTCATTAAATTATATTTTAAATAAAATTGAACTTATTGAAATATTTAAATAATATAATTTGTTTTTAATTTTATTTAAAAATTATTTTTATCATTGCTAATTATTATTAAAATCTTTAAAATGTTTAATTATAAGATATATTAAATAATAATGATAACGATAAAAAACTTTTTACATATTTTAAATTAAATTAATATGTAAAACATAACAAAATATATAAAAAATATAGTTTATTTTTTCAAAATGTATTTTATATTGGTTATCTTTGTTGACATCAAGTTTTTTAAGGACTTGGTGTGTTGGTGAGGTACAAGTAGTTTGTACTCATCAACCCAAGTTCCATTCCCATTGAATACATGAGGACTTTTTCAAAAAGTGGCCATGTGGACACCTTAAGGTAGGGCCCACACTTTTCCTTATGGTATGGGTCACACTTTTCCTTGTGGACCATGCGGAACATAGCAGGGCGTTTCGGATGCGAATCATTCGACGGACATTACAGATCCAGGCCACCCACATGTCCCACTTCGAGAAGGTGCTCCCCCATTACTCCGGTTCATAGCTCCGGTATATCAAAAGCGCTTATCCCAACATTTTACTCTTCAAATGACATTGCTCCCCACGGATCTTCAAAAGTTCCCCCTATAAAAATAGTCAAAAAGGAACCGCTTACCAATATCAAGACATTAAATTTTTCAATTTTTGAAATACTATCAATTAGAATATATATTTTTAAAATTACAATTTAAAATATTTTGATAATTTTTGGATTCTTGTAAATTAAAATGTCATAACAAATCTTATATTATTAGTTATGTTACTAGTCATTTTATAATGTTAATGGTGTATTATGATGTTCATGATTATATTATAATTAATGAACAATCTGTAATTAATTATTATGAGGTAGTTCTACTTAAAATTATAATATCTTAGGCATATGATAGAATTTGGAACCTTATTTTTTTCAAAAAGATTTTTTCAAGTTCAATTGAAAAATTATAAAAAATGATTAAATTAAATTAATATCTATCAATATTTTACGTTAAATTTATTTAAGATATATGTATTAGTACTTTAAAATATCTTAAATACATATTATTTAGGTACATATCTTAGATTGTCACATACCAAGAGATATCAATCTTGAGACACATATTTTTTATTATCACATACTACATTGATTAATGACTTTATTACCTTCTCCACAAATATATGACTTGTATCCGACAAATAGTCTCAAAACTAGGTTCCAAAAACACCTTTTGAAAAAAGCCTCCAAACTCCACCCTATGTACAAAAAAATTATGATTTTTTTATTAACTTATAAGAAAAAAAAAATTATTGCTACCCTATTTTATCAAATCTCTATATTAACACACAACTTGATTTGAAATCTACTAATTGATACCTTATTTGTTGCGAGCATCTATTATTCTTCAAGAAGTTAAACGTCCAAAGTCTGTGTTGTGGAACTACAAACATGATAAACTTGTATTCCTTTCTAGATCTATTTGGCACTAGAAACAATTGCATAAAATGCTACATATCATGGTTGGGTAGATGTAAGATAATGGGGGACAAAAAAGGTAATTTGAAGTGTCATTTTTTTTAAAAATAACAATAATTAAATTTGGAGAGAATTTTAGAAACACTTGGAAAAAGAATTTGACAATTACGCAAAAATATGAATTGTGGAATTCTAAATATAGTTTTTAAATAAATAATTTTTTCAATACTTAAATCATAAAAATATAATAAATTGATACATCTATGACAATGGATTGACATTTTTTTGGTGAAAAGATAAAGAGACTACATATGTAAAACACATTTCTTTTGAGTAAATAAATGATTTTTTGTATGAAATTTCAAATATAAATAAATGAAATATAAAAGATTGGTCAGAATATATATATATATATATATAAGTTAAGATAGTTGGAAAATTAGAATTGTAAGTATACAAATACAATTTTTTGACCTTAAATTTATGAAATTTTTTTTTTTTTAAAGCATAGTCAACGATGTGTAAATTGGTGAAATATAAATTTTATAGATTTTTAATTAACAGTCAAAAAGTTAAAAATATATTTGTAACGATATGTATAGAGTCTATAATGAAGTATGTTATGTAGGAATTAAGTAATAATTAAAAATAATAGTTTAATGCTAAAAATATTATATAGTAAAAACCTACATTTTACCCTCTAGGAACCCACACACACACACACACACACACACACACACACACACACACACACACACACACACACACACACACACATATATATATATATATATATATATATAATATTTGATAGATCAGATGTGTCAGTAAAGATGGAATTTACTCATATTTTTTGTAAAAAATATGTGGACTGTTCCATGACAAGTTTTAGGCTAGGTTCTGACTCCAAGACTATACCCGAACTAATTTTAGAGGAAAAATGTAAAATTCAAAATAAAGACTTATTGAAAGGGCATACACTCTTTAAAACATTTTTTTTTGGAGGGAATGTAAACATTTTGAAAAGTTAGAAGTAATGTACACCTTTTAATAAAGGGTATACACCCTTTGGTTTTTTTTATTTTTTGTTTTATATATTTAGTAAAATAAATTTAACAAGTTTACATTTAATTTATATTACATTTTATATTCTTATAATTTAAATTTATAAAATATAATATAAATTAAATGTAAACTTATTAAATTTATTTTACTAAATATAAAAAATTAAGGCCACTTTGCATATTTTGAAATCGATTCTAGAGCTATAGGAGTTATAATTTAGAAGATAGTTTTTCAAAATCTATTTTGTTCTATACTTAATTTTAAGAATTTCAAGATTGGAAACTGAATAAAATATTGGAGGTATTAAGCTTTAAACTTATATATGGATGTCACTAGTCAAGATATATATATATATATATATATATATATTCGTGAATGCTCCATCCCATCATATTATGTAGATGTCATATATATGTTAGCATATGCCTGTCTCTTTCTCAACCAATCCATCCCTGAGCACCTATATATATAGGTGCTCAGGGATGGATTGGTTGAGAAAGAGACAGGCATATGCTAACATATATATGACATCTACATAATATGATGGGATGGAGCATTCACGAATGCATCGACCTACCCTGATTTATACATCCAACCCTTGGTGAAACTACAACTTTGTATTTGCTTCTTTCTTTTCACCTTCGGCTATCTAGATTTTGGGGCATTTATCATCTATTAAAGCAAAGGCAAATGAAGAGGTGGGTTGTGGGCTAAACGTCCCAGTCACTTTTTGACCCCAACATTAGTGTAGACCTAGAGATTTGATTTCACTAATGAAGATATGGGAGAAACATAAATAAACATAAGTCATTATAGTAACCTCATCCATTCATATAAATATATAAAGTGAGTACCACCTTATGATTTATGTTTCATGAATGCTCATTTCACTGAAGAATAAAAATAACCTAGATCATGAGATCATTCATACACAATTTTAATTCCCTCATCAATGAACCTAAACATGCATATGTGATAATCTAGATAGGTAAGGTTCAACACACATGATAGCACACTTGACGACCCCACATAATAAAAATGTTATTTCCCTAGTTATCGCATTGATCAATATGTCATACGCTATTGTTCCTATTTTATCAATGTTCCCATTCACTTACTAATCATTCGCTTATTAACCCATTATGTCAATGCACTTCCTCGACCCTCATTTCTCAAATACTCTATCTATCTATATGTGTAGGTAGGCTGCGCAACGCTGATCCAGTAAAGTACATGACCTTTAGTCCATATATGACCTATCCCACCTACCTATATCTACATAATGAACCATCAGTTTAGTATGGATATCTCAAGTCAACTAGGAAATGAAATCATCAATGGACCAATGATTTGACCATTTTAAATTGACTTTCCCTTCCTAGATATATGATATAAGGCTACCTTACCTATACCACTATTCTCATATCGTATTCATGGTCTAGGTTATAATGTCAACACCATTCTAGGTGGTGATACTCCCATTTCATAACCATGATATTCTAGATGGTGTTATCATATCATAAACATGTTATTCATGATGGGTTCTATGCAAAAGGCTTGAAGGTAGATTCTAGCCAAATTCCTAAATAGTTTATGAGGTTTTTGATCAATGGGTATATTGATGCATGTAAATGACTAGCCTATAAGATGTAGCCTATAACATACATGTAGTCATGATACCATCACTCATACATAACATCTACTGCATACCTAGTATTACATGTAGGTATGTGGTCACTCATATATACCATCTACCTATAATCATGATATAATGACTCATAATAGACATCAATGGAGATAATCACCCTAATACACTCTATTGTAAATATAAGGAATAGAAACACCATTCAAGAGTCATCCTAAAAAATATTGTTCACTTTAAAATAAATGTCAGATGGATGGGTCAATCTATGCATGCTTCAATTTTAATCTCATACATGCATGACCCAATCATTTTATTCCAAACTCACATATAATATATTCGTCTTATATCATTCCAAACTCACATAAGAACTAACACTACCATACTATTTGGGGTGAAGGGGAGTGCTTTCGAACCTTATTTTCTCACATTTATATAAAAATTAATAATATCTCTATCTCCTACTCCCCAAACCATTTGGAAAGAGGGGGTTCAAGCACATAAATGCCTAAAGTTAGTGCTCAAGCATATCTACAGCTATATCTATCATTAAGTGGTTGAATCTTCTCTATGGCCATTACTCACTAGGTCTAGTACCAATCAATGTATCTAGTATCAAGTGATTGAGTAATCTCACCGGTGCTCAATAGTAGTGTAATACCTATTGGTTCCCTCTTGATCTAAGTACTTCAAAAATTGGATACTTTGTTATTTCACTATGTGATCCTTGGATTATACATCATCACTCCCTCATCATCCCCCATCATATCTCATCATCCTCAATCACTCCCTCAATTTACCTCAACATCCCTAATCACTCCCTCATCATTCATCATCATCCCTCATCCCTCTCACATTAACCTTCATTGTCTCTCATCATCACTCATTGTCCCTAATCACACTATCATCGGTCCTCATCATCCCTAGTCACTCCCTCATCATCCCTAGTCACTACCACATCATCTTTCATTATCCCCCATCATACCTAGTCACTCCTTAACCATCCCTCATCATACCTAGTCACTCCCTCATCAATCCTCATCATCCTTAATCATACTTAGTCACTCCCTCATCATCCCTCATCATACTTAAACATACCTAATCATTCCCTTAATGACCTTCATTATCCTTAATCACACCCTCATCAACCCTAATAAACCCTAATAATCCCTAATCACCCCATCATTACCCCTCATCATCCATAATCACTCCCTCATTGACCCTCATCATCCCTTATCATCCCTAATCACTTTGTCATTGACTCTCATCATCCCTTGTCACTCCCTCATTGTCCCTAATCACTCTCTCATCATCCTTCATCATCCCTCATCATCCCTCATCATCCCTAATCACTCCCTCATTAACCATCATCATCCCTAATTACTCTATCATTGGCCTTCATTGTCCCTAATCACACTATCATTGACCCTCATCATCCCTAATCAATTGCTCATCATCCCTCATTATCCCTTATCAACCCTAATCACTCCCTCATCAACCCTCATCATCTTTCATCATCTCTAATCACTCCCTCATCTACCATCATCATCCCTACTTAGTCCCTCATCATCCCTAATCACTTTGTCATTGTCCCTCACCATCACTAATCATTACACATCAACCTTCATCATCCCTAATCACTCCCTCATCAACGTTCATCATCCTTAATCAGTCTTGAAAGAGTGTGCTAATATCTCTAAACATATTTCATGCAATCAATGTTGAATCTTGTGAAGTAGTGTGAGAGCTCCAAAAACATGCAATTCTAAGAAAAGAAAAATGTTTGCATTAACCGATTAACCTTCCAAAAAGAAAAAGTGGGGTACATAAATAGAAAATTAGGGCAACATGAAGAAGCCCCTATTTTTCCTAATTAGATAATTATATTAAAATATAATTATCCTATGGACCCTTTATAACTAACCTAAAGAAGATTAAATAACATAAAATATCCATACGACTGTGTAAGCAAAACCCAATGGGAAAAATCACTACACTATCACCCCACCTTAAGTGTAGCTTAGGTGACATGAGAATTGGGTCCTGACATTAAAAGCTTGATGATGTATCCAAGTACATAGTGATGAACCTTCATAGGAAGAAGAAGAAGGTGGAGCAACCCTAACCCCAATGAGAGCTCATAGATGAATAAATTTACTCTTTATGAAGGGCTTGGTCAAAATATCTACAATTTGCTTTGATGTTGGATAGTATCAAAGATCAATGACTTGCTCATTGATAAGCTCCCTGATGAAGTGCATGTGAATCTCTATGTGCTTGGTCCTTTGATGGAGAATCAAATTCTTAAAAATCTGGATAGTGCTTTGGTTGTCATAGTAGATGATTTTTGGCTTATGAAACTAGATACCAAACTTAGTGAGAATCCCCTGAAGCCAGATTGCCTCAGTGGTGGCATTGAGAACCCCTCTATATTCTACCTTTGTAGATGATAAAGCAATTTCATGTTGCTTCTTGATTGAACAATTTATTGGACCTAAACCAAGTGAGAAATTATATCCTGAAGTAGACTTTCAACTCTAAATATCTCTAGCCCAATCTGAATCTATGTATCCAATCAAATCAACCTATATTCTTGATCTGTAGTGTATCCCATAGTTGTGTGAACCTTGAATGTAGTGAAGAATCCACTTTACTACTTTCTAGTGTAACTCATGTGGCTCCTGCATAAACTGAGAGACCAACCCAACTACATATGATATGTCAAGTCTAGTGTGTGTGTGATAGATAAGACTACCCATGAGTTATCGATATGGAGTTACATCAATGAGTGGTGTAGGATAATTGGCCTCAAGCTTCACACCGAATAAGAAGGGAGTAGGAGTTGGCTTGCAATCAACCATGATAATCCTCATAATCAAATCAAGAGAATGCTTGGATTATGATAAAGTTATCTCTAAATCTGACTGAATGATTTCAATCCCAAAAAATTAGTACAACAATCCCATGTTTGTCATTGAAAATTTATTTGAAAGTAAAATTTTGACTACTGAGATTAATGATCATGAGCTCCCTGTAATCAATAAGTCATCCACATAGAGAACTAAGATCAATAGAGAATCATCCTGCCATAAGATGTAGACATTTAGATCTGAGTGGCATCTGGTAAACTTGACTGTGAGGAGAAAGGAGTCCATCTTGGCATATCATGCCGTAGGGTCCTGTCTGAGTCTGTAGATAGATTTCTTGAGTCTATAGACTAAGGAGATAGCTTTCACAAAGCCTTATGGTTTAACCATATATATATATATATATATATATATATATATATATATATATATATATCTTCTTTGAGCTCACCATGTAGAAAATCACTCTTTACGTCTATTTGGTGAACATCCCATCAATGTGTGGTTATGATGGCTAGAGTGAGTCTTATAGACATAATATTGGCTACAGGAGCAAATGTGTTAGTGTAGTTCATGACAATCACCTGATAAAACCCCTTTACAACCAAACAAGCTTTGTACTTATCAACTAACCCATCTATACCATACTTGGTGTGATAAACCCATTTGTAATGGACCAATTTTCTTCTTTTAAGAAGAGGGACCAAGTCCCATGCTTTATTATTTATTAGGGAACTGTACTCTTTCTACATAGAAAAATCCCATACTGGATTACCAAATGCCTCATGAATGGTTCATGGATATGAGTCAATGGCCAAGTAGGCATGTAAAGTCCCATAAAATTGTGAATGTGTCCACCTTGTAGCCGATAGATTTCCAACCCACTTATCAGTACTTTGAAGTGTTTGTCTAGCCCAAGTGGGATTAGAATTGTATGAGATTGGAGAATTAGGAGTTGAGTCCTCATCATTTGTAGTGTGAATGTGAGATGAAGGAGGAGAATCCTCATCACTGCTCTCATTGATTAAACTTGAAGAAGAAGAAGAAGAGTCATTCTCATCATCAATAGGATCTTGAAGTGGATCTACATCACTGTTAGAAGTAAAATCACCGCCCAATGAGACTTTTGAAGAGTCTGGAGTGACAGGATTGTGTTCAAGTGGGCCTCACAAAAATTGACATTCTTTTCAATGAACAACTCATGATTTTTAGTATGGAGAAGTTTATATCCCTTAACACCCTCTACATACCCCATAAAGATACAAAATTGACTTTGAGGGTCCATTGCCTTGCATTTATTCTTTGGAACATAAACCATTGCTGGTGATCCAAACACTCAAAAGTGATCAACTGTGGGCTTGCAACCATCTCAAGCTTCAAAATGAGTGATTCCCTTCAAGGCTTTATGTGTAACTCAATTATGAATGTAGCACGCATAGTTGATTACTTCAACCCAATACTGAGGAGCAAGAGACTTTGATTGAAGCATGCAATTTGCCATTTCCTTCAAGGTATAGTTCTTGCATTCAATCACACCATTTTACTGAGGAATATATGGAACTGTGTGTTGCATCTGAATCCCCTCTAATGTGTAAAAATTCTCAAACCTATTGTTTACATACTCCTTTCCATTTTCAGTCCTTAAATTTTTAATGGAACATTCTGACTGCTTCTCCACAAGTGCCTTGAAGTCCTTAAAGTGATCAAAAACCTCAGACTTATTTTTGAGAAAAAATACCCAAGTGTACCTTAAAAATTCATTAATTAATGTGAGCATGTATCTTGTCTTATTAAATGAAGGTTTTGAAAATGGACTTGCTAAGTCATTGTGGGCTATCTCTACCTTCTGGTCAGCTCTCCTTGCTTTGCCCTTATCATATTTCTCTTTTGAATGCTTACCAAGAATACAACCATTATATAGGCCATATGAGAATTTGACTTTAGGTAACCCTAAAACCATGTCTTGATGACTAAGTTGCTTTATGTAACAGTAGTTTAAATGGCCAAACCATTCATGCCATAGTTTACTTACTCCTTCTACATGAATAAGTAGTGCAATTGAGGGCTGATCTAGGGAAAAATGTGAGAAGGTATATAGCTTGGACTAATGATTAGCCTTCCCATAAGCCACTATAGTGTCACTGTGCAGCTCCTTAAGGACCATTGAATTAGGTGTGAACTCAACTCACTTCCCAACACCTATGTGAATGATTTGATATACAGACAAAAGATTGGTGGATAGTGAAGGAACACACAAAACATCATTGAAGGTCCCATCACTTACTTATACTTATCATTTACCACTAAATTCTACCGAAGTGTCATCACCCATTAGAATTTAAGGCACATAACAAGGCTCTATTTTTGATAATAGATCCTTTGAGGAGGCCATGTGATAGGAAGCACTTGAGTCAATAACCCAACTCTAAGGCTGAGAAGCTACTACAAAAAGTGCCTTGCCCTTGTTTTTACCCTTTTTGTTGTCTTTACCCTTTATAAAATATTATGTTGATGTGTTTTAAGATGAGGATTCAAGAACACTGATGTTGTTCTTCTCAAGCATCTTAGTCAAGGTGTCAATATTATTTTTCATGCACTGAGATTCATCATGTCAAAGTTTATTCCAAAAGATACATTTGAGTTTCTCCTTCTTAGGTTTCCCACTTGAGGAGGACTCATTTAATGATGCCTTTGGCTTGGTATCTGATTTCTGATTCTTCTTGTGCTCATAAGTAGGTTTAGAATATTTCTTCTCTTATTTACCACTGCTAGAAGGCTTCTTTTTGTCCTGATTGACAATTAAGGCATGTGATTTTGAAGACTTCAGTGCATTACCTAAAATTTGACACCCTCTTAAATGTCATTCAGGGTTTCACAGTTTCTTTACTTTGGGTTCTTGCTATGAATCTAGGAATTTGACTAAAGAGATGATGGTTAGTATGTTGTTAGTTTCAAAATGAAAACAAAATGAAAGAAACACACTAACTAGCATAACATCTCTAGGCCTAGACACTAGGGAGAGCCTAATTAACAAATATGAATAAAACACATAATTAAAATGCTAAATAAACCTTCTTTTACCTCTATTAGATGCTCTAAAATGCTAGTTGTAGTGGTTTGCTCAGCTTGTGCTCATGAAGTCCTTGGCAATGGAAGCTTGGCTACCTCCATCTCTCCTTGGCACCTTTGGCTTGTGGCTTGGCTTGGCTTGGAATCAATTTGGCATGGTAACACTAGTTGTAATGGCTTCTTTAAGATATTTATGCATTATAACTTTGCACTAAAATAGCTTAGAAATGATGTGGTAAGGCCTCTTATTTATATATTTTTGTAAATGTCTAGAATCAACCTAAACCATCCATCCTGAAATTGAGATATGTGGTTGAGGATTAATTCAATTTTTGGAATTAAGTTTATAAATATCCTCATCATGACATTGGAAGAAGTGGCAATTAAGAGTCATGGAGGGCTTCATGAAAGGTATTGATGAGGCATGGAGGGCACAAATCTTGATATTTATGGCATTTATGGCCTAGGGATATCTTCCCAAGAAATGAGGTCACCTGATGTTGCAGATATTCAATATTTATTTCTAAAAACAAGTATTCAACAAGTGTCCATGGAATTCTTGAGTAAGCCCTAATTTGGTTTAATTAGCTCTTAAGCATGTTTAAGCACTTTGTGCATAAATTACTCAAATTGATCATAATGCCTTGTTATTGGTCCAAAATTTGACTGGATTAGAATTGGAAGCCAATGTCAGATACTTTAGAATCGTATTCCCATTTTGGATGTTACCAAAACCAAATAATAAAGGCATGTGTCTCATGTAAGAGATTTGATAGGAAAGAGCAATCCATAACACCTAGGTATAAAATTGGCATTTTGACTTGATATGATTTGATCAAAGTTAGCTGGCCCATAAATTATATTAACCCATTTAGAGATACCTTGGCCAAAATTGGCACTTGAATATGTCAGTTTCACATCATTTAGCATGCTTTAGTGTTTTTAGGCCAAAGTGTGCATTTTGGTGAAAATTGGTCAAAAGCTTGATTGGAAGTTATCAATGGCCAAATTTAAGTGTCTACAGTTTTCCCTAATTTGAGAAGATGTTACAAATTATAGGCAAAGCAATGTCTTCTCAAATAATGAGAAATATCCTGTATGACAAAAAGAAGATGTTGGTTTAAGAACAAAGCTCCAAATGGTTTTGGGAAGCCTATGATGATGCCCCCTTGAGGGAGTGGGCATCATATTTGTTGATGGATGGTCCCTCAAAAAGAAACAAGAAGAAAGGTGAAATTAACCCGGGGTTGAGATTAATCCAAATGAGAAAACGCTTGCTTACATTGATTTAAAAAAGATACTAATTTTCCCAAAGGTAGTTATAATCAAGAATAAAATTCAAAATAATGATTTGCCCATAGGTGATTATAATCATTAAGAGGACCTAGATTAGCTAAAGATGATTGTGTCTCAGTTAGGATTGATTATCAAGCATAACTCAAGGATATAAACTAGAATATAGATTAAAAATGAGTGGGTGCAAAGTGATGAAAGAGATGGATAGAAGAATAAGATTGATCAATAGAAAATGATTTAGTTACACCTATCAATGAGGAGATGCTTGACCTGATTAATAATGATACACCTATAATGTTCAAATGATTTATATATTGATCAAGATGGGTGGGAGGATTTACCAAGGTACCAAGGAGAAACTTATATGACTCCATTGATTTTAAACCTTCTTGAAGCTAATTTTGCTGTAACATGTGACAATAGGCATCATGATAGAATATCATGAAGACTATCCCAAAATATACATAAGGACTAACCCCTGATCTAATAAACACTCAAAAATAATGCACCAATGATAAAAACTATGATGACAATGTTGAATTATGAATATGGATATAATTAAGAATAATGTGCACAAGGAATCACCTAATGAACACATATAGACTAAGTTGAGGCAACAGTACTGAAAGCAAACAAATA
This sequence comes from Torreya grandis, assembly GCA_037957365.1. Classification (NCBI taxonomy): domain Eukaryota; kingdom Viridiplantae; phylum Streptophyta; class Pinopsida; order Cupressales; family Taxaceae; genus Torreya; species Torreya grandis. The sequence goes on from JARHVA010001132.1 coordinate 3,769,294, forward strand.
GGCAAGTGAATAAAAAAACAAACAAATAAAAAAAACAAACAAACAACCTAAAATAAACAAATAAATAGAAATCTTGAAAACAAAAGGAAAAGAAAGCATCCTAACTATGACCATGCCCCAGTAAGACAGATCGAGGATAACTAACTAGGCTTAGACAGGAAAAATATTTTTGTTATTTTTGAAATGTTATGAATATTTTTGGAATTTTCAGGTATCTTAACTTGTTAGAGAATGACAAGATACCTTATCACAAAATTGTAAGAGCGTTTGGCTTAGGTTGCTTGTAAAATGGTGAAAGCATATGGAAAAGGGGATTGAGGTGACCTCAACATGAATTGAGCATGACCCACATAGTCTTAAAATGACCTCAAGTCATAGTAATTTTGTCTACACAAAAGGTAGGGAAAACCAACTAGGTCCCAAAAAGTTCTTAAATTTGGCGAATGGCCAGTCAAATGAAAACAATAATGGCAAGGTGATGTGGCAATGCATGATAAAAAATATTACCCCTAGTTTGCCCATAGTTGGTTATAACTAGGATACAATGACATAGGTCAATGATACTAATTTTCCCATAGGTGGTTATAATTAGTAGAAAGATTGGTGAAACACTGATTTGCCCATAGGTAGTTATAATTAGGCTCACATAAACAAAACTTGATACAGGATGGAAAATGAAATATATCTTACCAGATCAACTATCACATTATTTTCATAGACTGTCATTATAAACATAAATTGGATTGATTATTAAAACTTGATTGGAATCCCCTCACAAAAGGTGTGGGAAGAACCAAAGTAACCAAGATCAAATCAAGATTGGGTAGTTTGAGTAAAAATAGGCTTTGGTCTAGATAGGAATGGAATGATAGGATGAAATAACATTGCTTTAACATAATGATGGGTCGATAAATTGGATAAAATGGTAAGAGGGTTTCCCCTAGGTGATGGGGTGAATGGAAAGATATGCGACAATGCAAAAGGATATATAACAATGGGAATGGCACGATAATGTGAAATGGTATGGTACATGTTTTTGGCCTAGGTGTGGTAAATGTCATATGACTCTATTTTTCCTACTGATGGGGAGATGCACATCCTAATCAATAAATGATACAAACAAAATAGTTTATCATGTTAATTGCTATCCCACACCTCATTTAAATAGTTTCTCTATCAAAAATAGCCTACAAATTTGGTTGTCAAGAATGCTTTTGTGATCTTCTTTGGTCATTGATTTTGATTCCTTCAAGCATTGAGACAAGGTATCTTTGTAGCCTTTGCAAAATAAAGTGTGACCATGGATGGTAAATAGGGACAAATAATGGATGGTAGGCTTGATTGTGAAATGGAGTGGCAGATCATAATGGAATGTAGAATGGTTGTGAAATAAATGAGGATCGAGACTTTTAGTCACATGTAATGTTGTTGATGCCATATTCAACATAACTTTGGTTGTGATGGGGCCAATGACTTGTTCTCTTGATAGAACCACCAATTTTTTTGTTGTTTGATCTTGAGAGTAGGTACCATTTGATTAGGTTGTAGATTGGAAGCTATTTTGATTTGATATTTAATTTTGTCTTCATTAAGCAGTGAAGAACTTTTGTGCTCAGTTATTGGTGTCTAACATATTTTTTCACCAATGAAGTTGTCTTGATTGCCCTGTAACACCTTCAAGAAGGATTCAATAAGGAATGTTAATGTTTGACTTTGATTATCTTCTAACGCTTCCAAAAAAGTTTCACTAAGAGAGTGTTCTTTTGCTACATGAATGTGGTCTTGGCCTCCTTGCTCTTTTTCAACTACTATGTCACCATGGATGCAGTTCAACAAAATGTGATTCGATCGATCCCAATTAACACTTATGAGAGATGAATGTCAATGATATGGTTATTTTGGTTGATGGTATTGGCCTGTGGAATGGTAATGGAATGGGGAGAAGCTGCACAATCCTCATAGAAGATACTAGGATAAATCATGTTGAAGCTGAAGTACTCATCCTCAAAAACTATAGAAGGATCACAAATGTATTCAAATTGACCTTTGAGGCATGCATAACCAATGTTGTAACAACCATGCACATATTATTCTTTTGAATCTAAGTCTAAATCAAGGGACTCTAAATTCTAGGTTGAGCCTAATGTTGATTCTAATTTTGATGTTAAATTCGATGTCGGTTCAAGAATAAAACTTGACTCTAATTCTAATTCTTCATCTAATAGGTACTCTGTTATAATGATGTCTTATTGAATGCTTGGTATTGGATAAGTAACAACCTATGATGGTATAATGGGCTCCACAAAAACTAGTTTGTCAAAGTGAGACTCCTTTAAGATGGGAAAAAGGTCAAGATGCAACTCCTCAAAGATTTGTTTGTCAATAGGTGGCTCTTTAAAAATAGGCATTTGGTCAAGGTAATGATATTGCCAAAGGTGGTTATAATAATTAAGAAGTGGCATAGCCAATATTGGCTCATCAGAGTGAGACTCCTTGATAATTATTATAGGATCAATAGGTAATTTATCATAGGTTGACTTATCACAAATGGTTGTTTCAATAGAAACATCTTGGATTGGTTGGTTCTCTTGGCCTTGGTTTCTAATGAGTTGGAAAATACTAGTTTTGAACATAGCTTGGTATTTCAATGATTGGATGGGTTGAGGTTTGGATGGGATTGATACTGGATGAGGAATGACTTGTGGTTGGATAATGGTAGGTCCTTGAGGAGCATGATTGCTCACATGAGACAAAGGACAAAGTCCTGAGATGGTAATGATAGGGTGGTTTGGAGCATGATTACTCGTATAAGCCAAAAGACTATGTCCTGGAATAGAAATGGTATGATGTGGTGGAGCCTGATTACTCACATAAGTCAAATCATCTAAGTCTTCCTCATAAACCATATCATCCCAGTCATCAGTTGGCTCATAAGTTGGTTCTTGAATGTGTTCTATGTATTGATTATTGAAAAGAGGGTATGGATTCGTATCCCAAATAAAATTATCTATAGTTAGGTATTCAAAGTCTTCTTCACAAGACTCTTCATGCCAATCAAGGTCTTAATTTGAATTTTTTGGATTTTGACTATGTTCCCCATATGGAGTATTATAGGGAGAATAATAAAACTTCTTAGAAAATCTTTCTCTATAGGGGTTCCTAGTGGGATTTTGTGTGGCCATTCTATCATAAGTTGAATTTTACATGACTCCACCTTAAGTGTAGCTAGACATATCCACATAAATGATGAAAGCTTAAAAAAAAGGCTTAGAGTTCTACAAACTTTGAAAAATGATCCAAAATACAAATGGTTCAAACTTGGTCCAACTTGGTCGAAGGGGTGGAGCTATATCTCTAATCTGATTTAAAAGTGGAGTTGTATCTCCAAAATGGTTTGTGTTAAGACTTGGCATAAAATAACTTAACATCAAACATATAACATCAAATGTCATATACACAAAAGGTCAAGCATCTGAATAAAAACTGGCATGTCAAAGGTCTAGGTCAAAGTGTTCTAAACAAGGTCTAAACTAGGAAAGGGAAAAGTTGAGTTACTAGGTCTTTTATCCAAACATGGAGTCAAAATCTAAGCTCAAAAAAATAGGCATATGCTAGAACTTTTGGCCAAATGGTGTCAAAAGTTAGACTTGAAACAAAGGCTGATGTGATTTGATTTAATCTAACAAGTTTGGAAACAACTTTGACATAGACACAACACATGAAATCAAACATAAACATGATCAAATGGCATAAGGCATAAGATAAAAGGATCTTTGAAGAAAGACTGTATTTTACAAAATAAAGGCACAAACAATGATAAATATAGGTACTAAATGAATAAACCATCAATAGTTTTCAAATTTGGGTAATCGATTAACTGAAGTTATGCAACCCAAAAGAGAAAGATTTGTGTATCAACCCCATGAATTAAGGCCTACACAAAAATCAATCAATATTTGGATTCAAACTTAATAAGGTTAATTAAAAACTCAACCTTGAAAATTAGGATTTGACCAAAAAAGTTATATAATATTGGATAGCATGATAGCATAAGACAAAGATCCAAATGGTATATATGACATGGTTTGAAACAAATGATTTTTGATACAAGGTAAACTAGTCTTGAAACAAATTGAGAAGCCTAATGATGTAAGCATGCTCGAATTATGTGGTAAATGTTATGTTTCAAAGAATTAAAAGGCTCAAAATGTTTTAACATGATTTGGGCAGCATAACACTACCCTTTTCAACTCAAATGACACACACACAAATAAGTTTAGCAAAAATTTCAAGGCACAAGTGTGGTGTAAAATGACCAGCATAACACCTTCTTAGATAAAAGATTGATGTATAGAAAAATTGGTTTTGACATGGATTTATGAACAAATAAACAAGTTTTAGTTTGAAAAACACTAAGTAAGATAAATGACCAAAATACACCAAGTATAATCATCCAAATCCTAGCAAGGGTATGGAAAAATGGGGTTGACTAAAACTAATTAGTTTTTTTATCATTCTAGAGGAATCAATTGCACAATAAATTTAACATAAAATGATGCAAAATATAATCATGAGAATTAGGTGACCACGGCATTGGCTAGTTATAAAAAATGCTAGTCCTTTTTACAACCACTACATCTTACTATTCACTCAGTGTAGTGTGATGTCCAAATGCAAATACATCCTGAGTGCAACTCAAAAAGAGTAAGTGAAGTCAATTCTAGGAGATGAAACTCTAGGTCAAAGATTCCCTAAAGAACTCATGAGAGGTAATGACATTCCCCTCACAAGCCAAGTTTGCATGAAAATAAAAGGCTAATAGAAAGACTTTAGGGTCATTTTCAAGGTCACCCAAACTTTGATGAGTTTTTAGGGAGTGCTTTAGATGGCATTTTTTCTAAGCCTTGGAATAAGATTTTTTCAATAAGAATGGTGATTTTGATTCCAAGGGTTCCCTAAAGGAGACAAATGGAACAACATACATGCAACACCCCTCTTTTTGCCAAACAAATATTTAACTTAAACAACTAAGTAAATTTGACCCCTTGGTATTAGTTGAAACTTTGAAAAGTAATGCTAAAAACTCACTTAAACACCTAAATATTATTTTAATCACCCAAAATAATGTTCCTAATTAATTTTAAGCATGCAAAAGGTGATCTAAAATATGTTTTTATCAAATGTCAAGCTTGGTCCTGCAACAAAAATGTTAGCATGTCCTTTAGCCTTGAAACTCTTTTAGGTTTTAAATAATGAACTTTAAAAAAAGAACTCTCAAGTCTATGTTTTAAGAAAAATAAAGTGACCAACATCGGTTATAAAATCGATGATGGTTACATTGGCTAACCAATGATGGTTATCTAACTGACATTAGTTATACCAATGTGACCAATGACAACTATCCAACTAATGTTGGTTTTACTAATCAATGTCGGTTACTATGTAAACCCTTGGCAAATAAACGTGGTAAAACAAAGTTAGAAAATCAATTTTCAAGAGTTTTAATGATCCAAATGAAGATTTTAAAGCTAAAAAATGATCTTCTTCATGTGTGGGATGCATCTGGTCCCACCGGACATGCCATATGTGAATCTAAGAATTTGACTCAAGAGAGGATGGTTAGTATGGTGTTAGTTTCAAAATGAAAATAAAATGAAAGAAACACACTAACTAGCATAACATCTATAGGCATAGACACTAGGGAGAGCTTAGTTAATAAACATGAATAAAACACACAACTAAAATTCAAAAGAAACCTTCTTTTACCTCCCTTGGATGCTCCAAAATGCTTGTTGTATTGGCTTGCTCAGTTTGTGCTCATGAAGTCCTTGGCAATATAAGCTTGGCTACTTCCATATCTCCTTGGCACCTTTGGCTTATGGCTTGGCTTGGCTTGGAATCAATTTGGCATGGTAACACTAGTTACAATGGCTTCTTGAAGATATTTGTGCATTATAAATTTGCACCAAAATAGCTTAGAAATGATGTGGTAAGGCCTCCTATTTATATATTTTTGCAAATATCTAGAATCAACTTGAACCATCCATCCTAAGATTGAGATGTGTAGTTGAGGATTAATTCAATTTTTGTATTTAAGTTTATAATTATCCTCATCATGAAATTGGAATAAGGGTAAATTAAGAGGCATGGAGATGAGGCATGGAGGGCATGAATCTTGATATTTGTGGCATTTATGGCCTAGGGATGTCTTTCCAAGAAATGAGGTCACCTGATGATGATGATATTCAATATTTATTTCTAAAAACAAGTGTTCAACAAGTTTACATGGAATTCTTGATTAATCCCTAATTTGGTTTCATTAACTCTTAAGCATGTTTAAGCACTTTATGCACAAATTACTCAAATTGATTAGAATGCCTTGTTATTGGTCCAAAATTTGACTAGATTATAATTGGAAGTCAATGTTAGATGCGTTGGAACTACATTATTATTTAGGATGTTACCAACACTAAATAACAAAGGCAGATGTCTCATTCAAGAGATTTGATAGGAAAGAGCAATCCAGAGCACCTAGGTGCAAAATTGGCATTTTGACTCAAAATGATTTGATCAAAGTTAGCTAGCCCATAGATTGCATTGCCACATTTAGGGATACCCTAGCCAAAATTGGCACTTCAATATTTCAGTTTCACATCATTTAGCATGTTTTTGTGTTTTTAGGCCAAACTGTGCATTTTGGTGAAAATTGGTCAAAAACCTAGTTGGAGGTTATCGATGGCCAAATTTAGGTGTCTACACTTGAAACTACTTTACTTCAAGATCTTGGAGAAGTAAGACTCCTTCAAAAACCTGATTCAATCTTCTAGAGTTGATCATGTTCTTTTAACTGCTTTACTTCAAGCTTTTAATGAAATAAGATTGCCTCCAAAACTTGAATTGGTCTACGGAGAGTAAACCAAGGTTTTGGACTTGATTTATTACTATCAAGGATCAGTAATGACCTTAATGAAGCCTAATTACTTCATATAATATATTTTAGGTTTCTTAGACTGGTTTACTTAAATTTATTAGTTGGAAGTAAAGTAATGTTGAAGACCTGATTTGGTCTATGAGCAAGTTACTGAGGTTGAAAATCCTGTGAGGTAGTGTGAGAGCTCTAAAAACATGCGATTCTAAGAAAAAAAAATGTTTGCTTTAACCAATCAACCTTCCAAAAAAAATTTGGGTACATATAGAGAGAATTAGGGCAACATGAGGAAGCCCCTAATGTTCCTAATTAAATAATTAAATTAAAATATAATTATCCTACGGACCCTTTATAACAAACTTAAAGAAGCTTAAATAACATAGAATGGCCATACGATCGTGTGGGCAAAACTCAATGGCAAAAAACACTACATTAACACCCCCCCTTAAGTGTAGCTTAGGTGAGATGAGAATTGGGTCCCAGCATTAAAAGCTTGATGAGGTATGTACTACATAGTGATGAACCTCTATAGGAGGAAGATGAAGGTGGAGCAACCCTAACCCTAATGAGAGCTCGTAGATGAACAAATTTACTATCTGTGAAGGGCTTGGTCAGAATATTTGCAATTTTCTCTAATGTTGGATAGTATCGAAGATCAATGACTTGCTCATTGATAATCTCCATGATGAAGTGCATGTGAATCTCTATGTGATTTCTCCTTTGATGGAGAATCAGATTCTCATATATCTAGATAGTGATTTGGTTGTCACAGTAGATGATTTTTGGCTTATGAAACTAGATACCAAACTCAGTGAGAATCCCTTGAAGACAAATTACCTTAGTGGTGGCATTAATAGCCCCTCTATATTTTGCCTGTATAGATGATAAAGAAATTACATGTTACTTCTTGCTTGACCGACTTATTAGACCTGAACCAAGTAATTATAATCTAAAGTGTAGTTTTGACTCTGAATATCTCTAGCCCAAAATGAATCTATGTATCTAATCAAATCAACCTCTATTATTACTTTGTAGTGTATCCCATAGCTTTGAAAACCCTAAATATAGTGAAGAATCTACTTTGCTTCTTTCTAATGTCACTCATGTGGCCCCTTCATAAATTAGGAGACCAACCCAACTACATAAGATATGTCAGGTTTAGTGTGTGTGAGATAGATAATACTACCCACATTGTTGATATAGAGTTGCATCAATAAGTTGTGTAGGACAATCAGCCTCAGGCTTCACACTAGATAAGAAGGGAGTAGGAGTTGGCTTATAATTAGCCATGTTAATCCTCAAAAGTAAATCTAGAGAATACTTGGATTGTGATAAAGTTATCCCAAAATCTAACTGAATGATTTCAATCTCAAGAAAGTAGTGTAGCAATCCCATGTCTGTCATTGAAATTTTGTCTAAAATTGTAGTTTTCATTGCTGAGATGGATTATTGTGAGCTCCTTGTAATCAGTAAATTATCCACATAGAGAACTAGGATCAACAGAGAATCATCCTGTCATAAGATGTAGACATTCATATCTGAGTGGCATCTAGTAAACTCAACTATGAGGAGAAAAGAGTCCATCTTGGCATGCCATGCCCTAGGGGCCTATATAAGTCTATAGATAGATTTCTTGAGTCTGTAGACTAATGAGATATCTTTCATAAAGCATTGTGGTTGATCCATATATATCTCTTATTTGAGGTCACCATATATAAAATCACTCTTTATGTCCATTTGGTGAACATCCCACCGATGTGTGGCTGCGATGGCTAGAGTGAGTCTTATAGATGCCATCTTGGCTACAGGAACAAATGTCTTAGTGTAGTTTATGCCAAGCACCTAAGAAAACCCCTTTACAACTAGATGAGATTTGTACTTATTGACTGACCCATCTACACCATACTTGGTCTAATAAACCCATTTATAACAGACTAATTTTCTTCCTTTACGAAGAGGGACCAAGTCCCATGTTTTATTCTTAATTAGGGAACTGTACTCTTCCTGCATAGCAAAATCCCATTCTAGATTGCCAGAGGCCTCATGAAAGGTTTGAAAATATGAGGTAATGGCCAAGTAGGCATGTGAAGTCCCCTAAAATTATGAATGTTTCCACCTTGTATCTGATGGATTTACAACCCATTTTCCAACACTTTGAAGTGTCTATCTAGCCCAAGTGGGACTAGAATTGTATGAAATTAGAGAATCAGAAGGTGAGTCCTCATCATTTGTAGTGTGAGTGTGAGATGGAGGAGGAGAATCCTCATCACTTCTCTCATTACTTGAACTTGAAGAATAAGAATAGTCATCCTCATCATGAGGAGGATCTTGAGGTGGATCTACATCACTGTCAGAAGTGAAATCAATGCCCAATGAGACTTTTGAAGAGTCTAGAGTGCTAAGATTATGTTCAAGTGGGCCCTTATAAAACTTGACACTCCTTTCAATGAAAAACTCATGAGTTTTAAGATGGAGAAGCCTATATCCCTTAACACTCTCTACATACCCCATAAAGATGTAAGACTAACTCTGAGGGTCCATTGCCTTGCATTTATTCTTGGGAACATGGGCCATTACTGGTGATCCAAACACTCAAAAGTGATCAACTATGGGATTGTGACTATCACAAGCTTCAAAAGGAGTGATTCCCCTCAAGGCTTTGTGTGGAACTTGGTTTTGAATGTAGCACAGATAATTGATTATTTTAGCCTAATACTAAAGATCAAGAGACTTTAATTGAAGCATATAATTTGCCACTTCCTTCAAGGCATGGTTCTTATGTTCAGCCACACCATTTTGTTGAGGACTATATGGATCTATGTTTTTATCTGAATCCCCTCTAATGTGCAAAACTGATCAAACCTATTGTTGACATACTCCTTTCTATTATCATTCTTTAAGATTTTAATGGAACATTCTGACTACTTCTCCACAAGTGCCTTGAAGTCCTTAAAGTGATCAAAGACCTCAAACTTGTTTTTGAGAAAAAATGCCCAGGTGTATATAGAAAAGTAATCAATGAATGTATGTATCTTGTCTTGTTGAATAAAGGTTTTGGAAATGGACCTGCTAAGCCACTGTGAACTATCTCTAGCTTCTATTTAGCTTTCCTTGCTTTGCCCTCATCATATTTCTCTTCTGGTTGCTTACCAAGAATGTAGCCATTACATAATCCATCCAATAATTTGAATATAGGTAACCCTAAATCCATGTCTTGATGACTGAGTTGCTCTAGGTAATGGTAGTTTTAATGGCCAAATAGTTCATGCCATAGTTTACTTACTCAATCTGCGTGAATAAGCTATGTAGTTGAGGGCTGATCTGGGGGAAAATGTGAGAAGGTATACATCTTGGACTAATGATTGGCCTTTCCATAAACCATTGTAGTGTCATTTTGTAGTTCCTTGATGACCATTGAATTAGGTGTAAACTTAACTCACTTCTTGACACCTATGTGATTGATTTGATATGATGATACATGATTGGTGGATAGTGAAGGAACACACAAAACATCATTGAAGGTATCATCACTTACTTTTACCCATATTTTACTGATGAATTCTATCAAAGTGTCATCACTCATTAGAATTGAAGGCACAAAACAAGACTCTATTATTAAAAATAGATCCTTTGAGGAGGCCATGTGATAGGAAGTACCCAAGTCAATAACCCAAGTTGAAGGCTGAGAAGCTACTGCAACAAGTACCTTTCCCTTATTTTTACCCTTTTTATTGTCTTTAACCTTTGTAAAATCTTATGTTGATGTGTTCTGAGATGAGGATTTAGTAACACTGATGTTGTTCTTCCCAAACATCTTAGTCAAGGTATCAATCTTATTTTTCATACACTGAGATTCATCATGTCCAAGTTTCTTGCAAAATTTGCATTTGAGTCTCTCCTTCTTAGGTTTCCTACTTGAGGAGAACTCATTTGGAAATGCCTTTGGCTTGACATCTAATTTTTTATTCTTCTTGTGCTCGTGATTAGATTTATACTATTTCTTCTCCTATTTGTTACTACTAAAAGGCTTCTTCTTGTTTTGATTGACAATCAAAGCATGTGATTTTGAAGACCTCAGTGCATTACCTAAAATTTGATTCCCTCTTAAAAGTCATTCAGGGTTTCAAAATTTATTTACTTTGGGTTCTTATAATTACTTTACTTTGGGCTCTTGGATATCCTTTGAAAACTTGATTCGGTCTTGCAGTATTGATCAGGTTCTTCCAACTGCTTCACTTTGACCTTTTAATACAGTATGACTATCTCCAAAACCTAAATTAGTATATGGAGAGTAAATTGAGTTTTTAGACTTGATTTACTACTATCAAGAAATATTAATGACCCTACTAAAACCCAATTACCTCAAATTAATTGAGGTTGAGAAGCTTGATTACTTCCCAATAGTTACCTTGGAGAAGCCTGACTACTTCCTGTAGTGTATTTCAGGTTTCTTAGACTGCTTTACTTAACTTTATGAGTTGGAAGTAAAGTAATTTTTAAAACCCAATTTGGTCTATGATCAAGTTGTTAGGGTTGAGAATCTTAATTACTTTCCAGTTGCCAGCATTGAGAAACCCGATTGCTTCTTCCAATGTGTTGGGGGAATATTTTGTTGACCAACTAACTGGTGAGTAAAATAGGTCTCTTCAACCATAGCATAGGGAGATAGGTTGACGAAAGTTGCAGGTTTACCACATCTAAAGGGGACAAATCTCTCCTCTCATCAAGGGAAGGTTCCTTATAAATATAAGGTAGCTATATACTATATATATAAGTAGAAAATAACACTCAGGGGTAGGATAAGCCATCCATCTCTCTTTTTTTAGAGATGATGTTAACAAATAGAGGAGAAAATCTTGGTGAAGACACTAAAATCACTTCTCTTCTTTTGAAAGTGTTCTTCCAGGGAATAACAAGAGTTCTTTCAAGTAGGATAACTAACTGGTAATAGAGTACAGTTAACCAACAATCTAAGATGTAGCACAAAGTCTCCACCTTGACTGCTCAAGAGTGAGATACAAAGAACAATGGGGGTGCAAAGTCATCCCAAGGTACTTTACATAGAAACAAAATATAAACACACACTGAAGACAACTATGACGACACAAAGTTTGAAAGTATCTAGCTTCAGGACACCTTCCTTATCACTTCCACTAGCTCTGCTTGTTAAATTGCATAAACAAGAATAAATTTAGGAAATAAACATAAGAACAATCTCCTAGAATGATACAAGCTATAAAAGCACAAAGTCTGAAAGTAACTTGCTTTCTAATTCAAATAAAGAAATATGATAAACAATCTGAGCTCAAAGTCTCAGTGATGCCTTTCAATTTGGGTAGAGTTTTGCTTCTGGTAACGAGAAGATCTCCCTTGTATCAAATAAGAGATTACAATATATAGCGCTTCTAAGAAAGACTTGGGTGCTTGTTTTCATGAAAAAGGCCCATGCTAAATTGAATGCCTTTAATGCACTTTCAATTCTATCTGGAGGGACCATGTTGGGAATAGTGCATTGCTATAACTTATGGCGTGTCCATTCCTCTAATATGTCTCTTCCTTGGTGTGCACTGTCTGGTCCTTTTCTTGATGTCTACACAACTGTCTAATTTGCCATTACTTCATGGAAGAAAAATAGGCCGCATCCTTGATTTGGTATGCTCAGAAGTCTACTTGATCCACTATTTCACCTACTAGAAATAACTCTTTTGAAGATATTTTTGGTCCTTTGGTCTCGTTCCTCTCTCCCCTGTAGCAATTTGAGTCTTCAGACTCTCTTTTCAGCTAGTCACTTGGTTCTTCCTTTGGCTCCTTTGGCCGTGGCAAGTTCTGTTATTATGAAACTTACAAAAAATGATATCCATGACACTTCTTGCTCAAGCAGATTCAAAAGGGGAATACATATGCAGACACTTGTCACATTTCACTGAGTTATAACGAGACATGTGGCGTGTTTCGCTTAACTTATAGAAGCTTTAGAAACCTTTTGAGAGTCTTATGGAAGATGACATGTGGTGGCTTCCACTCTACTTTAGAAACAATATAGAAACATTCATGACTCATTCGGATTCACACATATGATGCCACTTGTCGCACTTTGCCTGACCTTAGCAACTCACTTGGGGCCCACCATAGTCCTTATGACAAAAAAGGGAGAGACCACGGATGTTGACACTTGTCAGCTTCCGCTAAGTTATAACGAAATACGTGGCACATTTTGTAGATTTGAAATTTATTAGAAACTGTGTCCTAATAGATGATACTTGGCAGCTTCTGCTCTGACTCTACAAGGGACATGTGGCGGCTTCCATTGTACTTTTGAGGTTTGATCTTTCCTGGTGGGTTTTTGCTTCTTCGACAGGTTTTGGCTTTTGGGATTTTCCTTCAGACAAAAAGTTTGAAGGAATTCCTTCAGACAAAATGTTCAAAGGAAAGCTTCACTTCTTTTCCTTAGCCATTTCAATTTCTATCTTCTCTTTGACCCTTGAACCAATGTTGCCTGCCCTCCACAAGGGCATTTATTCCTTTGGCCTCGGGGCAGCCCCTTGAACCTGTCGATTGAACTAGTTGATTGAACCAATTGGTTCAACGATTCATTCTCTTTATTTGGCAAGCCTTTTTGATATTTTGAAACCAACCGTGTGTTGAACCTTTGAACCATTGAACCCATTGAACCTTTGAACCAAAATGGTTCAATGGTTCAATCCTTCTTCTCTTTGATAAGTGTTTTGAAGCCGTTGAACCTAGAAGCAATTGAACTTGTTGAACCTTTGTGGAAGCGCTTAATTCTTGCCAATGACATTGAACCTTTGAACCCATTGAACCCATTGAACCAAAATGGTTCAAGGTTCAATGGTTCAATCTTTGCTTAGAAGCTTACCGATGAACCTTTTGGTTAAACCAACCTTGAAATCGCCTGAGTGTTGAGAGCTTGTTTATTTCCTGCAGAGTCCGTAGTTTCAAGCCTGCAGAGTCCGTAGATTTTTGTAAAGCTTGAAGAATGAAGAACTTGAATGCTCAAAATAATTCTTGAAAAGGGGAGAGAGGATTTTGGTCTGTTGAACTAAAATAGTTCATAGGTTGTTCCCAAAAAGAGTGATATTTTTAGGGGACAATAGCTGGCTCCAGTTGGGGAACTTCCCTTAGTTAAAATTTGGAAACAATTGAGGGAGTAGAAACTAGAATCTCTGGTGCCTTGAAGTATGCCATTGGGCTATGGAGTCATGCTACCCAAAAAGAAAGGCTCCAAAAAAAATGAAAATAAAAATTAAAAGCACAAAACAAAACTAAAGACTATACAAATGTACATATGTACAAGTGAACTTATCTGATACTTCAAGAATTGAAGTGATTCAAATGATGCCCATTGTGAGACAATGAAGATGGTGTTCTATCCTGATAAACCAATAGGAAACCATTTTTTCCCCATAATCGATGATAGGCGAATGGAACTCTCCACCAGGAATTACACTTTTTGTGCACTCCTTTTGGTTCTCTCTTCTTGCCCCATGGCAAGGCGTGGTCTCCAATCTAAAAAACATAAATCTTTGCTCTCTCAACAAAGAGTTCCTCTTCTTAACTTTGGTGCATAGTAGTATGGTCCACTACCATAGCTTGTTGTTCTGCTAGTTCAGTCCAACACATGATTTGATTGTCAGCATCAAACTCCTGATAAAACATCAGTTTAACATCTCCTTTAGCGTGAAGGAGTTTGACACCTTTGTCTTGAGTAGCCTTCAACCTGAGTAACAGATATTCACATTTAGTTGTGTTGTTGGTGTTGTTGAACTACAACTTGCATGAAGGAAAAATATCTCCTTGAGGAGATATCAGCACAATCTCAGTTCCAGCATTGGTACAAGAATTGCTGCCATCAGATTCCAGGATCCAAGCATCATCAAAAGCTGATCCTCTATCATATTTCTCTTCATTAGAGATGGAAGATCCTTCTTGATTTGTAATGTGCCCTACCAATTATTCTAATGTCTTGTTTGGATCAATTCCTAAATTCCCAGCTACAGGACTTTCATCTTCAAAAACATGAACATCCTCTATGTTCAAAAAATAATTACCCCTACCCAAAGATTGAAATAGAATTTGAGTTGCAGGGGTCGACATTTGGGTGACCACATATTTTGCCTCCTTTTCAGGGATCAATCTCTTCATTACACCCTTGACAGGGATCCTTGCCTCAGACAGGTCCATACTTAGTTCTCCACCAATGTCCAACTCCTCAGGATTGGCTTGTAGGAATTCAAATTTAGTCATTTGAATTTTGGATTTCTTGACGTGGTCAATTATGTCAAATGATTGAAATGGACTAGGAAGAGAGGATGGGAGTTCATCCTTTTGGTTTTTAGTAGGGGGAGGACTGATCTGCAAAGTTGAAGTTGAAGGAGCAGAAATGTTTGGGGTACTTACTTTTTCAACAGCCACTGGTTCCTTTGGCTAGAAAGGTAGAGAAGTTCCCTGCTTAGCAATTGAAATTGTTGGTTGAGGTCACTCCTCTACTTTCTCTTTATTAGCTTGTTGGGTTGACTGATTTTTGGACTAGGTGAACACAACATATGGTCCCTCATCTGCTTCACTTTTACTTCTGGGTTCATCCTGGTAATTCAAAAAATTAATGTGGGAGTCACCAACTGACTCTTCTTGATCCTCCATAAAGAGATCAACATCATTTTCTTGCTGAAACTTAGGTTGGAAAGAGAAATCATGTTTTGTTTCTAGATATCCAACTATTGAGCTGGTTGGAGATGCTTTAAGGGCAAAGTTCCTTTGTGGGGGAGGAAGATGATTTGGCTACCCTTGATTCCTGGCAGCATTGCCTCGATATGGCTGATTTTGAAATGCCCTCCTTGGCATATCCCAATTAGGAGTAGACATACCTTGAACCATTTGCCTTTTCAAGGCTAGCAATTCATTTGCCAACTTTTGCACCATTTGATTAGTGGTGCCTATAGATGGATACTCAGAAGATGAAGAGGATTTACCTCTGTTTGTGTCTCTCCTTATCTTTAATGCAAGATGAGGTCATCTTCTACCTCAGTAACCAAGTCTTGAGCAGTAGCAAGGTCTATGTGGCTAACACATCTCAGCAAAAGACTCACTTCAGGTAATTGTAAGTTGATGAAGAAGTACTTGAGGTTTTTAGATGTTGGTTGAGCAATGACAGGAATCTGATTCCTGAGCTTGTAAAACTTGGCAATGAAATCCCTCATAGGCTCATGAGGCTCCTTCTTCATCTGTGTGAGCTGGGCCAACAAGGCATGTGCATCTTCTATAGGCTTGAGCTTGGCTTCAAATTTAACTTTGAGTGTGTCCTAGTCAGTCACTGATCGAGCCTAAAGATGGTAGAACCTCTCTGCAGCAGCACCTTGTAAGGTTTCTAAAAAAATCTTGACTGCCATGTCTTCAAATTCCACCCCTATCACACCACAGGCTATGCTAAAAATTGCAATGTGTTCATCAGGGTGAACTCTCCCATCACCAAATAATTTGGGGAAATTCTTTCTTGAGCTATGTGGAAGTTCATGTAGAGGTGGAGTAATATTGAGTGGGTTGAATGAGTTACTCCAGGGGCCTTGAACTCCCATGATTTGACTATGGAAAAGGGGGATAACAAAACTAGGTGGAGTGGACAGATTGTAGAAAAAGAATGGGAAAGAACTGGCCCTACTTCAGCTTGAAGCTTGAGGTTTCAAACTGTGCACTCTTTCCCAGTTGGCATGGAGGTGGGGGAAGATGGTAAGGCTATAATGGTAATGGGTAAGACACATAATAGAGTCGCTAGAGTCTATAATGGATAAGGGAAGGGACTGCACATCACTCCTTAGCAGAGTTGCCAAAAACTATTGGGTGAATATTTTATCGACCAGATAATTGGTGAGCAAAATAGGTCTCTTTAACCATAGCATAGGGAGATAAGTCAGCCAAAGTTGCAGGTTTACCACATCCAAAGGGGACAAATCTCTCCTCTCATCAAGGGGAGGTTCCCTATAAATATAAGGTAGCTATATACTATATGTATAAGCAAAAAATAACACTCAGGGGTAGGATAAGCCATCCATCTCTCTTTTTTTAGAGATGATGTTAACAAACAGAGGAGAAAATCTTGGTGAAGACATTGAAGGCACTTCTCTTCTTTCAAAGGTGTTTTTGTAGGGAACAGTAGGAGTTCTTTTATGTAGGATAACTAACTAGTAACAGAGTATAGAGTAACCAACAATCTAAGATGTAGCACAAAGTCTCCACCTTGATTGCCAAAGAGTGAGATACGAAGAATAATGGGGGCACAAAGTCATCCCAATGTCCTTTACATAGAAATAGAAAATAAACACACACTGAAGAAAACTATGACAGCATAAAGTCTGAAAGTAGCTAGCTTCAGTACACCGTATTTATCACTTCCACTAGCTCTACTTGTTAAATTGCATAAATAAGAATACATTTAGGAAATAGACATAAGAACAATCTCCTAGTATAATACAAGCTATAACAGCACAAAGTTTTAAAGTAACTTGCTTTCTGATTCAAATAAAGAAATATGATAAACAATCTAAGCTCAAAGTCTCAGTGATGCCTTTAAATTTGTGTAGAGTTTTGCTTCTGGTAAGGAGAAGATCTCCCTTGTATCAAATGAGAGATTACAATATATAGCACTTCCAAGAAAGACTTGGGTGCTTATTTTCATGAAAAAGACCCATGCTGAATTGAATGCCTTCAATGTGCCTTCAGTTCTATCTAGAGGGACCATGCTGGGAATAGTGCATTGCCATAACTTATGGCGTGTCCATTCCTCTAAAATGTCTCTTCCTTGGTATGGATTGTCTAGTCCTTTTCCTAATGTCTATGCAGTTGTCCAATTTGCCATTACTTCATGGAAGAAAAATAGGCCGCATCCTTGATTTGGTATGCTCAAAATTTTTCTTGATCCATTATTTCACCTACTGGAAATAACTCTTTTGAATATATTTTTGGTCCTTTGGTCTCATTTCTCTATCCCCTGTAGCAATTTGAGTCTTTAGGCTCTCTTTTCAGCCAGTCACTTGGTTCTTCCTTTGGCTCCTTCTTTGGCCGTGGCAAGTTCCAATGTTATGAAACTTATTAAAAACTTATGGAAAATGGGATCCATGACACTTCTTGCCAGAGCAGCTTCAAAAGGGGAATGTAGATGCAGAAACTTTTCATGTTCTATTGAGTTATAATGGGACACGTGGCGTGTTCCGCTTAACTTATAGAAGCTTTAGAAACCTTTTGAGAGTCCTACAAAAGATGACACGTGGTGGCTTTCACTCTGCTTTAGAAATAATATAGAAACATTTGGGACTCATTCAAATTCACATGGATGATGCCACTTATCACGTTTCACCTGACCTTAGCAACTCACTTGGGGCGCACCACAGTCCTTACAACACAAAATGGAGAGACCGCGGATGTTGACACTTGTCAGCTTTTGCTGAGTTATAACGGAACACGTGGCACATTCCATAGCTTTGAAACTTATTAGAAACTATGTTCTGATAGATGACACTTGGTAGCTTCTACTCTGACATTACAAGGGACACATGGTGGCTTCCGTTGTACTTTTGAGGTTTGATCTTTCCCAGTGGGTTCTTGCTTCTTCAACGGGTTTTGGCTTTTGGGCTTTTCCTTCAGACAAAAAGTTTGAGGGAATTCCTTTGGTCAAAATATCTGAAGAAAAGCTTCACTTCTTTTCCTTAGCCATTTCAATTTTTTTCTTCTCTTTGACCCTTGAACCAATGTTGCTTGCCCTCTGCAAGGGCATTTGTTCCTTTGGCCCTGAGACAGCCCCTTGAACCTGTCGATTGAACCAGTTGATTAAACCAATTGGTTCAACAGTTCATTCTCTTTATTTGGTAAGCCTTTTTGATCTTTTTAAACCAACCACATGTTGAACCTTTGAACCATTGAAGCCGATGAACCTTTGAACCAAAATGGTTCAATGGTTCAAGCCTTCTTCTCTTGGATAAGTGTTTTGAAGCCGTTGAACTTAGAAGCGGTTGAACTTATTGAACCTTTGCCAAAGTGATTAATTCTTGTTGATGACATTGAACCTTTGAACCCATTGAACCAAAATGGTTCAATGGTTCAATCTTTGCTTAGAAGCTTGCCGATGAACCTTTTTGTTGAACCAACCTTGAAATCGCCTAAATGTTTAGAGCTTGTTTCTTTCCTATAGAGTCCGTAGTTTCAAGCCTGTAAAGTCCATAGATTTTTGAAAAGATTGAAGAATGAAGAACTTGAATGCTTAGAATAATTCTTGAAAAGGGGAGAGAGGATTTTGGTCTGTTGAACCTAAATAGTTCATAGGTTGTTCCCAAAAATAGTGATAGTTTTTGGGGACAACAGAATATAATTCAAGTTTTTTGAACTACTTTATTTAACTTCATGAATTTGAAGTAAAGTAATGCTGAAAGCTTGAATGGGTCTTGAAATTAAGTTGTAACACTTTGAAAACCTAATTTGGTCTATGAAGAGTAAATTGGGGTTTACAGGCTTGATTACTTTGTCCGTATGGATGTCCAACTAGATGAAAGAAATTGATTTCTAGGAAAATTCATGAACTTTCTCAAAATTCTAAAAGCAACCCATTTTAGATATCCAAAAACCCAAAAAATATATGCAAATGTATTTTTCATCAAATTCATTTTGACATGATTTTTGAGGTAGATTAATAAAACACCTCCAAGGTTAAAAATGATGGCCAAGGCAGAAGAAAAAATTAGCAATGGTGAATGTAGGAGGATCTTACCAGGGAGTCTGATACTTGAGGCTATCAAGTAGGCTCTGATACCATGAAAGAGTGTGACAAGATCTCTAAAAAAATTTCATTTAATAAATGTTGAATCCTGTGAGGTAGTTTGAGAGCTCCAAAAACACACGATTTCGAGAAAAGGAAAATATTTGCATTAACCAATTAACCTTCCAAAAAGGAAAAGTGGGGTACATATAGAGAAAATTAAGGCAATATGAGGAAGCCCCTAATTTTACTAATTAAATTAAAATATAATTATACTATGGACCCTTTATAACTAACCTAAGGAGGCTTAAATAACATAGAATGACCATACAACCGTGTAGGCAAAACTCAATGGAAAAAATCACTACATTAACAAGTCCCTCATCATCCCTAGTCACTCTACTACCAAAAAAATTTAGAGGAAAAGGATTTGGTCACTTAATGGGAGAGTTGAGCCAATCCCATATGTATCCATCAATGGAAATCCAAGTCTATATCTATATATATATAGATAGGGATGACCATAAACTAGTTGAGATTCCCAATCCTATAATTGAGTTCTCATTTTCTCTATATGTCATTGAGATTATGTCCATAGTAGATTGGATCATTAGATAGATAGATAGGTGTTCACCAATCTGGTAGAGTGTGTTATAATTTGATAGCTAGTAAAGTGTATTTCTCAACCCAAATCAATTTATACCCAACCTGATCTATACCCAACTTGATCTATGAATAAGATAGATAGATGGGGGATGATAAGGGTCAATAAGGGAGTGATGAGGGATGATGGGAGACGATGAGGGTAAATGAGGGAGTGATTAGGGATGATGAAAGATGATGATGGAGTGATTAGGGTTGATGGGGGATGATGAGGACCAATGAGGGAGTGATGGTGGATTTCCAAGGACTGTATTATGTAAAAATGGAGTGTTGAGTTCTCGAAGTACAATTCTAAGGATATACCAAAGTGTTTCTAGATGGAGGTTAGTTTGAATTTCATTGTGTACAAGTACCTTATTCACTTAATTCTTGGTAGCATAAAGTGAGATAGTGATGTGAGCGATTTTGATATGAACCTAAGAAAATAGGGTTTGAATGTTGAAACATTTAATGTCTAAGTTGTTCCCACCTTAGCATACACATGTTTAATTAAACAATAGTGTTTTATTATTTATTAACATGGGTTGAAAACCTCATGTAAATAAATAATAAAATATATCTATTTATTTATTACTGTTGGTTTAAATTGTTCTTAGAGAGAGGTTAGACCCATTGGTTACAAGGTCCATATCCACACCCCAATTTATAAATACATTTTACCTTTGGTAATTTACACATTCATAATCATATATAATGCTTTGTGTGATGAAATATTATGAAATTTGAAAATTTGGATGTGGTAAATATTATTCAAAGATTTTTGTGAAGTTTTGATAGTGAGGAAGTGAGAAGTAAAGGAATTATATTGGGTTTTAGTTTCTCATATACGAATATCAATTGTGGGTTTTTTACCTCTATTGAAGGTTTTCCCACCTGTATCTATGTTATCTATTGATTTATATCATTTGCTTATTTAATTCTCATATAAAACTTTTGTATGTACTTAATATACATTGAATATATATATATATATATATATATATATATATATATATATATATATATATTAGTTTGACATGGTAGCAGAGCTTGGTGATGTGTGTTGATTTATAAGTCATTTTCTTGGAAGATCCAGGCCCAATTCAAATAAATTCAAAATTATTTTTTTAGCCTAAGGTGGTGTATAGCCTTGGAAGGCAAATAAATTATTTTATTCACTCAAAATGTTGTTTTTTGGCATTCATGTTGCCTGTGGAGCCTGGTAATGCAAATTTGAGTAAACAAATGATTGTTTCAAGCACTCAAAACTCTATTTGATCAATCAATAATATTTTTTTTAAATTTTGTTTCTTATTGGGATGCCATTATTATCATGTATGACCTTCTACTTGAATATTTGTGTTAAACATTATCTACAAAGCCTCTGGTTTTGGTCTATGGTGTTTAAACATTAGATATTCATTTTTTTTCATATCAAAAACATTTTCTATACCTCCTAAGGCATTATAATATTTTATTTAATTCTTTCTCAGCCATCTTGGTGCTATAATAGTGCTTTGAGTTAGAAAATTCAATTATTGGCTACAGAGTCAATTTTTGATTGATCTAGATGCATCAGGCAAGGATTTAAAGAAGAAATACAAAATTTAAAGGTCTCTGGTGGCTTATATACACTGTTGTGCTCACCTCTATTTCACTTGGGTGCCTTACTATGCCATTGAATCTAAAGGAAGCATTACAAGGTGAATGTATATCTTAAAAATTTATTTATTAAATAAATTTTTAATTAAATTCAATAATTTCCATGCAAATTGAAAAGGGCCCAACTAATTTCTAATTGTTTTTATCTAAAAAGTTTAAAAGCCAAATTATTTTTACATGCATAAAATACATACATACATAGATATAAACAAACACACACACACAAATTTATTAGAATATTAGTAATAAGATTTGAATATATTGTAGTTCATGTATTATTTCAATTTTTAGTGTAAAGGAGTTGGTAGGCGTTATTTTCCTAGGCACTTATGAAAATAAGGTCTAGAGTTCAAACCTCTTTATCATTTTTTATTTTTGGTCAATCTTGGTCACATCTAGTTAATTTTTTAAAAATAAATAGTTTAAAATTATTTTTTAGTTTGCATACTTAGTATCCTACATTCAAAACCCTAGTCATTTTTTGACATGGTATGACACTTCACCTAGACTATTATTTATCGACCATGGTCATGTGACTAGTTGATTTCTATGTTTTTGGGTATTCTAGATGCATAGGTGTGCTCCATTTATTGTCTTAAATTTTATATTATAATTTTTAATTTTTAAAAAATAAGTATTTAGATAGTTGTTCCTTGTGTGACACTTGTGATGCTTAATTTAATGTAATTTGTTACAATTTTTTCATATAAATTTAAATAATTACTATTTATTTACAATAGAAATTTACTTTTAGCTTGGTCTCCCAATTCCAAGGGAGCATACATAGTTTCTTTTGGTTATCAGGCTTTACTTTGTCAGAGATTGGGCAGGGGGAAGTGCAGTGGTGGAGACAGGTCTGGAATAACTTCACTTGGCCTAAATGCAACTATTTTGCTTGGATGCTAGCCTAGAACAGGTGCTTGAACTGGGACAATCTCCAAAAGAGAGGTTTCCAAGGCCCTTCTATATGTGTTATGTGTGGAGCGGCCGAGGAGGATTCTGCTCACCTTTTTATGTGTTGCCCCTTTGCCTTGCAACTTTGGCATTATTGGTGGGATGTTTGGCAGTGCCCATGTCTTCATGCTCAATCTATGGTTGATTTTTGGAATGGCTTGGGAGAACCCCCCTCAAGGATGCCCTTCCTGTAGGACATATGGCTGGGTGGCCCCATTTTTCTATTTTGGCATATCTGGCTTGAGCAAAATAGGCATATTTTTTGGGGGGTGAGAGTCATGGTGCAGCAAGTATGGAAGAAAGTGTTGGGGATGATCCAGGAAACCATCCAAGAAAAGTGCGTGATCTACCTTCCTTTGACCAAACAAGATGCTCAGGTGGTGGCATGACTTGGATTCTAGCAGTTATCTGGTAAGTCTGCATGTGTCAGGAGGACCAAGCAGGTCAAGGAGCAGATTCTCAGGACTGGTCAGTGGCAGCGCCCCCCTAGTGGGATTCTTAAGATCAATACAGATGGTTCCTCCAGAGTTAATCTGGGTCCCATAGGTACTTGAGGGATAGGAAGGGATTTTGAAGGTACGGTGATTTTCCTTTTTGCAGTTCCTGAGGGGTTGCAAACCATTAACATGATGGAAGGCTAGGCCATTATTTATACCCTTGAGAAGGCCCAGGCATTAGGTTGGCATAAGATTATCTGTGAATCAGACTCTCAAGTCTTGATTAACTTGCTCATTGTTAGGATTAAGAGCACAATTGATTACCTTTGTATAAGCAACTAAACACAAAATTTAACCAGAAGTAATATGTAACTAGAATTTAGAAACAACACAGAATATGAGAGACAATACAATCTTATATTAACACTCTTCTAGAAGAAAATACAATGAAGAAATCACACTCTTCCCACACCTCTTAGGCGTACAGTAATTCTCCCTCAAGAGTTCTTTCTCTCAACCAATTACAACCACAACTCAATAACTGAGTTATTCCCTCCACCAATAAGTTACAATCAACCCAACCACTATTGCCTACTTCCAGTCCACCAAGTACTCAAAGTAGATCTCCCTTGATCTTGCACACCTGCAAATCAACTGATCTTACTTACCATGTAGATCTCTCTGATCTTGCTACCTGCAAATCAACTGATCTTACAATTGAAAAGATCTCTTCCTTGTCCTTGATTAAAATATAGCCCCATGGGTCTATTAAATAGATCCCATACAAATAATAATTAGACTTCCCAATTACAATAATTATAAATGCAGACTCAAGACTAAAATTAGTCTTTACATGCAAACAAATTGTCTGTCCAAAATTAGACCAGTTTTGGAATGCACAGATGACTGACATCAGTCCCTATCTATCTAGAGATGATCGATGTCGATTCTTGTCTGACCGATGCCGGTTGACTACTAACCAATGTCAGTTTCTTTATAACTAGATATGACTGATGTTGGTTGATCAAACTGACATCAATTACTTTTCAACTCAGTAACCTCTTCCATTTGCATCAGTGAAGCTTTTAGCTCCACAACCTAATCATGAAAAAATTCACTATTTGGGGTTGCATGGAAAGAGGCACCAAAATCTAAAACCCAAGATTCCACTTTATCCAAAGAACATACAAGAGCATTATGTGCAACAATACCTGCATCTTTTGCTTCTTCATTTCCTTCATGCTGATCTTCTTTCAACCAACAATCTTTCTTTACATGCCCTTTCTTTTCACAGTTCCAACAGATTATACTGCCATTTCTAGATTTGGATCTACTACCTATCTTTGACCTTGATTTCCCTCACTTGCTCTTCTCTCTTTGCCTTCCCCTATTTTCAACACTTAAAGCATTACCTGATGATTCCCCTATGCTTTTACTACAAATTTTTTCATTCAAGATTACACTAACAACATCATCAACTTTCAAGATATTTGAAGGAGACACAGTATTACTAATTGCCATTACCAAACTATCCCAACTTTCAGGTAAAGAGCATAAGATTAAGAGAGCCTTAATTTCATCATCAAAAGCTATATTGACTGAAATTAATTGATTTACTAATCCATGGAAATCACTAAGATGACTATGTACCGATCCACCTTCTTGCATTTGCAAATTAAATAATTGCTTCATAAGAAATACCTTATTCGAAGCTGAGGGTTTTTATATAAATTTGTCAAAGATTCCATTAACTCTATTGTTGTCTTTGCCTGTGATAAGTTGGAAATCACAGACGATGCCAGGCTCAACCTTATAGATCCCAGAGCCTTTCGATCAAGAACATTCCATTCTTCATCTTTCATATCTGTGGGCTTGCATGCAACCCCACCCAACGGTAAGTACAAATCTTTTTGATACAGATAATCTTCTATCTGCATCCTCCATAATTGATAATTCTTGCCATTGAATTTCTCCATTCTTAGCTTACTTTCTTCTGCCATTGCTTTACTCCCACTCAAACAAAAAACTCCTGTGAGTGATCTGTAATGAACAAACACTAACCTGCTCTAAACCAGGCTCTGATACCACTTGTTAGTGGTATCACTTGGTGATCCTAGCTTTGATACCAATTGTTAGGATCCTACTCCTTAAGAGTACACTTGATTACCTTTGTATAAGCAACTAAACACAAAATTTAACCAGAAGTAATATGTAATTAGAATTAAGAAATAACACAGAATATGAGAGACAATACAATCTTGTATTAACACTCTTCCAGAAGGAAATACAATGAAGAAATCACACTCTTCCCACACCTCTTGGGCATATAGTAATTCTCCCTCAAGAGTTCTTTCTCTCAACCAATTACAACCACAACTCAATAACCGAGTTGTTCCCTCCACCAATAAGTGACAATCAACCCAACCACTATTGCCTACTTCCAGTCCACCAAGTTCTCAAAGTACTCCAAGTAGATCTCCCTTGATCTTGCACACCTACAAATCAACTGATCTTACTTACCATGTAGATCTCCCTGATCTTGCTACCTGTAAATCAATTGATCTTACAATTGGAAGGATCTCTTCTTTGTCCTTGACTACAATACAACCCCATGGGTCTATTAAATAGATCTCATACAAACAATAATTAGACTTCCCAATTACAATAATTAGAAACACAGACTCAAGACTAAAATTAGTCTTTACATGCAAACAAACTGTTCATCTAAAATTAGACCAGTTCTAGAATGCACAGATGACCGACGTCGATCCTTGTTTTTTTGGAGATGATCGACGTCGGTTCCTGTCTGACCGATGCCAGTCGACTACTAACCAATGTCGGTTGCTTTATAACTAGATATGACTTACATCAGTTGATCAAACCAACGTCGATTGCTCTGTAACTCATCAACCTCCTCTGTTTGCATTAGTGAAGCTTTTAGATCCACAAATTAACACTCATTAAGAGGAAAGTGGTGGATGTCAATTGGCAACTATCTCTGATTGTGCAATATATTTTGTGGATTTGCTCACTTATGGATAGCGTTACTTTTGCTCATATTCCATGAGAATGGAATAGGGAAGCGGATTTCTTGGCTAAATGGGTGTCTAACCATTTGGATGGTGGAAACATTGAGGATTGGGGGTCTCTCCCCCCACCGTTGCGTTCTAATTTGAATAGAATTTTGGAGGTTGATAGGGAGGTTCATAATATTGTCTAGTTGGGCGATTGCCTAGTTTTTTAGTTTTTGCTATTTTCTTCTAGGGGTTTCTGCCCTCCGTTCTTCTTGTTATGCTCTTTTCTTATTAATATTATTTTTACCCCTTTTTATTAAAAAAAACAATAGAAATTTACTTTATTATCAAATAGAATACAAAATCACATTTAAAAAGTTCATTTTTTAATCTTTATCTAGTATCATAGTGTCAATTTTAAAGGAAAGTTATGGCTTCTTCTGACTTTGCACTTGATAAATGTCAAATATTTAATGAGTCTAATTATAATATATGTAAAATTTGTATTAAATTATAATTTATGACCCAAAAGCTATGAAACATTATTTTTGGTATGGAAAAACCCCTATTAAGATGACATGTTATACCTAAGTTTACTAATGCATTTCAATAAAAATTGCAAGAAGCCATATCAATTATTTTATAGTGTTAAGTATGATTTTCTAATCCATTAGACAATCAAGAGTCTCCTAGTAATGTCTAGAAACTCTTTGAGCCTATGAATGAGGGAACACATCTCTCTAAAATAATTAAATTTATCCTTGAATTGCTAACTACCCCTATGAAAGGTTATAAAAAAGTTGTTAATTTTCTTGCTAAAATTAAAAACATTAAATCTCAATTAGATGGTTGTGATTGTCATTTTATTAAATATTAGTTATTGTATTTTATTATTCAGCTAAATATTCATAAAAAAATTCACAATTTTATTTCAATTCTTAATTCAAAATATCAAATAGAGCAAGATATCCTAACCTCACTACCCCTTCTAATCTTCTGATTTAAAAAAAGTAAGTGATGTAAAATTTTGATTCTAAATATATTTACACTAGAAAACTTTTCATTCTCAATCCTATTTATAAAAATAATAAAAACTAAAAATCTAACCATAATTTTTCAAATGGTAAAAATGGGAATAAGAGTTATAGTAAGAAGAATCATAAAGTTAAGTTTAATGAGAATTGTAATCTAGATGCTAAATTTGATCATAGAAGGGAAAATTATCATAAAAACAAAGATAAACATAATCATAAAACCTATAAAAATAACAAAGGGAATTAATCTAACCAGAAATCAAAAGAATCAAAACCATAATTAGAAAAACAATCATAAACAAAATTCTAATGCTGGTGTTTTATATGATACTTTGTTTGTTTCTAATAAAAATAAATGGATTCTAGATAATGGTGCATCACATCATATGACTTGATTATCTAATATTTTATCTGATAGTATATATATTTTTTAAAATATTAATTTAGGAGATAATTTATTTGTAGAAGCTACTAAGCAAGAAAAATCAATTTTTATAGATGTTATAAATGTTATAAATGATTTTTTCTATGTTCCTAAACTTAAAAAAAAATTATTATCCTATTCTCAGCTTATGAATGATAATTTCATTTTAACTTCGTTGAAAGATAAGTGGTATTTTAGAAATCAATCTAGTTTTTTGATTGTTGAATATGTTAAATAAAATGATTTATACATATTTTATGCTTCTTCTCCATGTTGTCTTTCATCACATAATAGAAATTAATCACAATAATGGCATGAAGGATTAAGACATGTTAATTTTACAAGAGTATATGATATGTATTCTCATAATCTTCTTATTGGTTTTTATTTTATTTTTCTTATCATGAAACTTGTGAAGGATGCTTACGTGGTAAGCAACATACTAATTCTATTCACAAGAATCGTAATGAAAATTCTTCACATCTTTTAGAGTTAATTCATCATGATGTTACATGACCCATTGAATTTGCATCTCTTAATGGTTATTTATATATTATTACTTTTATAGATTATAATACTAGAATTATGTGATCATATTTTATAAACAATAAATTTGACGTATTATCTAAGTTCAAATAATTTAAAGTTATTGTTGAAAATGCTTATAATTTTTCTATTAATAAATTAAGATATGATAATAGTGTTGAATATATTAGTAATGATTGTTATTCTTTTTGTATTAATTATAGTAATCAAATGGAACTAAAAACTCCCTATTCCACACAATAAAATGGTATTGTTGAAAAGAAAAACTATATCATTATTGAAATGACTAGAATAATGTTACATTATGCAAATATTTTTAAGTTTTTATGGGTCAAATCCATGATTAACATTGTGCATTTTATAAATATAGTCCATACTAAAGCTTTGCATATTTATACTCCTTTAGAAATGTGGTCTAAAAATAAGTAAACTTAATCCTACCTCTTATTCATGCATATTTATAGGTTATGGAGGTAAAACTAAAAGATTAATAGCATATGATCCATCTAAGAAACAACTAATTGAGTATAAGAATGTTTTGATCCTTTAAAAATATTTTTGTGAACAATCTGTGGAACCCCCTCAATGTTATTCACTTGATGAACCTAATTTTCATGTTACTCCTTATGTAGAAATAAATACCCTAAAGGAAGTTGATCCAATTTTGGATAACTTAGAATCAAAGGAAATTTCTAAATTTCATATTCAGTCTAAAAAAACTTAAATGGGCATAATCTTTAATTCACACATCTAATCTTGATAACCTTAAAAAATTGACTAGGAGTCAAAATTATTATCATGCTTTAATTACTATGTATTAATGTAATTTCAATCCTTTGAGGAATCTATTAAAGATGATAGATGGAGTCTTTTTATGCAATCTAAGTATAAAACTTTAATTAAAAATCAGACTTAAGATCTTGTTCTACCTTTGCTTAAAATACATTTTGTTGGTTGTAGGTGGATTTATAAAATCAAATATAATTTAGTTGATAAAATTGAAAAAAATAAAGAAAGATTAGTTACTCATGGCTTTACTAAAAAATTAGGAATTGACTATATTGAAACCTTTTATCCAATAGTGAAAATGAGTATTTAGACTACTCATTATTTTTGTATCTCAAAATGGTTGGATTATACACTCAATAGATGTCAAAAATGTATTCCTAAATAGTGATTTAGAAGAAAAAATCTATATGACTCAGTGTAAAGGTTTTATTGACCTTAACAAAGAGCATTTTGTTTGTAAGTTAAATAAATCTTTGTATATCTAAAACAACATCCTCAAGCCTAGTATTCTAAATCACTAGTTATTTTAAAAGACTTATTTTATCTAACTATTATTATGATAATGATCTCTTTTTAAAATTTAAAAATGATCATATTATCTTAATTTTATTATATGTTTATGATTTTATTAGTACTAGTGATATAATTAGTTTAATTCATAAATATAAAGATAACTAAGTCAAATGTTTGAAATAAATGATTTAGGCATTCTTCATAATTTTTTAGGAATGACTATATTTTAAGAGAAATATTTGATTATTGTATCATAATATCAATATGCACATAATCTTTTTGTTAAGTTTAATATGCTTGATTGTAAGCCTACATCTATTCCTATTGAAATTGGTCTTAAGTTTGATCCAAAATATGTGTGTAACCAAGCTAATCCCATATTTTATAGGTAGCTTGTTGGTAGTTTGATTTCTTTAACCATTAATATACCATATATTTCATTTGGTGTAGGTTTTTCTTCTAGATTCATGTAGGATCCATATTTGGATCATTAGAAATTAGTTTAACATATACTTCGTTATATCAAAAGAGCATCAAATTTTAATTTATTTTATTCTTCCATTGATAATGCTAAATTATATGGTTAGTGATACTATATATGTAAAATCTAATTCTGGATATGTGTTTACATTTGGTCCAGGTGTTGTTGCTTGAAACAATAAAAATCAACCTACTTTTTCTATATATTCTACAAAAGTAGAATATAAAAGTGTTATGGAAGTTGTTAAAGAAGTAGTGGCTATGAAGGTTAGATAAATTTAGTTGGATATTTTTCACAGTACCAACCTTCTATGTGATAACTAAAAATGTATAGCTCTAAATAAAAATCTAGAGCAACACCAAATAACTGAACATATTGAACTTTGTGTGTATTTTATCTGAGATAAAGTCTTCAATGGTGATATTGATCTATAATTTTATCTTACAGATGGATAAGTGGTAGATATATTCACAAAACCACTTAGTGATACTAAGTTTTGTTAGTTTTGTGTAATGTTGGGCCTATTGAAGTTGTCATTGAGGGGGAGTGTACATAACAATGTCACTAATGTCCATGTGTTTCCTTATTCTTCTCATTATAAATCATTTTAATATATCACATTATATGATTTTATTAAATTTCGTGTGGAAGTTTTACTTTGTACCTAATACTTAGAAGCATATATTGTAGTGAAAGTCTTTATGTTATAAAAGACTCAAATATGTTTGGTTGATTATTCATGAGAAACGATGAGATATAGTATCACAATCATACTAACCTAAAAATTTACTCAAAGTAGTTTATGGATTATAATTCTTTTTTTTTCAAAAAGTGTTTTTAGCATGATGAATATTTTTAAATCCTTCAAAATTTTCATAGTGTAATTCTTTTATTAAGGTGACTAATGGCATGTATACCCACTTATCATTAAGAGGGATTATTAGAACATTTAATGTTTAAGTGGTTCCCCTTATGGACCCTTAATACACATAGGTTTAATTAAATAATAGTGTTTTTTATTTATTAATACAGGTTGCAAACCTAGTGTAAATAAATAATAAAACATATATATTTATTTATTATTGTTGGCTTAAATTATTCTCTGGGAGAGGTTGGACCCATTGGTTACAATGGTATACTTCCACACCCCAATATATAATCACATTTTACCTTTAATAATTTATGCACTCACAAGCATGTACAATGTTGTCATTTGAATATTTACGCATGGCCAATATTATTTAGAGAGTTTTGTGAAGTTTTGACAAAGATGAAGTGAGAAATGAAGGAATTGGATTGGGTTCTGGTTTTTCATATATGAATATCAACTATGGGTTTTTAACCTCTATTGGAGGTTTTCACACCTATATCTATGTCAAATATTAATCTATATCATTTGTTTATTCAATGCTCATCTATATCTCTTGTCTGTGCTTAATATACATTGCATATATATATATATATATATATATATATATATATATATATATATATATATATCACAAAATTTGACATTGAAATCACTTCCCTAAATTGGTCACATCATGCATGCATGAGATTGGAATTGAAGCATGTATGGATATACCCATGTATCTAAAATTTGTTTTAGATTAAATAATATATTTTTAAAATGAATATTGAATGATGTTTTGATTTCATTTGTTCTAATTAGAGTACACTAGGGTGATTATCCTCATTCATGTTTGGTAGATTAGGTAGAGCCATGATGGATTACTCTAGGGATATTTTCATATGATTTACATGGTGGTAATTAGATAATATTGAGTCGATCATGTTATTTAAGTAATAAACAATGGATTGATGACTATGGTGTGGCTCACTTCTATCTATCTCTCTACCACGTGATATTTTCATATGATTTACATGGTGGAAATAAGATAATATCAAGTCAATCATGTTATTTAAGTAATAAACATTGGATTGATGACTATGATGTGACTCACTTCTATCTATCTCTCTCCCACATCGTTACTAGTGAATTACTATCTTTGGGTCTACACTGATGTTGGGGTGTAATAACGACCTAATGATTCAACCCATAACCCAACTCTTCCTTTGCCTTTACTTTAATATATTATATATGTCCCCAAATTTAGATAGTTAAAGGTGAAAAAAACAAAGTAAATACGCAGTTGTTATATTTTCACTAAGGGATAGATGTATCAGTTGAGATAGGTCAATGAATATGTACATGCTCCATCCTATCATATTACGTATATGTTACATCCATGATAGCATAGGCCCTATCTTTATCATTCATCCCTATCTCTATCTCAAATAATCCATGTATGAGCCCTTACACACACACACAAGTCAGTTTTCAATCCTAAAATTATGGAAACTAAGTATTGCATAGAATGAATTTTAAAAACTTATATTCTAAATGGTAGCTCCTACAACTCTGAAATTGATTTCAAAAGATGTATAGTGGCCCTATTTTGTTATATTTAGTAAGATAAATTCAAATTATAATAATAAAAAATGTAATATAAATTAAATTTAAAATTATTACATTTATTTTACTAAATATGTCAAACACATTAAAAAACTATTTTACTAAATGTATCTTCAACCATACACAAACAAAAAATATCCAATAAAACAAAAATTATAAGGGAATATGACCTTTGTACTGCAAAAGGTGTATTCCCTTTCCTTTAAAAATTTCAACTTCCCTACAAAACATGTGTTTCAAAGGGCATACACCCTTTTTGAAAAAGGGTGTACCCCCTTTAGCTTCAAGACCAAACTAATTCAAAAAAATTATGGTTTTTCCAAACAAAAGGGTGTACACCCTTTTGAAAAGGGTGTATACCCTTTACAAAAGAAGATTTGTGTTTTATATTTTAGTACTTTTTTATCCCCTAACTTTATGAATCCACCTGGTTGTTTTTCCTTTTATTTAATATTAAAACTTATCCCTTGTAATATAGACATGTAAGCAACAATAGGGTATAGGTTTTTTTAATTTATAAAGTGAAGTCATGGGATACATGTTGTATCACAATAAATAATTGAAAAAATACACCAATGAGAGGATGAGATGTGAATATCCCATGGAAACCCAAATGAGATGGACCATGAGGGTGCTTAAGAAAGGAGTTTCACATATAATTTGTGATGCAGGAACATCGCCTAGAAAGAATTTTGTAATTTTGATATAAGAACTAGTTAGTTAAATTTTTGTCTTGTTCAAGAGTATTTTGAGTCTTATTATTCTTTGGATATCAATAAAAAGTCATTTCTAGGATTTGGATGGATTTAGAGGTCTCAAAACCATGTTCTTGACTTTCCTGCCAAAATAATCAATTTGATTTTCTTTTGAGACTTATAGTGACTTATTCATGTGATTGTAAGGTTATAATGATTTACATTTATGTGATTATGGGTATTTTAGATATAGGAATGGTTATTAATATCTTGATACTCTTTTAATCATGATTTTCATATTTCAATTTTGGCTAATGTCTAAGCATGTTGACGTAACAAGACCTCTACATACATTAGAGGGAATCAAGAAGTAGTTAGAGAGATTTTAGGTGATATAGATTATGTATAATTTATAAGGGAGATACATTCAAATTATAAAGAGGTAGAGAGAAGGATAACACAATAAAAGGATCAATAAAAAGTCCCAAGAACCTGATAAAGAACTATATTTTAATGTAGGTGAAATGTCATGTATTGTATTAATAATGAATGAATGGAAACAAAAAATTGTTATCTATTTATAAGATATCTAAGTCTTCACTACATGAAATTGAGATCATAATATCATTATTTATTTAAATATTATGTGTTTGCAATCCATTTTTAGGTTACGAGTTGTTATGCACAGTTTGGTTGAAGAAGAGAACTTTATTATCATAGTAAAAAGAGTAAGTGATATCTTTTGATATTTGTTGAATTGGTTTTGAGTGGTGAGAGTCATATAAACATTGAAGAGTCTTTAATGTTAAAGATAACCTTTTTTTAATAATTGAACATAGGCTTGAGATTAATATCTCACTCATTTTTAGTCATAGACCTGTAGATAAACTCTAGAACATTGCTAAAATGTATGTAAGAGGATTATGAAGATTGTTCAAAGCCTAAAAACTATTGGGGAGGTTTGGGTAATATATCATAGGACCTAAAAAATCATTAGAACCAATTATAAGTGATCCAAATTTAAACTAGTCCATTTAGATTGCTCTTGGGTTGTCTTAGACTTGTGAAACCCTATATTAGGGTTTTTAAGTTCAAATCCAATTATTTGGTGTTTCTTCCATTCAAATTCCTTGAAACTTTGGAAATTAGTATAATCTAAATTGATCTAAACTATTATGAAGGTTTGATATTGTAATGGACCATACAGTATGGAAACCAAGAAGTGATTTTGAATTAGGCCTAATTAGACCTTAAAAAGAGCATAATCTATAGGAGAAACCTATTTCCCTTGAGATTATAGACATAAAAATTTGTGTGAAGTTGTAAAGGCTTAAAGGGTATCCTAAAATATTTTTAGTTTGTTTCAAACCTTTGTATATTATCCAAAACTACAGGCTTTGTGTAAGAAAAGGGCTACCAAGAGACTAGGCCTAAAAGAAGAATATTGTCTTTTGATTATGCAAACTATCTCCCTATGCATCAAATCAGGTTGGATACCTAAATGAGGATTGAAATAAGGTGACATTATTTGAGGTCAAAGATAAAATTTATTCTTTGTTGGTTAGTTGGGTTGAAAAGCCAAAATGCCACCTAGAAGGAACATATGAGTACGTGGAAGAGCAGGTATCTAGATGGAAGATGAAATCTTGGAGGAGTTGGGAAATTTGAGGGTAAGTTTTGATGAAAGTATTACAATAGTAGAGGCTAATCAGAGAAGAGGATTTCTAATAGGGGCCATAAGTGACAAAAAGGAAGAACCATAAGCTCCAAAGGAGGAAGAAGAAGTTGAAGAGCATGAGGAAGAAGGAATATATAGATTATTGAAGGTAGTGATAGGACAGGGGTCTAAACCAAAGATATATATTAATACTTATGTAGGTAGTTTATATGGTGAGGAACTTATTGATTGGATTACATAGTTATACAAATATTTTGATTATGAAAATGTATCAAAAGAAAACAAGGTCAAATTCGCTTAAAAAAATTAAAGGGACATGCAACCCTTTGGTAGGATTACATACAAGATGAAAGGAGGAAAAAGAGAAAATCCCAGATCAAATATTAGGATAGGATGGTAGTAGAATTGAAGGCCAAATTTCTACCTAGTTTTTATAATACAAATCTCTTCAAAAATTTGTAGAATTTGAAGTGAAAGGAGATAGGTGTTAAAGAGTATACTAAATAGTTCTACAAGTTGATAATTAGATTAGGTCATGTAGAATAGGATGTGGATAATATTTATAGATATCTTAATGCATTAAGATATAATCTTTAGGATTAACTCAACTTATTCAATCCATGGACACTTGTGGAATGCTACTAGTATGCTTTGAAGGCAGAGGATAAGCTAAATAGAAGGAAAATTTAACAAAACAAGGGCAATGGGTAAATGTTATAAATATAGAAGACAATAATGAAGAAGAGGTACATCTCAAAGGACAAGTTTAGAACCAAGTACCTCTCAATAACAATAACTGATTCAAGAGGTGGATTCAGAGGAAGGAAACCTTACTTCAGAGGAGGATACACACAAAGAGGAAGATGATTCAATATATTCACTGGCAAATGTTTCAAATGCAATAAATTTATAGGTCATAAATTTTGGGAATGTCAAGAGGATTCTCAAGCTAACATCTCTAAAAATAAAACTATAAATCAAGTAGTTCAAGCAGATGAAGAAAGTGTAGATTCTCTATATCACATAGACTAACTAGAATTTGGTGAGTCTTTATTGATGAGGAGGGTGCTAATAAAACCACCCAAAGAGAAAGAGACTACTCAAAGAAATACATTATTTAAGACAACTTACAAATCCCAAGGTAAGAGTTGTAAAATAGTGATTGATTCAGGTAGTACCGATAATCTCATGTCATTAGAGATGGTATAAAATCTTGGTTTAAAGAGATTGTCACATCCAAACCCCTATATAGCCTCATGGATTTAGAAAGGACAATAAATTATTGTGAATGAACAATGTTGGGTATATTTTTAGATTGGATGATACAAAAACAAGATTCTATGTGACATAATGCCAATGGATGTGTGCCATGTGCTTTTAGGGATGCCTTGAAAATATTATATAAATACTACTTATGATGGAAGGATGAATGTTTACACCTTGGATAAGGATGTCATAAGTCACACACTTTTGCCTATGAAAGAACAAGGAAATGGATAAGGGACTAGTACAAGTGTTATGATGGTGAGTGATATAAAGTTATTCAATGATATGAAAGAGGAAGAGTTAGGTTTTGGAGTGGTAATCAGACCAAGGACTATTATAACATATACCAAGTTGAATGATCTACCTATAGAGGTATAAAATAGGTTGGAATAATTTACTGATATTGTGTGGATGAATTTCTCAATTAGCTACCACCTATTAGGAGTATTAGCCACCATATTGACTTTATACAAGGTGAAAGATTTACCAACAAAGTGGCATACAAGATGACACCTTAAGAGAATTCATAGATTAAGAAGCAAATACAATAACTTTTAGGTAAATGATTGATCAAAGAAAGCCTCAACCCATGTGCAATATTATTTATACTTCTACCAAATAAGGACGGAGATTGGAGAATGTGCACTAACTCTAGGGAAATCAACAAGATAAAAATAAGGTATAGATTCCTTCTTCCAAGAATTAAATAATTAATGGACAACAAAATGACTTTGATCATAAAATAAATTTAGATTGAGAGTGGGGGAATAGAGGCACTCAAAGAGTTATCTAAAACTAATTTAGACTTCTAAGAAGCATATGACACTTGCAAGCATCCAACTACTAGGAATAGAGAGCCTTGGATGGATTACATGTTACATGATGGTTTGTTATTTAAATTAATTTAGCTTTGTGTGCCAAGGAGTTTCATGAGAGAGAATTTGATCAAGGAAAAGCATTGTGGGAGTTTAACAGGTCATTTTGGCCTTGACAAAACTTTAGCTCAGCTAAGTAGTCATTATCATTGGCCTAGAATGCAAATATATGTAAATAAATTTGTAGAAAGATGTAAAGTATGCCAATTTTACAAAGGAAATATCACTAATGTAGGCCTTTATCAGCCCTTACCAGCTTCTAATAGACTTTGGGACTCCATTAGCATGGATTTTGTAATGAGATTACCAAGAACTCAAAGAGGGCATGACTCCATTTTTGTAGTAGTGAATATATTTTCAAAAATGTCCCATTTAATACCATGCAAAAAAAATAATGATGCTACTCATGTGGATAACTTGTTTTTCAAAGAGGTGGTTAGATTGCATGGAATTCCATTGAGTATTATCTCAGACAGAGACACTAAATTTGTGGGGTACTTCTAGAGGACCCTATGAAAGAAATTAAGAGCAAACTTAAACTTTAGTTTAGGCTACCAATCTCATATTAATGGACAAATTGAGGTGGTTAATAGGAGTTTGGGTATTGTACTAAGGTGTTTGACAAGGGACAATCCTAAATAGTGGGATTTAGTCTTACCACAAATAGAATTTTCCTATAATGACTCACCTAATAGAAGCACAAGAATGAGTCCATTTCAATTTGTATATGGTAAGCACCCAAGAAGAGTCTTTGAGTTAAGAGATCTAGGTAATATGGAGAAAATAAGTTCTAAGGAAGAAGAGTTTCCTCTTGTTATGCAAGAGGTGCATGAGCAAGTTAAGAAGCAATTGGAGATGAGTGTGGAAAAATACAAGCAACATGCAAATCTTAAGAGGAGAAAAGTCAATTTTCAAGTTGGGGCCATGGTATTAACTCATATAAATAAAAAAAGGTTTCCAAAATGTGATTAAAATAAACTAAAAATGAAAAATATTGGCCCTTCCAAAGTCATTAGGAAGTTCTCCAAAAATGTATATGAAATAGAGTTGCCTAGTGGTGTGGGAATATCTCCCATGTTTAATGTTGCAGACTTGTATTCATTTAAATAAGGGATTGATAGTGTTTAAATAGTTGGAAATGAAGAAATAATAGTCCAAGAATGGGAAGATCAGTTACCACAAGCCAAGAATGAGGAACTTGAATTCATTTTAGACAAGAAGGTTAGTAAAAAAAACTAAAGGTAAGGAATATTACCAATGCTTGGTGAAGCGAAAACATCATCTTATAGAATATGCCACTTTGATGACTAAATCAAACATAATAAATAATGAAGGTACTCTTTAATGCCTCATGAACAAGATTTCATGAGTCAAATTTTTGTTCCTAGGGAGTATGATGCAGGAGCATCACCTAGGAACACTTTTGTAATTTTGATGTAGGAACTAGTTAGTTCAATTTTTGTATTTTTCAAGAGTTTTTTAGTATTATTAGTATTTGGAGTTAAATAAAGATTAATTTATAGTATTTTGGATGCATTTAGAGGTCTCAAAACCAAGTTCTTGACTTTCCCACCAAAATAATCAATTTGAAAATTTGAATTTATTTTAAGACTTATAGTGACTTATTCATGTTCTTGTAAGGTTATAATGATGTAAACTTATGTGATTAGGGGTATTTTGGATATATGGATGGTTATTAATATCTTGAAACTCTTTTAGTCATGAATTCATATTTCAATTTTGTCTAATGTCTAAGCATACTGACCTATCAAAACCGCTACTATGTTGGAGGGAATCAAGAAGCAGTTAAAGAAGATTTTAGGTGATATAGATTGTGTATAATTTTTAAAGGATATCCATTCAAATTAGATAGAGGTATATAGAAGGATAACACAAGAAAAATATCAAGAAAAAGTCCCAAGAACTTAAGAAATAACTATGTTCTACTATAGGTGTAAATGTGATGTATTATCTTAACAATGAATGAATGGAAAGAACTATATCAAGATTTTGCTCATGAGTGGAATGATAGGGAAGTCTACATGCATGGGATTAGGCTCTTGGTCACTGATGAGGTCATAGGTGAAATCACTAGCATGGACTGCTCAGGAGTGAAGGAATTTAAAGACAAGAAGAGGAAGATCTGTTCAACGTTTTTTACAATAAGGACAAAAAAAATCTGAAAGCTTTGAACCATAAAGGGTTTATTAGGGTGGACTTACCCAAAAAATGGTTGAATGTGTGTATGCAAATAATGAGATAAATTACACTATAAGGGAAGCACACAATGATTTTATCTCACCATTTCCTTATCCTTAACCATTTTAGGGGCCATACAATTAGCTTACCCTTTTTTCTTCTTAAGTTGTTGGAAGCATCAATCACAAATTTAAAATACAAACCCTTGGTAGACATAATACACTAGGGGCTCATTTTACTCTTGGTAAAAAAGGGAGGTCCCATCTGGTCTAAATTAGTTATGAAGGCCATCAATATCACAATTGAGCATGAAGATTCGAGCATAGAGGATGACTTCTTCTTGGATCTTGAAACTGAGCATGCAGGGGAATAGAATGAATATGATGGTGATAACTTCATGTAGTGGGATTTCAAACCAAGTGGCATTCAAAAGGGGGTTCCCAAAATTATGACCCTAATTATTTGTAGGAGTCAAGCCTTCTTTAATCCCAGGATGAAAGATGATAACAAGCATTCCTTTAAACAATTGCAAACTAAAGTGACTATCCAGAAGCTTCTATGAATGGAAATAATTGATGAGTTTGATAAATTGAAAAGTCTTCTAGTTCTTTGAAACTTTTCTCTAGGCAAGGATAAGGAGGAAGATGGTATGACTGAGTACACCCCCCATGGGATCATAACCACACACAGTGGTGGTGGTGATGAAACCAAGAAGGAAACTAAGCAGGTGATGGATGATTTCAAGTCCACTAGGATGAAGCAAAAGAGGCCAAATGTAGAAATTGCATAGGGGATTGGGAATTGGACTAGAGGCAAGGACAAGAAAGTGGAGAACATAGAGGCCAACAAATTGGTCTCTTACTCTGAGTCCAAGGATTCAGATTAGCTGGTTAGTGGTTTAGGTCTTATTTATTTATTTATTTTGGTTTTTTTTGTGCCTTTTTGGTAGAAGTTAGAGTTTCTGGTTGGTTTCTAGGTATTATCTCACTTTATTTTTTTATCATACCTGAATATATTTTGCCTTCTCTTTGTAAGGGTATGGGACCTATCAACCTATTTATTAACTTATCAAATAAAAAATTAATGAATGAAAAGAAAATTTTATTGTATCTTTATGAGATCTATGAGTATTCAATACATTCAAGTTAGATCATAGTATCATTATTTTTTGAAATATTATGTGTTTGCAATCCATTCCTAGGTTACAAGTTGTTATGCACAGTATGGTTGAATAAGAGACAACTTTGTTATCACAGTAAAAAGAGAAATTAAGTGATATCTTTTTAATATTTGTTAAATTGGTTTTGAGTGATGAGATTCATATAAATAATTAATATTATTTAACTTTAATTAGAACCCTTTCAGAATAATTTAACACAGGTATGAGATTAAGTTCTCACTCATCTTTATACATAGACCTATAGATAACCTCTAGAACTCTGATAAAACATATGTAAGAGGCTTATGAAGATTATTCAAAGATTAAAAAATATTGGGGAAGTTGAGGTAATATATCATATGCACTAAACAATCATCAAAACCAACTAGAAGTGATCCAAATTTAAATTAGTCCATTTGGATTACTCTTGGCTTGTCTCAGACTTGTGAAACCTTGAATTAAGGTTTTTGAGTTCAAATCCAATTATCTAGTGTTTCCACCATTTAAATTCCTTGAAAATTTAAAAAACTAGTATAATCTAACTTAATCTAAAATATTATGAAAGTTTTGAGATGGTACATGACCATATACTATGGAAACCAAGAAGTTATTTTGAATTAGGCTTCATTGGACCTTAAAAAGTGTAGAATATGCAGGAGAAACCTATTTCCATTGAGATTTTAGACATAAAACTTTGTGTGAAGTTTTAAAGGATTAAAGGGTATCCTAAACTAGATTTATCTTGTTTGAAACCTCTATAATTTGTCCATAAATACAAGCTTTGTGTAAAAGAAGGGTTGCGAGGAAACTAGGCCTAAAAGAAGAATATTGTCTTTTGCTTGTGCAAACTCTCTCCCTCTAAATCAATTTACACTTAATTCTCATGTGTATTACCATGTGTAAAAAATGTAAATATAATTTTAGATTAATGGTTAGTGTAAATAGGCTTTCGTGGAGAGTTAGTAGGATATTCCTTGTTCTTTAGGGGTTTAATATTCCACTTCCATTCCTCATGTTGAAAATACCAACAAAAGGATAAGTGTGGGTTCATTTATTTTAGTAAGGTTTTTTACTTGTAAAGGCCTATTTAAAGGCAATCCATTCTGAATAAAAACTACTGTGAGTCTTGATAATCTAGTTCTGCATTCAAGCATGTAGTTTGTGAGATGGGGACAATATGTCACGTAACCGAGTTAGAAACATTATGTCACATTAGTGTTATGTAGACCTCTATCCACTATGAAGTGTTTCATATTTTAGATTATTTAACTTGAAATTCCTTATCACAAACTAGAGACCAGATATTTATCTATGCAAGCCTTGTTTTTGTAGAAGACATAAATACACTAGCTATATTAGAACATCCAAATATCTTTCATGCCCCATTTTCCATTTTCCATTGTATCATTAAAATTAATAGATCATGGAAATTTTGTGTATGATGTCTCATCTCGATGTGATTATTTGTGATATTTATCCATATTTTCAAATGTTTTTTCACCCTTCACATTATCAACTTTCATCCTAATTTTGGTAGTTCATATGGATTTGTTGTGATGAGGGCCTTCATGCCCCTTTATTTCTATGTTTTATTTGAATAACATTTACTCTTAACACCTATATATTGCTCTTGATTTTTATATTTTTGGGTGCCTCATGGGAGTATTGCTTTTTTATAGATGGTTTGACTTAGTTTCAATGTTATACTTCTTGACATTTCAACAATTTGGCCAACCATCAAATTAGTTAGCCTCT
Organism: Torreya grandis; assembly: GCA_037957365.1. Lineage (NCBI taxonomy): Eukaryota > Viridiplantae > Streptophyta > Pinopsida > Cupressales > Taxaceae > Torreya > Torreya grandis. The sequence continues at coordinate 3,811,581 of JARHVA010001132.1, forward strand.
CTTAAGGCACACAACGGTTTAACTGTTTAGCTATGTTATTTTCTTATATTGGTACTATGAAGGTAGCTATAGTTTTTTGTGATTTATGCTCATGTTGTTTACATCTATTATAAGTAGCCTTGTTAGAGACAACCCATCAACATTCAGATAAATTGCCCTACCTCTGGTAATGGTATTAATGTTATTTGTAGGTATGTCATGCATGTGATAGTTTATTTACCATATAAAAGATTTTATCTCCCCATAGACATGTGTTGATTAGACTATCTAATCATGTCATAATTGTATAGAGGATGGGACATGTTTTATAGTAAATTACATTTTGATGAACCTTGTTATGCATATGTTCATTATCGTATCATGAGATCTTGAGTGTATGTGTTAAAAAGTGTTGATCATTTCATGGACATATATCAATATTATCTTGCTATTCTATTGACCTTATTTATTACATTTATTATTATGTGAGCATTTGACATCTATAAATAACTTCATTATATGTAATATGTGTGCATGTTGATTTAATTATTGATGAACTTGTTATTGATAGTTTATTAGTGTTCTAATTATAATTATGAATTGTACTTGACACTGATTCATTACATTGAAAATTGTATTATTTATCTCTCTTACTCTAATTTAATCTCTCTCATATATGTGATATGGTTTGAGATATAAAGATAGCTTCTAAGAATTGATAATTATTGTTGATTAGTCATGATCTAGTTATGATGCATTATGATCAACATACACAATTATCATTCATGCATATTTAGATATGGAACATGCTCATGATTTATCATACATGCGATGTATAAATTTGTATATGCTAGCCATTTTATTATATCAATTGGTTTCGAATGATTCATGTAGTGTTTTGGGGTTGGTGACACTATCACATCCACATGTGTTATTAGTCGCTACTCTAATGATGTGTATGGGTGTTAGCAAGGGTGTACTATCATGTTGTCTAGGATTACCCTAACACCATGTGGGTTATGTTGGTTCTCCTATAATTTAGAGGAAAGTAGGGGTTATAGGGATCATCACTGACTTTACTCTTACATCCTTAGCAAATGTGAATATTGTCAATACTTCAGACTAGAACCTTCCTCTTCACAGGTGGATTTTCCTACTAGAAAAGCTTCCCTCAAAATGAATAGTGAATGAATTCTCAGGTAAAATAAAAGTTAGTTCTATTAGATGGGTATCCTAATATGAGTTGTATTCCATGTTTTATTTGTTGATAGTATCAGATAAAATAGATGTCAACTCTTACAGATGGGTATCCTACTGCAAGTTGTATTTCCTATTTTAATTATTGATAGTGTATTCCATCCCAAGTACAACATATGTTAGCTCTAGCAGATGGGTATCCTACTAATATTTGTATTTCTTGTTTTACTTGTTGATATCATATGGCATCCTAGGTAAAACATATGTTAGCTCTAGTAGATAGGTAATCTACAATAATTTGTATTCCATGTTTTACTTTTTGACAATGATTGGAGACCCAAGTATTCAGACATGGGTGTTTTGATTCTACAAAAATGTTGGATATCTTCTTGATTTTATCCATGTGGCTCACAAGGGTGGATTGTAATGGATTTTTGGAGTGTTATGAACATGATTGATATCCTTTATGTTATTTTTACATGTGGATTGACTTTGGACATGTTTAGATATTTGATATGGCATGTTTATTTATTTGATAGTACTAGTTCATTATTATTCTATTAGTATCATGTTGATATATATATGTGCATGGATATTAGATTTCTAACTTTGTATGTAGCCTATGTTTTGATGAGAATCTATAATGAGTATGACCTATAGTTAGATATGTGATTCATTGTGCATATAAAAACATGTTTTGTGTAAATGTACGATTTATTTAACCATGACTGGATTCAGACAATTTATTTCACATTTTCATGAGATATAATGTTATATCATTATTACTATTTCATGAACATTTTGGCATTTGTAATGATTGTGTAGTTGACACATATTGTCATGCCATCTACGACCTCCAATTTTTATATTTTAGTTATTATTGTTCATGATAATTGTTTTGCTTATTGTGGAATTGTCTTGAGCTTATTATGTACTAATATAAATGTATATCTCAATTATATATTTGGTTAATGCATTGCTCGTACTAATATGTTATAATGAGTTAGATCAATTTCATAAAATTTTAATGTTATTTACTTCCTTGCTACTATGGATATGCTTAGATGGCTTATAATTTTTTAAATATTGGATATCATTTCTAAAAACTTATAAGACTTATGATTTATTAAGTAACTGTGGTGGGTATAACATAGAGTTAGACACGTGTTTCATTGTGTGTATAGACACAAGTGCTTATGTGAAAGTGCAAAGACATCACTTTGAGGTATAATGTTATATCAACATTATTTTTATTTTTATTATTACTTACATGAACATTTGCATGGGTGAATTGAGTGCGTAGGTGATATGTCTTCCATGGTAGAAAAAGGGACAAGGGAGATTGACCATGGACACAATGATCCATTTCTATCCTAAGTGTGATATTTTGGTTCACTTAATACCTTATGATATTCGTTATGAATTTTTGACCATTGGATTGTGGGTCACCTAATGTCTTAATTAAACATATGTATTACCCACCTATCCATGTGTGTATTTAATCCCATTAAAAATTCTTTAGAACCCATAAAGCCTAGGAAATGAATTTTTAAGATTATGTAAAAATGCCCAAAAAGAAAATTTATATGTCCAAAGTGGAAATATTTGGATTTTGTGTCATGGGGACTTTATAGGAAACGCTCTACCCGATTTTGAAGCCTCCTAGGTAGCTTTGGAAAGGGTAAGGTTGCATGGCATAAAAGAGACATTTTTCCCTCTAGAAAGGCTACATAATGTAGCAATCCACTCACATTATAAGCTGCATTTTTCTATTTATCTAAATTATTCTTCTAGGATTCTAAGGAAAACAAAATGGAAGGGATAAGAAGAAGGCAAAAAAAATTCAAGAACATAGGACAAGCAAGAGAAAAATCATACAAAAATGTTTAAGGTAGGATTTGTATCATTTTGTGGTAGAGTGTGCAGAGTTTTGTTTTTAAACCATGTGTAGATACTTAGACATATTGTGTTTAAAACATATGAAATAGTGTGTCAAAATGTTGTGATATGTTGTGTTGAAAATGTGTGGGGATAATGTGTTAAGTGTATAAATCGATATATGTACTTAAGCGCATAAAAAGGGCTTAGGAAAAACTTAAGTCCTAAGTGGGGATGCATGCTTATTTTTCCCTCAAATTTAGAATTGTAAAATAATTATGCAAGTGTGAATTATTAAATTCATAGATTAATCTATAAAAATTACTAGACTATACATTTAAATCATGTTATGCTTGGTTATCTACTAGATGTTTGTGTAATCTAGTAAACTAACAATCTATGTTTGGGTCATTAATAATCCCTGAATCTAGGTTACGAAGGCCCCCTTTAAGTTCATGAGTTGGTGAGGGCCCTACATGCCAAATGACATCACATATATGGAAGGTGAACACTCCTTTTTCTATCTAATTTAATTACATTTTATGTAAAAATTGTAGTAAAAAATATGAGAAAAGAACTTTTGAAAATATGATTGTAGATTAAAGAATTCTACTTTTTATTAATTGTGATATCATTGTAAGGAATGTAATATTAAATTATGTATAAATGTCATAAATTATGAACTTAAATGTCTTTAAAGTGGCTATGAATGTTCTTCATTATGTGCTCAAAAGAGATTGAATTCCTAAAATCCTTGCAAATTATATTCAAACTTTTGAATTTTTACTTATATTGTATTTTTTGGGTGGTGCAAAAGAATGTATTCTTCTATCTAATCCAAAGACATGGTTTTTTCCATTCATATTAATCTTATGTTTTTAAAAAAAAAATTATTGCAATGTTAAAGAGATTTAAAATGAAAACTAATCATTTTTATTTGATTTTTTCTTTTTATAAAATTGAAAACTAATCATTTTTATTTAGTTTTTTCTTTGTACATTGTTTTTGTGAACAATGAGGATTCTGTAAAATAAAATTGCATGAGAATTTAAGGAAGAGTGATATAACTTTCAATAATTAAAAAAAAATCATGACTCTTAATTAGTTTTTTGTTAGGGAAGTATGTTTTTTTTTAAATTATTGATAAAGTGTTTTTTTGAAAGGGACCCTACCTTTTTACAAATAAAGATAAACTTAGTCCACAAGTCAATTAACGTAGGAAATATCACCAATACAAAAAGAATCACTAACATAGTTAACAAACAGTAACCCAATAACAAAAGAACAATTATCAAGCTTAACAACAAAGCATGAAATAAAATCAAAGCAAGAATAAGCACTAAGGCTCTAAACCAATAATCACAAGTACATGCTAACAACTAACCGCTTTAACAAAGAATTTAACAAAGAACAAACATCATAAGTAAACCAAACATATGCCTCTGAAGGAAACTAACCATACATAGCAACCAACCTTCTTTTATGACGGATAAGAAAATTGCCCATTATCCATAGCACCCTATCATGCACCAAATTCTCAACTTCTAATCGCAAAAATTATGTTTGAGATTTATGCCCTTTCTTATTGTAAGTAGTTCCCACATTAGTCGATTTAATCAAAATAGAGGACATGGGAGGGGAATAAAACTTCCAAACCTGCTGAGGTGGAGTCAGAGTAGGAGCATCCTTGGGATCCTCTTCCAAAATAGCCTCTCAGGCTGGGTAACCAAGGAGGAAGGAGGATGATTGTAATGGCTATGCCAAAATAAGTCCTTTTTTGGAGTTCCAACTTTCTTTTTACAAACTTGTTAACTAAGAGAAGGTGAGAACACACAAAACCTAGAAGGACACCCAACAATCTGATACCCGAGAAGATTATAGTGGAAGCAACGAAAAGGGAGACCTTCATAATCGAGGAATTAATTTTACAAACTATTAGAGGAAATCAAGTTCACCAAATGGAAAAGATGTTTAGATAAATCCATGAAAGCACATGCTTGGATAAAACTAGGGCCCAAGAAAGATCATAAACTTTCACAAAGGATCCCAGTTTGTTCACCAAGAGCTTGGTATTTTCCTCTTTTCTAAGGATTGGTGGTAGATTATACAATCTGATCCACATGGGAACATTCAAGATAAGATCCTTGGATGGGTTGAAGAAGGGGGACCATGGATGGAAATAAAATCCCAAGTTTCTAAAAAACTAGGGACCATTAAGCTGAACAAAATCTTTGTCAAAGAAGATTTAAAACTCCACCAAGAAAGAATCTAAATTGAGAAGCGTAAAAGGAGAAGACATGCCACTCCAAACTTTTGAAGCCTAGGAAGAAAGCACATAAGCCAAAATGAAAGAACCCACACACTTCCCAAATAAAGACTTGTAACCCATCTCCACCTCCATTTCTTGAATGAAATACTCAAGGAGACCCAGATCAAGAATGCTCTTAAAGAAAATAATAGGCAGTAGGTTATGGTGAAACACGGGCTTCACATTTTGGTATTTGAGTGAATTTGAGTTTTCATGTGATCATGATTATACAAGTCTTATTAAGTAAGAAACCAGAAACCAGCCAGCTTGATGAGCCATACCCTAGTTCTTTGTAGTTGTAAATTTCTTTATGAGAATAAAATAACAACCTTTAATAAACAAAGGGAAAAAGAATAAATGTTTATTTGATGCATGAGAACTGTTTGACGAAATTTCTAAACAAGATGTGTGATTGTGGATAGTCATGATTGTGGATTATGCAAGGTAAGGATATGCATTTGAGTCATTGGCATTATTTTAACAAATCAAAGAAAACATGGGATATGAAATGTGTTTATTTATAGTAGTTATATTTTTGCGTGTGCTAAGCGCCTAAACTTAACCAACATTCACAAACTATGTGGGGTCTACATTCTCCATGAATCACAAAATCTATATAAAAAAGTGTTAAATATTAAAAAAATTATGATTAGTTGTCCAAATAAACACAAGTAATTTGTGAGTGTTAGATAAACTTGTCTATACCAAGTTGACATCTTTAGAAAAGAAAAATTGAACAAAAGGTATAGATTGATAGATGATGGACAAAAAGTAATAGCACCCTTTGCCAAAAAAAGCTATTTTCACATTGCTTTTATTGAACATCATAAAATAAAAAAATAGACCATCAAAAGGGTTTTAGTCTAATTAGTAAAAATAATGGTTGCTTATATCTATCCACCAAAATACAAATCTTTCTAGATATTCGATATAAAGAGTCAAATGATTAAAACATGTCATAAATGATTTTAATGATATAAATACCCCTATTCATAATTATTTAACCCAAAAAATAATCTACTAATTTAAAATCGATTATAAATAGAGTCATTCAAACAGAGGCAAAGAAAGCTCTTAGAGAGCTTTAGAGGATTATTAGGAGATACAAACTGGATAAAGATAGAAACATTCAAACCGAGGTGGCAATTCCTTCCTACTGAATTGTCCAAACTGCTTGAATGTTGCTTAGATGGCCTCGTCAGGTTAGGAGTTATTCAATTTTCCCTGTTGCATGTTGAATTGATCTGACCCATTGAATGTTCCCAACAATAAATCCCACCTACATTCTCAGAACAATTCTCATGCCAAATAACATTTTTAGAACCAATATTTTGCATTTTTCTGATGGACCAAGTGGTTTGTAGGTATTTCTGAATTGATCTTATGACCAAGATATATTTTTCCATCACCTAAATTCCATGATTATGATCAACTCTTTATTTCTGCTGTTTGTTGCTCTATGTGCTTTTACATGGTTTTCGTTGTGTTTTTTATTTTTAGTTTACTTTGTTTTTGGGAATTGGGCTTTTTAATGTATTTTAAATTCATTTTTTTTTTGGGGGGGTTACAATGGAAATAGGTTACAATTTATCATTATTTTTATTTAGGTTTGGATTTCTATTTCGATAATTGAGCAATTATTTTTATGTTTCGTCTTTTTAGGCTCTCATCATGTTTAAGTTTTTTATTCGAGTTTGCATTTACTATTATGATAATTACGTAGTTATTTTCATGCTTCGTCTTTTTAGGTTTTCGTCACGTTTAGGGTTCTTATTCGAATTCGCATTCACTATAACCCACCGTCATCTCAGTAAAATCCAACCAGAGTGAATGAGACATCCGGAAGTGCAAGTTTGGAACCACTGACTTTGAACTGACAAACACTTAACTGCATGCCAAACATACCATCAACCACACCCTATCTCAAATTTGATTTTAACTTTAAAAAAATTTATCTATTTAAACCAAAAAAAAATTAAAATTTATAACTTTACAGAATATGAAAATAAAATTTTAATTTAGTATAATAATAGTTGCCCTTGCTTATCATTTTTTTTTCCAAATTATATTTTTCAAAGTTTATTTATCAAGTTGTACCGATTAATAAAATGAATTTAACAAGTATTTTAAAGGTTATTTTATTATTTATTAGTTGTGCCTTGGTTAAAATGCTAATATATTTATTTTAAACTAAGAAATTATTTTAAGCAAAGGTGAGCGGAGCAATTTTATTACCTAAGCATTTTTTTTTTGGGGCAATATACTAAGGATTTAGGAATTTCACGTGTGTGAAAGAAAATGTGGAAATATCATGAACCATTATATGAGTCAGTTTCAAAATATCTCCATATAAGTAATTTCGAATTAAGGGTATTAGTTAAATGCAAGAGAAAAAGATAAAATAAATTGGGGATTTTAATAGGTGAAACTTCATTCTATGTGTTTGGTTTTTTTTCTTAATTGATAAATAGTTCAATTAATGTTAAGTTTTTAATATAGTGTGTTTAGAGATATGTGTGGTTGATTTGTGGTCTCCATAATCAGTGTATTTATTTTATTTTTTTAATTTAAATTTTCATATTATAAATACGGTTAATTTATGGAATAATTATGATTAAAATATATATAGAAGGTAGTGATTAATATTTTGATATCATATTATGAATTTTGTTCTTATTACATTGTATGGAGGTGGTCTTTCGAAGCGAATTAACTATATTTATCAAGTATTTTGTTGTTCTACCAATTATTATTGTGAATTGGTATATTTGGCTCCTATTTATGTGAAGTATTTTTGCTACTTTGTTATTAATATTCTATTGGTGTGAATTATCTAAATAATTTCTTTATAAATGGTATCAGATCTTTGATTTGGATATATTCTGCAGTACATTTTTTTAGAGTATAGCGATTGTTCTATGCGCTGAAAGATTGAAAAAACATAACTTGTTATCCAAGAAGAATTTATTTTTTCCATCAGCATGGTATTGCTTAAGGTTTTTTGAGGAAAACAAGTCTAGTTTTTTAATGCACTTTTGTGTAAATTAGCAATCATTGAATTCCTCTTGGCGAGATGATCGCAATGATATAATCCCCTAGTATACTTTTTTTAGGGCCAAAACCTTAGAGTTCATGCATGGCGGGACCAAAACCCTGAGACCATGGGAAAGGGTAAGTCACTCATGTAAAAACACATAGAATAGAAGACATGGATTCAAAAACTTCTAACTTAAGGGCTAGTGATGTGAACTCTCACTTTCAGATAGAGATGCAAAACATGGCCAAAAAATAAGATCTGGACAAGATCACTGGATATATGGATGCAATGAGAGGAATGATAGCCAATTTGAAAACTCAAATGTCAAGTATTTTGGTATCCTTCTCAGATACAAACATAAATCCACCATTGAATACCACCCAATCTGGGCATTCAGGGGTGCCCAACTAAAACAATCAAATCCCATATACAAGTTCAAGGAAAATGATTCCAAAAGTGGAAGTGAACAAGTTTGATGGTAAAGATCCAATCACCTAGATCAATCAAATGGAGAATCTATTTAACTTACATAAGAATCCATGTTCCAAAAAGGTGGTCATGACATCCTTGTATTTATAAACATATCAATTCATTTGGTATAAATGGATTTGCACTATGAAAAAAAAGAAGAGTCTTACTATTACTTGGTTAGTGTTCACAAATGAGTTGCAGATGCGCTACCATAATAGTGTAATAGAGAACTATTTTAGTCAGTTAGCAAAGCTACAACAAATAGGGACCATCAAGGATCTTATATTTAATAATTCTAGAACTTGTCCTTACGCATAGATGACATCACAGAAAACAACATGAATGATATGTTCTTGGATGGCCTAAAGGATAGCATCAAAATTTATGTTCACATGTTTAATCCAAGCCATGTGTTAGAACCCATGATTTTCAATCATTAGACATAAAAATCTGGTCAAAAGAAGGGTGTTCACTACTAATGAATAGTGTATTGTTTCAACACAATTGTTATTGTAGCCTAATAGATTGACTCCTCAACAATTTGAAGAGAAAATAACAAAAGGTTTATGTTTCAATGATGATAGAAAATGGGGCAAAGGACATAAATGTGTTGAGAAGAAATTTTTATACATTGAAGGGGCTAATGACAGAAATGGAGATGATGAATCACTAGGTGAAGAAAAAGAGGCACCAAATGAAGAATTAGAAGATTTCCTAGCAATTATCTCATGATATGCACTTTCTAGTATCAACACTCCACAAACCCTTAAGGTCATGGGTTTCCTCAATAAGAAGGTGATAGTTTTGATTGACTCATGGAGTAATCCTAATTTCATCAACAATAATTTGACAGCATGTTTAATCTATTTTATTTACCAAACTCCCAAATTACATGTCATGGTTACCAATGGGGCACAACAAAATATTCAAAGAAAAGTCATACTATCAAACTATCGATGGGAGACGATAAGCTAGATTATTCTATGTTTGTTATTCCCATGGGTGAAACACACATTTTTTGGAGAGTTCAATGGCTAACAACCTTGGGCACAATAGAAATGAATTTATAGGATTTGCTCATACACTTTTATTATGAAGTTAGGACATTTGAATTAATGCGATTACAAAAAAAACTCTACAATTGGTTAGCTCTTATCAGATGCAGAAGATTATAGAAAAATGGGCAAAATAATTTTTTACTAGATTGATTTCCATATAAGTTCAACCCACAAAGGTGTCTACACACCCTGATCTACAAAATATTATTGATGACCACTCAGTTATTTTTGGAGTAATTCCAAAGGGACTACTGCCAAGAAGAGAACATGATCGTGCCATTCAACAATGCCCTAGGAGTCAACCACCAAAAATCTGACCATACAAGTACCCTTATGTCCAAAAGATCTAAATTAAAAATATGGTACATGAGATGTTGGTGGTGGGTATTATCAAACATAGCCAAAGTAAATTTTCATCCTTGGTTGTTACATCCCGATTTTACCCTAAGTTTTATAACCTTTAAATCTGTGGATTATTATGGTTATCATATGATTGTTATTACTTTGATTGAGCTTTATAACATATATTAGTTATGGGATAGTGAGATGCTGATTAGTTTACATAATGGATCAATTATGTGACAGTTTTACTTTATTATTTTGTATATTATGGATGAATATTTATTAGTTATACATCATTAGTTTTTGATATGTATGATGACTCAGACTAACTACCTACTTGTCATGATGTAGATGTAGAATTGATTCTTTAGTAAGAGCGTGATGGAGGGAGAGCATCATCAGAGAGGATATCATAGATGGGATGATTGGAGGATGACAAAGAAACTACTAGTAACCCAACACAAACCATAGTAGGATAGTTTAACTAGTTAAATATGTGTTTGAGTATTTGTGTATTTTACAATTTTTATATTTTTCATATATGCTTATGGTTGATATAATTGAGTGATTGCATCATGATACCACATACAGTTAGATTTGTATGATGATTTCTTTACAATTATTGTGTTTTTTATATTTGGATGAGTCAATGCTTAACAATCAGTATTTGTATTCTTTTAACTATTTTCGACTGGATATAGACTAGTAATAATGTCTTTTAAAATGTTGTTGGACATTAAGTTAACTACTATTAATATTCAAGAATATCAATAAAAATAAAACTATTAAATAAGAATAAAATAAAGAGAGATGTATAAATAATCTATATACACTAGTAATTAATTAAAATAGTTGTCTTGTAATAATTAAAATTAGTAATTAGTTTATTTTATCTTTTTAAAAAGATAATTACTTTAGTTTTATTTTAATTAAGAAAATTTAATATCTTAAATACTAACTTAATAGTTAAACTACAATGCACGGTTTACTTGGAAATTAAAAGTTTAAAATTATCATTAAAGAATAAGATAAGTTAAACAAGTAATTAGATTGGTTTTGAACAAAGATCTTAACATGCATAATTAAAGAAAAAGAAAGAAAAGCTCAAAGAAGTCGATGAAAGTTGTGTGAGAAAAAAACTGTTAAGAAACGATTTATGCATGGAAAATAAAAATCTAGAAGCGGAGATGATAAAGATAGAGAGATATATGATGAAGGAAATAAAAGAAGATGGCACAAAGGAGGAGGAGAGAGATAGAGTAGAAAGAAAAAAAGAGATTTTGGTTTGAATTTGTGAGAGGCAATTTGAAAGGTTGGTTATGTATTTATCATTCTACTATTGTTAAAATTTTGGGAATGATTCGATCTAGTAAGTTGAAGAAATGAATTTGATTTGTATGTTATAATGGGGAATATGCTAAGATTGAAGGGTTTCATTACTTTATCGCTGTTATACCTTCAAAATATAGATTTGTTGATATACATTTATAGAAGAATAAAATTAAAAATAGTATGCAATGACTTAACAATTAACTGTAGTGATTCATATTTGCTAATAATTTGGGTAGAACAACAACTTAATATAATATGCAGTGAGTTTTGATGTTATACATGAGACAATAGATCTATTCTCAAATGGTGATTTGATAACTTTAGAAGTGATCATGTTAATAAAATGGATTGTATTGGTGTTTTAACAAGTCATTACATTTTTTTTACTGACATTTTGTTATTAAAATATATTTTATAACCTAGTGATTTTGAGGGGAGGGGGCAATCTGAAGAGGAGAATTAACATGGTAAAATATGCAAGAATCCTATGGAAGATCGACTCTATTTTAGTGATTAGTATTACTCGACACCCCAAAAAATTCCTACTTCTCTTAACCATGAGTCAAACATTAGTGATAAGTGGTTAGAACAACATAGCAATTGTTAGAGGTACAATCATTGAGAGGGAGGCGAATCAGTGATGCAAGATAATCCAAACTTCAATTCAAATATTTTCAATCCTTACTCAATCATCACAAACATTTATAAAGAATACAAGTCATTCATAACAATGAATTATAAAGATGATGCAAGATCAAACACACAACACATGAGTTACGTGGGAAATCTTCATGAGAAATAAAACTCACTCTCAAGCCTACAAACACATAGACTACTTGTCCTATAAGATGATCACAAAAATGAGACCTTTTAGTGAAGTACCCAATTCAAAAGGATCACCCACCCCTAAGCATGAACAAGCACCAACTTGTTTTAGATGTTGAGCACCCACACAACACCTATAACATTAATAGCTTTAGAACTCTGATTGCCTTTTAACCTAATGTAGAAAACAATATCTGACACCTCTATTTCAACCCTTCACTCTCTCAAGATTGCATACACAAGAAATGCATCCAAAACACCTTTTTGGATCACTCTAAACCTCTTCACTCATCCTCAATCTTCAACCCTGTAAGTACACTATTATAGCATTAGAATTATGACCTACAGGTCATACGCACAATTCACTGTCAGGATTTAATAACATTATTAATTATTATACAGGTTTAATTGTTTTAAACCATTATAACATGTTAGTTGGTTTATTATTATTGATACTTGTATTCATGTAATGTTTTTATTACCCGTAACTATTTCGGGTTATTAGATCCTATTATCTAGGAGGTTGTTGTGCTACCTCCATGGATATATAATAGCCAAATGTTTTGTATCTAAAATATATTAAAACATAATATTATATTGTGTGACTAAGATTTTGTGTACAATTTTTATTTGGCTCTCCAATTTTCCAATAGTGGTATTAGATCAATGTGTGATCCTTTGCATTATGGTGGTTTAATTTTTGAAGAGGACAACTTCATTGAATAGTTCAAGTCACCCCTTTGCATGATTAAAATATTATATTTTGAGTATTTTTATTTCCATTTTTAGTTGTTGTTGTTATTCAAGTTTAGTATTTTTGGTAGTATAAATAAGAAGAGTCATGTTATAGCGGTGATGGCATAGGAGGAAGAAGAAAATCAAAAGATGAGTTTTGGAGGAGATATCTTATGGGAAGATTATAGTAGATGGAAAGTCACCAAAAGGTTCATACCCTCAGGAAGCAAAAATTTTGTCTCATGTGGTGGATACATAGTTTCCTGCTAAGCCTGTAGGTGCATAAAAGTATTAGTTGTACTTAGGGAATCACCCAATTTTGGGTGAAAGGTGCAACAGGTTAACCTAGATCTGAGCTAGAGGCTACTGAGTCACCAGTATTGAGTGAATGCCCAAATGATGATAAAGCAAATACTAAATATAATGGTAATTTTGACTCTCTAAAGATATTTTATTGTATTATTTTATTTATCCTATTGTTTAACATGATATCTATCTCATAAGAAAAAACATTACCAGAGAATGATAATATAACGTTCTACCTTCTAGAAGTTTGTTTCATTCATTATTTACAGCTATCATTCAGGCCAAATTTTTCATTTTGTCTTGTTGCATTCAAATATGATCATATTGAGACATTCTCATCATATTCAATGGTGATGTGGCATTGATCCTTATTTGTGTCTTGTGGTAGCTTACCTAAGATATTGTGAACTGATACACCTCAAGCTCTGCATATAGCAAATTATGACAACCAACTGATTTGAATTTTTCATAGCTTTAAAAGTTTTGAGTCTACTCTTTCATTAGTAACCTTTTATATTTAGGCTAGAGTCTCCTTTTTAGGTGTTATTTTATTTTTAGACTCTATGACATGTGTCATTAGTGAATTTTATATCTCAAAGTTGAAAGTCAAAGTATTTTTAGGTCAATTTGTTAAAAGTCTAATATAGTATATTTTATATGTCATTATTGTCCAAATAAATCATGTCAAATATATGTTTTTAAAAAAAATTGGGTTTGATGTCAATATCAAAAATTAAAGAAAACCATGAGTCTAAGATTCATTTGTCAAAGTCATTAATAAAGTTGTCATATAGAGTCAAAATTGTTTAAAAAAAAAAAAACAATTTGCCTTACAGATGCATTCTCGCTTGTACATGATATCCACATTATGGGAGGAATTTTTTCCTCAACTGATCTTCATCGACACATGTGTTGACTAAGAAAATTCTTCAACTAGATGCTGGAGGATAATTAGGGTCCTCTCATGAGTCACCTACGTTGGGGTCGTATCATTGCTATGGTGACATTTTTTTAAATGTGTTTGTTTTATGTTGTGCATGGAGTGGTTTTATTGTGCAATGTGGTTTTTTAATAAAATTACTGAGCATTATTTTCTATTTTGGTACCTCTTGATGAAGAACATTATGGGGAGCAAAATCACTCAAGTGGCACTTAGTTCTTGGAAAAGGGTTTGTGAAAATTTGAGAAACCACCGAAGTGTACTCCTAACACTTCTAGGTTTGTGTTAATCCTACAAGAAAAAACCAAGGTGTCACCAAGACCATGAAGTCACAAAGATGACATGCCACCTCAAAGGTGAGCAGGTTACCTGGAGAGTGTAATTTTTTTTACCATGTTTGAATTAAGGGGGTGCTAGGAATTAATAATGTTAAGGGGGTGAATGTTAGGATTTAATAAAATTATTAATTGTTATATAATTTTAATTATTTTAAACCTATTATAGCATGTTAGTTGGTTTATTATTATTGGGAACTATATTCCCGTAATGTGTTTTTACCCGTGACTATTCTGGGTTATTAGATCATATTTTATAGGAGGTGGTTGTGCTACCTCCATGGCTATATAATATCCAAATGTTTTGTATCGAAAATATATTAAAACATAATAGTATACTTTGTGATTAAGTTTTTATGTATAATTTGTATTCATCTCTCCAATTTTCTAACATTCTCAACCTACTCTGTTATTTAATCCATCCACTGGACACACTCCCTCTCCTCTTGGTTTACTTCATAACTCTATTTCTCACTTCTCTAAAAACTTAAAATCATCACTGTTGATTTCACTCTTTATAGAGCCTTCATGAATAACATATTTTTGGTCAACCATTAGACTTGTCTTAACCCTTAAAATTTTATATCACACTAAGACATCGACCATAGCATCCATGGGTCACCCTTAAGCAAATACACTTTTCAAATAGGCCTTAGTATCCCTTATAGGTCTTATGGAGACCTATTCACTCTTTTATCACTTCATCGAGCAAATTATAAACACAAGAACTGTTATAAATACTTAGGTCCATTAAACATGACTCCTGAGACATCTTTAAGTGATTACATCCATCACTACACTCCTTTGTATATGCAAAACCTGTTTAAACATTAGTCTTATATACAAGAACATAATGAACGAACAAATAGTTAACTTATAAGCATTTATTCATAATGAATATGGATTGGTCAAACCTCCAAAATCTACATTGATGGTCCTCATGGATTATACAACACTCTCTAATTGATAAATCATTATGAAACATCCAAACACTATCAAAACAAACTCAAACATCCTTCTCAGGTCACTTGTAGAAGATGGTCAAACCCATTATCAATTTTGGATCTCAATATCTACAATTATATGGGCATTCAAACCTTCTAAATTTGTTTTTGGATGCCCTTTGGAGTCCTTCATAACTTTTATTTTTACTCCATTAACAAATTCATCATACATCAAAAGTTATAGCTCAAACAATATAGACTAGTTTTCCTTTGTCAATTTAAATTCCAATGGTCATTGTGTAAAGTAAAACCTTCAGACACATGTCTTCATCTTGTGCCCCCTAAAAAATTGATTAAATATGCTCCATTGATCTCCTTGAGATAATCTTGGTCTTTACTCTCAATCATTGACCATTGATCTTCGATTCGTGCTTTCAAGATTGAGACACTTGGCAGTCTCACATGCCTTCTGTGGACCCTATTGTCAGTCTTCATTCACTCAATGTGCTTGCACCACTTGGTAGTCCCACATGAAATATCAAGATATTTTAACTTATTAAACTTGTTCTTACCATCATATCTCCATCTACATGATTGAATGCATGTTTTTAGATCTTCATCTGCATGATTACCTACATGTTATTAATCCTTGATCCAAACATTTAATATGATCAAAATAGATTTTGACACATAGCAACCCCACATTCACCCTCAATCAAAGCTATTTCCTAGATTTTAAACCTGATGGTCTTTGTCACATCACAGTCTACTAGAGCAACTTTGGCTAAGTATGAGAAACACTACAATCTACTTGGAAAACCAAATTTTCATCTCGATATCTTTTGTTAGACATCATATCAAGACCTTAAGTTTGAACCATATGATCTAGGCACAAATTTGAACAAACTCACATGACTAATTTCTTCTAACATCTTCACACATGTGAAAAATAACATCATCAGTATGTTCACTTAGCCTTATTTTCCAAGCTAACTAGGAGAACCTAGACATTCACATGACTACTCTGATGAAATACTTTCACTTCTACAAGCACTCCAAGAAATCATAACACCTTATATTACCTTTGAAATAGGATCATAACATCAAAAACATTCTCTATCATCCCAAAGACTTGCACACATGATATGCACTCTCAAACCCACTGGGAACCTATCATTTTATCATTTAAAGCATAATGTACTCAGATCACCTTAACATCAATGACAATCAATGCATATCAAGAACATGCTCAACAATATCTCCCTTTGTAATTGATGTCAACACCAATACAAAACTTATTCCCATAGTCCTACTTTCTATACTAATATAAATGATAATGTGGGCACCAATTGATCTTGAGGCCCTGAGAAGACTTCAAAAACCAATAAAAAGAAAGGACCACCTCAAAGAGATGATACAAACTCCCCCTATCACTTTGCATACCACTTATTAACAACAAACTTCTTCTTGATCATACTCTACTGAGCCATTAATCTGATCTTTGCATTTTAGAATATCTTCATACTATGTAATAATAAGACAAGAATTTCTAAGAAACATTCCTTATTAGAATATAACACACTCATATATGGACTGTCAGTTTCATACCAATATTTGAACTTCTGATATTATGCTCCAAGACTTTCAAGACTTTACACCAGATGAAGCTACTTCAAGAGACCAATTATGGATTAAAACATATTGCATCCATATATTTCTTCAATTGCAACTCATCTGAAACCATGCTTTGTGTTTCTATGAATTTTTCCTCATTTATTAATTTTTGGAAGAAAGAAATTAATTATGGGTGTGGTAAGAATACCTATTTGATCATGCTCTCATTGAAGTCCAGACGATTGTGAAGAGCTCCTCTTTGGCTTCGGAGGAGGACCTCATGTTTGAAGATGTTATTGATGGCTTGTAATTTTGGTAGAGTTTGGCTACTTTGAGCTCCTCTCCTCTAATATGGATGACCTCCTTGACAAGTGGGCACAACCTACAATATGAAATGCTTTCAACCAAAAATAACTCCACAATGGATGAAAAGGGGGGCATATTTATAGAATTTCATGCCCAAAAACATGACAAAGAAGTGGAATACTGAAATGTGGCACCATTTTTCAAGTAAGCTCATAAGTGGGCATTAAGGACAAGGGTGGTGGGATTCCTACTTCACAAAGTGTGTCTTTCACTTTGATAATGTGTCTCCCACCTTGCCAATATGTCCAAAATAAGTGGAGATAATGCCCATAGACCCAAATGAGTCCAAAAAACTTTCCACCAAGCTTTTTTGTCTTACCCCAAGCACTTAGGAAGGTGTCCCACAAAATGTGGCACCATTTTCCATGTAGGTGCATAAATGAGTCAAGGGATAAGGGTGGTGGGATTCCCATTTTGCTAATAGGTATCCCACTTGGTTGGTGTGTCTTCCACCTTGCTAATGAGTCCAAAATGGGTGGAGATAATGCCCATTTTGTCCTTTATAAAGCACTAGATAAGTGGGAACCCCATTTTGGAAGCACTTTTATGCATGAAGATAAAATTACATGCTTTAGGATGGCCCCATAGGGAAAATTTCACCATACTTCCAAGGGTGGACCTAATGATGCTTAATGAGGTCATTAGGCACCTTGGATAAGGGTCCCAAGTGGGATGTGATGTCCCACTTCAAGACACCTCAATTTCAAGCCATGTCACTTACCATGTCATCACTGAGTCACCTGCCATGTCACTTATTATGTCACCATGAATAGTGACATGCTATGTTATCATGAATAGTGATAGTGAATAGTAATTTTTAATAGTGACTTGGAATAGTGATTTCAAATAATACTTTTGAATAGTACTATGTGAATAGTGATAGGTGAATAGTGTTGTTGGTTAGTTTAAGAGGGTTAGGTTAAGGGTCAAGAAGGTTTAGGTGGTCCCTAGGGTGGGTCTGAGGCATTCAAACATCTAGAACTACTTGTGTGCAATTTTTTAGTGCCTACATTTTGTTTTTTTTTGTTATGCAGCTTTTAATTAACAAGCTACAAAACAAAAATGGATTAGTTGGTCAAAGGTATGGTTACCCCAAAAATGGAAGTAAGTGTTCCCCCTCAAATTGGGAGTCGATGAGGGAAAGAAAAGTTGGGTGTGGGTTTGATAAGAGGTTGATGGTGAGTCACTCAGTGGTGACAAAGAGGGTTGGGTATTTGAAATGCAAACATGCACACAAAATGTGATGAAGTACAATAGACAATATCACACACAAATGAAGGTTTCCAATGCTGGTAACAATAAAGATAAATTCTAAGGGACAAGTGACAAATGTACCAAGTGACCACAACTACAGCTGGGTACACTTGTTAGTCTCTTAGATAAAGTTGATGTTATTCTAGGGTATTCGATCTAGGAAGTGCTCTCTTGAAAAACATAAAATGGTCTAGTTATGCACTAGGTGGTGCAAATTCAAATGTTCAACATAGAAAGATCATTCAGTGCATCCAAAAAGACCAAGGCAAGTTCGTCACAAAAATATGTGATAGTTCAGGTCAAAATGGCCAACATCAAGGTCAACACAGTCTAATGGTTGGTTTTTTGATGGTACATGGATGTGATTATGGTTATGATGCATTATTAGAAGCACAAAAAGTAAGTTAGAATCAAACTAGATGTGGGAATAGAGATAAGAGTCAAGAGACATACATCGACCTGAACCAATGATGAGAGGATAAGAAGAAAGCCATGGTGCATCTTCATTTGGTAAGGATAAAACAAAACTTGAGGTTAGATCAGCCTAAGGAACATAATCCTTGTGAATGCATTGCATTAGTATGCATGGATTGATAAAAAAGGTGTTTTGATCATATTATGTCAAGTAAGCTCAAAATGGGCGATAGGTAGTGTGAAGGGAGTAGTTGGAGAGGGACAAGATAAAAAGAGGACCCATGTAAAACATATAAATACATCAAAGGAAGAAATGGATGCACTTTAAGCAGTGAACCTAACAATATTTCATGCATTAAATCAAGAGAGTGAAGGACATGAGAAAGTAGACATGGCTATGTACAGAGAAGTAATACAAACTAGTGATCACACTCTAATGAGTGAGGAGCTAGAGTGTGAATGGGAGAATATGAGGGAGATCCAACAAGGGATGATGTGAAGGCAAACAAGGAGATGGATGAAGTAAGAGTGATAAGACATTGAGGTCATAGATAAAGATGAATTTGGATAAGGATGGAAGAATCCATACATGGATAAGGAGAAAATTGAAATGGCCTCAAGGAGGATGAGAAAATTGAAATGAAATAGAGAAATGAGAAGAAAAATAAATGGTAGAAGATGGGGGTGTGAAAAATATACTAAAAAATAAAAAAATGGGGAATTGAAAAGGAATGGGAGAGAAGGTTACCAAACATTAAGGGGAAGGGGAGGATTATAAATAGGGCAGGCCATAAAAGGATTGAAAATAGTTCTAAAAGAGATTAAGGAGAAAATAGTTTGGTGATGAAAATTAAAAACAAAGAAACACATGGAAGAAAAGGAAATAGGAGGAAAAAAGAGCAGAATGAGGACATAAAAAGGATGACAAGAGAGTGAAGAAGTAGGTGGTATCATGACCAAGTAAGCATGGATAGGAGAAATGACGAGAGGAAAGGAGAAAAACAACAAAGCAAATTAGATGGTGGCATTGGAGAGAAGTGTTAGGAATTAAAAACTTTTAAACTAGATTTAATATGACCATAAATCAGATCTAAACTATGCAATGACATGCATCGTAGAAACATTCCTCAAATCACAGTTATTATGTAAGCATAAATGAAGAGAACAAAAATCAATCACACATAACATAGATCTACTGTGGTTCACCCAATGTGGGTTACATCCACCAAAAAAGTTCTCAAATAAAATAGTAATCTAAAACAAGATTACAATGAACTCTCACAAAGATAGAAAAATCTCTTGTAGAAAATGTTGCACAAAAAATTGTAGTTTCACTTGCACCTACAAAATTTTGTATCTCACAAGATACTATACCACACCCTAAAATAAACTCTTGCATTTTTATAAAACATCTGCACTTTGACTATGCTCCTCAAAGTCACATCGTGAAAAGAAACCATCAACCTCTAAAGGCCACACCACACCCTGTATATATAGCAAATGAAGTTAAATCCAAAAAAGGATGATAAATTGTGCCATGTTTATCTAAGATAAGCATCATCCATAAAGGACAACTTAGTTCCACCTCATCAAGCTCATCCAAAAGCTTACCCAAGAAGGAACACACCAAGATTAACTCTTCACTTTTTAAGGCACATTTTCCAACAATCATGTGATCACAACCAACTCCTTATAACAAGGAAGGAAATACATTTTATAATGAACAACCAACTCCTCAAAATAAGGAAGTTAACATGGAAAATATACATCTAACAACCAACTCCATAAAACATTGAAACATATAAATTAGACAAAACAAGGAATATTCCACTCACATGTGGAGTAAGGTTACACAAAAGGTGGAGTGGGTAAAAATGTGCTCCCCACATTTGTGGATCTCTCTAGGCCCCCAAAATGTATTCCTATGGTCATGTGATATCCCCAAAGGGCTTCACATTAAACAATCTCTCACTTGGAGACCATTTCTCTTGAACAAAATCTATCACTGATCCATGACCACTAAGTCCAACCAAATCCTGATGAAATGATAACATAATTGAATGTGTTTCATCCTTGAGTGGAAAGCATAGTTATTTACCAAATGAATATCACTCTAACTATCACTATGTAGTCTCCCAACTTCCTTATCATGCCCCAACTCTTGAAATAACTCCTATAACTAAATCATCTCCTTGCTAGCCTCCATGGCAGCAACATACTCTTCCTCTATGGTTGACAAAGCCATAACATTCTATATCCTAGAAATCCAACTAACTGTTGTATCTCTAACAGTAAATATATACCCTATCATACTCCTCCTACTAACAGTATCCCCTACCATATCCTAGTCCATAACTATGTAAAGTGGTATCTGATCCATCATAACATAATGCAAAATCCATGGTTCCTTTCAGATATTGAAGAATCCATTTCACTACCTATCAATGCTCATAACTTGGATCACTCATATACCTTCTCACAACTCCCACTGCTTAGCCAATATTTGACCTAGTGTAAACCATGGCATACATCAAGCTACCAACTACCAATGAGTAAGGCACCTTGGACATCTTAAGCTTTTCAACTTCTATCTTGGGGCACTGCTCCTTTGATAATCTAAAGCGGCATGCCAAAGAAGTACTAACAAATTTAGCATCTAACATGATAAAATTTTCCAAGACTTTCTTCACATACTCTAATTGGGATAAGATCAACTTCCTCTCCTTCCTATCATGAGTAATCCTCATACCAAGGATTTTCTTTGCAACACGCAAATCCTTCATAGAAAAGGAGTCACTAAGCTATTTCTTGAGCATATGAATATATTGTATGTTCTTTCCTAAAACTAACATGTCATCCACATACAAGCATAATATAATAAAAAAACCATCATCAAAATGTTTGATGTACACGTAATGGTCAGAATGACACCTTTGATACTCTTGTTCCAACATAAAACAATCAAATTTCTTATATCATTGCCATGGAGCTTGTTTCAGGCCATAAAATATCTTATTTAGTTTGCACACAAAGTTCTCCTTTCGTTTGACCTCATACCCTTGGGGCTGCTTCATAGATAACTCTTCATCCAAATCACCATGAAAAAAGCAGTTTTCACATCTAACTGTTCTAAGTGCAAATCCTCAACTACAATTAAACCAAGAATGGTCCTAATAGAAATCATTTTTACAACAGGAGAGAAAATATCATCAAAATCAATACTTGATTTTTGTGAAAACCCTTTGACCACCATCTTAACCTTATACCTTTTTCTCCCTTCATCCTCATCTTTTATTCTAAATATCTACTTGTTTGGCAATGCACTCTTGCCCTTGGGTAGCCTTACCAAATCCCACATTTTGTTCTCTATGAGAGATCTATGCTCTTCATCCATGGCTTGCTCCCACTTCAACTTGGCATCTACCTACATTGATTCCTCATAACACTCTATTTTTCCATTATTAGTGAGTTATAAATAATTCAAATAAGGAGAAAAATGTTCAAGTACTCTTCTTACCCTAGAAGACCTTATTATCATAGGATTTTGGGGTCCTTATGTAGAAGGTTCCAAAACTGAATCATTTGATACTTTGACATTTTAAATGTCATCCAATACTTGTATAGAGGATTACAAAGCAATTTAGTCAAGCATTAGTCCAAAAATAATGAAACATGAATAAAGAACTAACTAACCAAGCCTATCTATTCTTATGGGAATTACAAAGGATAGAAAGAAACAAATGAAAAAAATCAACATCATATGACCTTCCTAAATGGATTCACCATACCCATGTGGCTCAAAAGCATGTTCTCCCTTGATCAAGCATCTTTGTCTTTGTGAACAATGCTGGCAAACTCCTCTAATGCTTCAAGAACACTCCATAAAACCTAGGCTCATGATTCCAAATCACTAAACTAGTCTATCAATGAAGCTTGCAAACAAAATCAATGATCAAATGCAAAGCCTTGTAGAAATAATTTAACATTATAACTTTTCTATATTCAGGCTTCTTTATTCATGTCCATGGCCTCTCTATTTATATATTTTTGAGATTGGTTAGGATCAACCATGACTATCCATCTCAAGATTGAGATGTGTGGCCATGGATAATCCTAATATTTGGAATTAAATCTATATTATCTTCATCATGACCTAGGAAGAAGGGGCATTGAAGAGCCATGGGAAGCATTAACTAGGCATGGGTGACCCATAATCTTGATATTTATGGCATTTATGGCCTAGGGATGTCTTCACAAGAAATGAGGTCACCTGGTGATGCAGATAATAAGAATCAATTTTCAAAAATAAACATTCAACAAATCTCATGTAAAATCCACTTCAGCTCTTGATTTGGATTAATTAGCCTTAACAAGTTTAATCAATATTTGTGCAATTATTTGAAAATTGGCCCTCAATTAATTGAAATGGTCAGAAAGTCATATTATTGAGTTGTAATTTGACTCGAGAAGAATTAGAAGGTGATGTTAGATGCATTAGAAACATATTTACATTCAGGATGTTTCCAACACAAAATAACAAAGGTACATAGTGTGTACCAATGAATTTTTAGGAGAAAAGAATGATGTAGAGCACAAAAGATAAAATCATCATTTTGACTCAAAATGAATTGATCAAAGTTAGCTGGCCCATAAATTGCATTGCCTCATTTAGGGATACTTTGACCTAAATTGGCACTTGTAAATGACAAGTTTAAAACTATTTAATGTGTTTTATGAATTTTAACTTAAAATATGCATTTGAGTGCAATTCGAGTAAGATTGATAATTTCAACACAAATAGTGTTAGGAATTGGATGTCTACATTTTGCCCTTGTTTGAGAAGGTGTAGCGAGACATTCAAGTGAATAAAAATATTTTCAAAGAAAAGAGTTGTCAATAAATAATTGGAATAGACCCATGATTCCCCCTCAAGAGGACATACTAGTATGAAAGAGAAGGATGAACTCTCAAAAAGAGAAAGTGAGAGGTTTAACCCATGGAATAGATCACATCTAGATGAATTAATGCTTGCACATGTGATTACCATCAATGATCAAAATATAATTATAAGTATAATAGGCCCCAGAGATAGGGGGAATGGGAAAGATATAGTCCATAAATGTAAGGGACACACTATAAATGTACCCAATTTGAGAGTACAACCTGCGTGCTTACAACATTGATCAATCTTGAGACAATTTGCACACTAAATATTTCCATCATGGTATTTAATGTGGAGAGATTTGAATTAGAGGAAAAGGGAGAATGTTCTGCTTTAGGAAGGGAAACACCACTATAACAGGATCTCCAAAGAAAATATAATAAGTACTCCAATAGGTAGTAGATTTGATCATGATAGAATAGTTGTGCCCCAGTAGGACAAATCTTGATCATTGATAAAGAATAAATAATGATTTTCCCTTATAGATTAAATTTTATTCGGATGTGGTTAAGAAGTTGGGCCCTAACATGGGTAATTGGCAAGTAAAAATAGCTCAAGGATATGACCTAAAAGATAGGTTAAAGCGAGTGAGCGCAAACGTACATGTGATGGTGTAATGGATTTAGAAAGCCATATAAAACCATGCATATGAGAATGCACAAAGTGATGAGAGAGATGAAAATAAGAATGGAGATAGCTGAGCTAACCTTAGAAATTGAGTGCTACCTACATAGTTTTATGGACTCATGTTCCAACATGAACTTCATGCCAATGTAGTTCACCTAAGTTTGGGAGAGAATGGAATGAGGAATGATGAAAAATGACCAATAATTGATTAGACTCACAATATACATGAAGAGATGCACATCTAAACATAGATAAAGAAACCTGAAATGCATGCTACCTACAAGCCTAATTCC